>CM056597.1:44483313-44515813 GCA_029721355.1 Tegillarca granosa | reverse complement strand
ATTATATCTTTTGTTGACATTGATACAGATATTACTAGATTTTTCAAGACCATGTTGATTAAGGATGTGGCATTATTTCTACCAATTTTTACTCTTGCCAGCAATAAGGGAGTGTTTTACTTTTAACTGTATCCAATTGCAATGTGCATTGATTTGAACCCCGAGTTCTGAATTCAAAGAAGTCTTGTGGTCTAAGTGGTCATGTACATTAGAGTCATAGTGCGTCTCACTGCCTAGGTATGAATGCTATTTGGGTAGATGTGTGAAAAGTTTGTCAGTTTGTCTACTAAAGTGAGTGGTTTTCTCTGGGTACTTGAAGTATCCTCTTCCATCTCAGAACTGACTGCCTCAATATACGGTAAAACGGGATATGGGGTGTAAAATATATTACTCAATAAAACTCTTAGTTTACAAGTATTACTTTGTTTTATCTCTATTAGCTTCTAGAGTAATGAGTATTGGTTACAAATTTGAGGTTTCTTGTTGCTTACCTGTATGTGTATTATTGAAAATGTCATAATTACCAACTACAATAAAACTGAAGATGGTAAGAAATCTTTAGATATGTGTAACTGTAATTGTAGTTCATCAAATCAATATTAACAATGTAAATATATAGGAACAGATTCTGTATGTAAAAAGTCATATGGCACAGTATTAGTAGAATTGTATTTAAAAAGGAACTAGCATGTACCTTTTACCAACAGATGAAAACGTTTTTAAAGGTTAAAAAAAGTAATTGTATATTCGTAGCTTCAAAAAGTACTTTGCAATATTGAATGCAACCAAGAATGCCAACAAAATCTAAAATGGTTAGAAGCACTTGCATAAGCCTTGTATATATGAAAAATTATCATTGATGAATATGCAATATAAAAACTTGGACCTTTGTGCAAAACAAAAAATGGTACTTTTGAAAATAATGATTTATTTAAGATAAATAGTATAACAAATATTTTATTCGATTAATTTAAAACCAGATTCCATACGTCTTAACTTTTAAAACTCCATAATATTTTACGCGAAGCAACTTGATCCAAACAATCATCTTAAGAGGTACAACAGTAAAATTGTCAAAATGGAAATGAAGTACGGAACTTGCAGTTTTCCAACAGACGATGGTCCATTACAGTAATCTCCCTTGCACAGTGTTACACAAATGGATCTTCCAGGTATCATATGCGCACAGTAGCTCTGGTTGTCTGGTTTTATATAACGTAATGTTGGAAAATCCTCTATTTTGAAATTAAAATTTACTCCGTCTGAACATTCTCGAATGTATGACTTTATATCTCCTGTTAAAAATATAGATGTAAAACGCGTACCATAAGATTGTAGCCAAGATACGGAAGGACTTCCATCTGTATTATCCCAAGATTTTTTTACTGAAAAAGCCAAAAAGGTTTTATGAAATCGCGGCAGTTTAAAAAAAAATGTAAAAAGTTGGTGTATTTTTTTTAATTGAATTGAATTCTATGAATTATTGTGTGGGCGTACAAAGGAAAGTCTTTCCAAAGATACAATTAACGGACTATAAATTATGACGCTCACAACTTTGGGTAGTCACCGGACGACATAACAAATGATATTTCATGTACTTAATAGACCACTGGTCATAACCAGTGTTTACTAAACAAGCGTATTATATAGTTATTGTTTACTGTAACGGAAGGTCATTGCGATGTTTACAAAGCGTACCAATAATATCGGACCATTGTCTTGAACTAAGATTCAAATTTAAGATTTTAATGATATGCACAACAAGTTGTTTAACAAATAAGGAAAATCCCAAAGTTATCCCAACATTACGCCGTTTTCCACATTATACTAAATACAACATCAGGAAATGTAAACCAAGAAAAGATAAACTTTTGGGTCACAAACATGACCAAATCCAACACTCGTCTGGGTACCTTTGCATTTTGATTTAGGAAATATTGTACTAGTTATTCTTATAGCAGGCGTATCAGTGATATACTCTTGTGTTCCTAAGTTGATATTGTCCCATCGTTCGGAACCATTGTATAGAACAGTTAACCTTAAATAATTCCATTTGTTTTAGCTTTAGACGGCTTTTCATTGGTGACGTCTGATAGTTTCAATTGGTCTATAATTGTTTCGTTTTCTCTGCTACGGCTTACCTTGCGTTTCCTGCTTCTCTATGACGCAGTACTGAAAACCTGTACAATTTTTTGCCCAGTCGTTCGGACCAGTACCCCTATGTTTCAATAACGTCTTTATACTTGTTCGACATCCACTTTTACTCTTTGCACCCGAGGAATCTGAACAGCTATAGCACATTAATCCACCTAAAATTATGTAAAAACTTTATTATTTTTTATTTATAAAGTTGAACATCACTTTACAAGACAATTTTGAACATTTCTACAAAATTATAACAGAAATTAATTTACTTATTTGGTCCGATTTATTGTAACTCAGTTATTACACAAGGGGCAGCGGTAGCCAAGTGGTCTTAATGAGCGTGCTTACGGATTATTGTGCCTCTGACCATCAGGGTTCGAACTCCACTCAGTCAGATCATAGTGTGAGAAAGTTTGTCAGTTCGCTTGCCAAAGATCGGTGGTTTTCTTAAGGCACTACGGTTTCCTTCACCATCGCAGAACTGACCGCCTCAATTGATGTAAGTGAATGAATCTCGACTGGGGGTACAACATCATTATTTCAAATTCAATCATTTATTTAACAACTGTTTATAAAGTCGGTAAAGTTTCCTTCCTTTTCTTTCACTACATGTATGTGGTTTTATAAGTGAAAAGTTAAGATATGAAGATCGTCATCTCACATATATGCCAAATATAACCAGTGATAATGTAATGATGGATGCATCATTACAAATAAGGCGCCCAAACGAATAAAAGTCTAACCCTGTATTTTAGAGTTCCCTTTGTCAGAAATGACCGAATTTAAGAAATATGGGAAATACTCCTCAAGTAGTAAGGCATAATCACTCAACCAAAAAATTAAACCCATTGTAATAAGGATATATCACAAGACTGTCATGTGATCAGTTACTATGAAAACAACAGCAAAAATTAAAAGTATTTTATGCATTAATGCATTGGTATCAATAAGATGTTAATCTGTTAAATAGTAATGGGAAAGGGGGCATTAAAGATTTTCAAATTTTGTCGGTTCCATGGCAACAGTCGCCATTTTGAAAATTCCAAGACTGAATAATGCATCTTGAGATGAGGATTAACCATCCTGTCGAGTTTGATTAAGATTGTACCAACAGTTTCACGAATTTGGTCGGACAAATTCATGACAAGAAGGAGAGGAATAATAATAAGAAACGGTTCAAAAACAATAAGGCGCCAAACTTCGTTTGGGCGCCTTAATTAATTGTGGTAGTATTTAGACAAATGCTTGTTAGTCATCAGTATATGTGAAGCTTAGCGTTAAGGAAGGGAAGTACCATGGTTTAGCAACGAACAAGTGCATCTATACTAAGACAATATAGTGAAAGATATTCAATCTTCTCTTTAACACAGACATACAAATTATTTGTATGGTTACTTAAGTGTACCCACTGACACTAAATCATCCTCCGCAGTAAAAGAGCAGCTGTTATATTTACACCGTATATACATTAACTAGATATGCGACATTGAACTAACACTTACTCTGTAATATAAAAACAAACTCGCCCTTTAAAGGGGATGATGATCCCACGTAATCAAGACTGTTTTTCCTATACTGTACTTTTTCACTATTATTATGGTAATGGGTACAATATTATGATAGTAAGTTAATCTTTTTTCCGATGTTTGATCATTTCGTTACAACATTTATTATTAAAAATCCAAATGTAATTATTTAAATTTCAATAGTAATTAAAGTATAAATCATCGCGTCAACCTGCAACTTTTAAATTTCAATAAAAATTAACATGACGAATAATTGAGCCCGTCTACATGTATCACAGACTGTCTGTCTGTGTTATATTTAAGTTTATAATCTCGGCATTTAATCACAATCAATTTTAAGACATAAGAATTAAGCGGCTTACCTATCCCAGATATGAGACACGTAATTACAACCAACCGTAGGAGTAACACTTCCATCTTCAAGTTATCTAAAAATTGTTCTGATCCTTAAAGGATATCTTTCTACGAGGAGTTTTCTTAAGGACGAAATAGTTCAGGTTTTAAACCGGAGTTAATTAACCCGTGACGAGCCCCTCAAAAACCCCGATAGTTAAAAGCATACATGTTGTCTTTAAAGGAAGCTTTTGTTTGAAAACTGTTTTTGAATGCTTGACAGATACTTACAGGCCTAGTATATACATATTGCATTTTACAAATATTTAAATTAACTCGGTCATCGTTTAAGAATATAGAACTTGCTATGATGTATATATATAATTAAAAGTCAGGCTGTTTACAAATTCAGAAAATATAACCTGTTTTTCATAACTTTGACATGTATAGAATATGGAACTGATATAGTCGTATATGTATTTAAAACAGTCACGTCGTTTACATGTATAGAATATAGAATTGGTTCTGATATACATGTACATGTATTTTAAATGTAATGTCGTTTTCATAATGATATGTCGTTTGTAAACATGTATAGAATATGGAACTCGTGCTGATATACATGTACATGTTTTATAACGTAATTAAATACGTCGTTTACAATATAGAATATACAACTTGTTCTGATTTACGTGTACATGTAATTTTAACGTAATATATATATATATATATATATATATATATATATATATATATATATATATATATATATATATATATATATATATATATATATATATATAATTATAACGTCGTTTACATGTATAGAATATAGAACTTCTGATTTACATGTACATTTTTAACGTAATGCCGTTTACATGTATAGAATATGGAACTGGTTCTGATATACATGTAGTAATGTAGTCGTTTACATGTATAGAATATGGAACTGGTTCTGATATACATGTACATGTTTTATAACGTAATGACGTTTACATGTAGAGAATGAAGAACTTGTTCTGATTTACATGTGGATGTATTTATAACGTAATGTCGTTTACATGTATATAATATGGGACTGGTTCTGATTTATATTACATGTGCAAACTGTCACATTTAGATACAATATAGTAGTTTACAAAAATATATTTGAAATAAACTTTAAAACTTAGTCATTCAACTTTTCTCAAATACTAAGGATTGTGTTCTTTGTATTGTATTCATTTATTGTTTTCTTTTTTTTTCTTTTTTTACACCACAACCGAATGTTTCCATCAGTATAATTGTTTGTTATTTTTTTCTTCTTCCTTTTTTTTTTTTTTTTTTTTTTTTTTGCTTTTGAATTATTTAAGTATTTACTTATTTAAATGTACACAAATTGTGATTACAAAAGTGTTTACTGTTTATCCCGTATTTAAAATAACCTCAACATTTAAGTTATTAAAACAATTGTAAACTATAATGACAATATTAGGTATTCTTGTCGTTTTCATAATGTTATGCCGTTTACATGTATAGAATATGGGACTGGTTCTGATATACATGTACTTAATAACAATTAAGTTATTAAAACAATTGTAAACTTCATAGCAATATTAGGTATTCTCGGGTTTTTTCTTACAAAATGTTTCATTTAATTTTCTCAGAATGCGATTAAAATACGTCACGCTTTACATCTCTGTTTATAGAACCAAATGCTAAAAAAAAAATGAAGATACCCAGATATGTATGGCCACTGTATATACATCTAAAAAAATTCGTAAATGTGACTTTCGCAAGAGAATGACACATCTAACAATAGACTGTAACTTGAGTAAATACTTATTTTTTTCAGGTCTGTTACATAAGATGTGATCGTGATCTAATTGAACTTATTTTTAGACAAGGAAGTAGATTTCAGGTTTTATACTTCATAGACCAGTAACCATGAAAAACCTTTCATTAATTAAATGGACCAATTAAAAAAATTGTTTGAAATCTTTGTAATTTTTTAAATATAGTCTTTAAATGTACGCCTAACAATTTCGAAGAATTTCTTGTTTTATTTAACAATCGACACATAATTTTACTTCGGGGTACCTCACAAGTTATTTAACAAAAGCATTACATGTATGTAATTTCAGTAAACATTTAAATGAATAAGAATTCACAATCTTTTATTCAAATTTGCACAGTACTTATTCAAGCATACACATATTCAAACCAATTCAGGGTAACAACTACCGGGTTTGTCACATAAAGAGACATTTACGTAGTTAGAAATGCTGTCAGTCGTAATTGATGTTTTTTAATTTTTAATTTTAATTCGCGGAACTGTATTTAGTACCGAAGAAGTCATTGGATAATGAGGAAGTACTTAACAATATTGATATTTGCTTGTATAATTCCACTTTCAGGTAATATACAGAGAGAGAGAGAGAGAGAGAGAGAGAGAGAGAGAGAGAGAGAGAGAGAGAGAGAGAGAGAGAGTTTGTGTACCATGAAAAAACACCAAAGCCAGAAACTCTTTATTTCTTTTTATACTCCTTTTTATACGCATGTTATTTGAATACATATAAAGTGCGTTTAGTTCATACAGACCAGTTCCATTTTATCATCTTATAGTAAGATTATATATATATATATATATAACGTCATAATTGTCTTACATGGAAAAATGGTAAATAAATTCATTTTATCATATGTTGTATGTTTTGGTTTTATCATTATATATTTTAGTTTATCTTCATATGATGTGGTTTTACCATGGTACTATTTGGTCTGATCATTATATCGTTGGGTTTCGCCATTACATGTTTTCGCTTCATCATTATATGATTTTGTTTTATCATTATATAATTTGTTATAACCAATATATCATTGGCTTTCATCATTATATGATATAATGGTTATTATCAGATAATTATGTAATTAGCATTTGTTATTATGTGCATTTATTTAATCATTATATTATCTCATCATTACATTATATGCAAACACCATTATATGTTTGCAAAAAACATTATATGATCGCAAAACATCTTAACATGGACGGTGATGAAGATGCGAAATGACAAACATCTTCTCAAATCTAAAACAATTTCACGGAGATTTTTGTCAGATTTGCAACTACATTTAAGAAATGACATTGTTTTGGGGGCACTTCATGCTAGTATGAAACCGGGTATTCCGGGTACAAATTGCATGAAGAGCAAAGCTCTTCATGTAAAATTTGTACCCGAAACACCCGGTTTCATACTAGCATGAAGTGCCCCAAAACAATGTCATTTCTTATATTTACAATTTATTTCTTACATCTTGTCTGTTATGTCGACTTAAAACTATTACTGCATTTCATTTTTGTTAATTTATTACCTCCGTTTGTTTTAGTGCATCGTGGAACCCGTCTATCGCATCGCCATAAAGGATGACGTCATTGATGAGTGGGATGACGTCATTGATAAGTGGGATGACAGGTGACCCCGCCTACTTCCATTGATGTAAAAAAAAACTAATCCGTTAAATGTAATACAGTTGTTTTAATAACAGAATTAAACGATTAAATTTTGACAATATTTAACAGCTACATTTGCATAGTTAAATTAAAAGTATAGTTTGAAAAAGAAGAATTAGAAAATACACCAGAAGTGAGGGAACTTACTTGTCGTGTAAGGGTCTGTGACGTAATGTATTGGTGATTACGCGGTACTGTTGGATCAGTTCAAAAAGGTCAAACATACGTTTTCATAGCCGTATGAAGCAAATTTTCGATAATGTTGAGAAATAGCTTTCATGGGCGGAAAGTGGGTGCTATTGTAAATATATAATGATGTTTTGCAATTAACGCGATAAAAAATGCGAGAAACAAAAAAAAAAAAAAAAAAACACTTTGTAATATATTTCATAATAATACTGTATTTAATGGTATCTACAACTTAAATTTAAACCGGATTGTCTTTTTTATTTCTACATGTATATTGGTGTTATTTATATAACTCTATCAAAATTATCATCATATTACATGTATTGTCTTTTTGTAGTTGGAATATTGTGTTATAGCTGCTCAGATTCTTCGGGAGATGAAGGTAAAAATGGATGCCAAGTTAATATAAAAACAATGTCAAAACACAGAAGGGAATATGAGAAGAACACGGAAGGCAGTTTGTGGTTGAAAAATTGTACCAATCCAAATCTTACATATTGTATTATAGAGAAAGTGGAATCTAGTGGTAGGTACTGCGCATGAAAAAATGAAAATTGTTCCCACCCTAATCTTACATATTGTGCTATAGAGGAAGTGGAATCTGATGGTAGGTACTGCAATGACAAAATGAAAATTGTTCCCACCCTTATCTTACATATTGTGTTATAGAGGATTGGAATCTTATGGTAGGTAATGCAATGAGAAAATGAAAATTGTTCCCATCCTAATGTTACATATTGTGTTAAAGAGGTAGTAGAATGCGAGTGGTAGGTCGGCGTTTGACAAAATGAAAATTGTAGCCACCCTAATCTTACATATTGTGTCATAGAGGAAGTGGAATCTGATGGTAGGTACTGCAATGAAAAAATGAAAATTGTTCAACCCTAATCTTACATATTATGTTATAAAGGAAGTGGAATGTGAGTGGTATAGGTACTGCAATGACAAAATGAAAATTGTTCCAACCCTAATCTTACATATTGTGTTATAAAGGAAGTGGAATGTGAGTGGTAGGTACTGCAATGAAAAAATGAAAATTGTTCCCACCCTAATCTTACATATTGTGTTATAAAGGAAGTGGAATCTGATGGTAGGTACTGCAATGACAAAATGAAAATTGTTCCCACCCTAATCTTACATATTGTTTTATAGAGGAAGTGGAATGCGAGTGGTATAGGTACTGCAATGACAAAATGAAAATTGTTCCCACCCTAATCTTACATATTGTGTTATAAAGGAAGTGGAATCTGATGGTAGGTACTGCAATGACAAAATGAAAATTGTTCCCACCCTAATCTTACATATTGTTTTATAGAGGAAGTGGAATGCAAGTGGTATAGGTACTGCAATGACAAAATGAAAATTGTTCCCATCCTAATGTTACATATTGTGTTAAAGAGGTAGTAGAATGCGAGTGGTAGGTCGGCGTTTGACAAAATGAAAATTGTAGCCACCCTAATCTTACATATTGTGTCATAGAGGAAGTGGAATCTGATGGTAGGTACTGCAATGAAAAAATGAAAATTGTTCAACCCTAATCTTACATATTATGTTATAAAGGAAGTGGAATGTGAGTGGTATAGGTACTGCAATGACAAAATGAAAATTGTTCCAACCCTAATCTTACATATTGTGTTATAAAGGAAGTGGAATGTGAGTGGTAGGTACTGCAATGAAAAAATGAAAATTGTTCCAACCCTAATCTTACATATTGTGTTATAAAGGAAGTGGAATCTGATGGTAGGTACTGCAATGACAAAATGAAAATTGTTCCCACCCTAATCTTACATATTGTTTTATAGAGGAAGTGGAATGCGAGTGGTATAGGTACTGCAATGACAAAATGAAAATTGTTCCCACCCTAATCTTACATATTGTGTTATAAAGGAAGTGGAATCTGATGGTAGGTACTGCAATGACAAAATGAAAATTGTTCCCACCCTAATCTTACATATTGTTTTATAGAGGAAGTGGAATGCGAGTGGTATAGGTACTGCAATGACAAAATGAAAATTGTTCCCACCCTAATCTTACATATTGTGTTATAAAGGAAGTGGAATCTGATGGTAGGTACTGCAATGAAAAAATGAAAATTTTTCCAACCCTAATCTTACATATTGTGTTATAGAGGTAGTGGAATGCGAGTGGTAGGTACTGCGCTTGACAAAATGAAAATTGTTCCCACCCTAATCTCACATATTGTGTCATAGAAGAAGTGGAATCTAATGAAAGGTACTGCAATGAAAAAATGAAAATTGTTCCAACCCTAATCTTACATATTATGTTATAAAGGAAGTGGAATGTGAGTGGTATAGGTACTGCGCATGACAAAATGAAAATTGTTCCCACTCAATCTTACATATTGTGTTATAGAGGAAGTAGAATGCGAGTGGTAGGTACTGCTTATGACAAAATGAAAATTGTTCAACCCTAATCTTACATATTGTTTTATAGAGGAAGTGGAATGTGAGTGGTATAGGTACTGCGCATGACAAAATGAAAATTGTTCCCACTCAATCTTACATATTGTGTTATAGAGGAAGTGGAATGCGAGTGGTAGGTACTGCGCATGACAAAATGAAAATTGTTCAACCCTAATCTTACATATTGTGTTATAAAGGAAGTGGAATCTGATGGTATGTACTGCAATGACAAAAAGAAAAATGTTCCCACTCTAATCTTACATATTGTGTTATAAAGGATTGGAATGCGATTGGTAGGTACTGCGCATGACAAAATGAAAATTGTTCCCACCCTAATCTTACATATTGTGTTATAAAGGAAGTTGAATGTGAATGGTATAGGTACTGCTTATGACAAAATGAAAATTGTTCCCACTCAATCTTACATATTGTGTAATAGAGGAAGTGGAATCTGAGTGGTAGGTATTGCGCATGACAAAATGAAAATTGTTCCCACCCTAATCTTACATATTGTGTTATAAAGGAAGTGGAATCTGATGGTAGGTACTGCAATGAAAAAATGAAAATTGTTCCAACCCTAATCTTACAATTGTGTTATAGAGGAAGTGGAATGCGAGTGGTATAGGTACTGCAATGACAAAATGAAAATTGTCCCCTCTCTAATCTTACATATTGTGTTATAGAGGAAGTGGAATGCGAGTGGTATAGGTACTGCAATGACAAAATGAAAATTGTCCCCACCCTAATCTTACATATTGTGTTATAGAGGAAGTGGAATGCAAGTGGTAGGTACTGCGCATGACAAAATGAAAATTGTTCCAACCCTAGTCTTACATATTGTGTTATAAAGGAAGTGGAATCTGAATGGTAGGTACTGCGCCTGACAAAATGAAAAATTGTTCCCACCCTAATCTTACATATTATGTTATAAAGGAAGTGGAATGTGAGTGGTATAGGTGCTGCAATGACAAAATTAAAATTGTTCCCACCCTAATCTTACATATTGTGTTATAAAGGAAGTGGAATGTGAATGGTATTGGTACTGCTTATGACAAAATGAAAATTGTTCCCACTCAATCTTACATATTGTGTAATAGAGGAAGTGGAATCTGAGTGGTAGGTATTGCGCATGACAAAATGAAAATTGTTCCCACCCTAATCTTACATATTGTGTTATAAAGGAAGTGGAATCTGATGGTAGGTTCTGCAATGACAAAATGAAAATTGTTCCAACCCTAATCTTACATATTGTGTTATAGAGGAAGTGGAATGCGAGTGGTATAGGTACTGCAATGACAAAATGAAAATTGTCCCCACCCTAATCTTACATATTGTGTTATAGAGGAAGTGGAATGTGAGTGGTATAGGTACTGCGCATGACAAAATGAAAATTTTTCCAACCCTAATCTTACATATTGTGTTATAGAGGAAGTGGAATGCAAGTGGTAGGTACTGCGCATGACAAAATGAAAATTGTTCCAACCATAGTCTTACATATTGTGTTATAGAGGAAGTGGAATCTGAGTGGTAGGTACTGCGCCTGACAAAATGAAAATTGTTCCCACCCTAATCTTACATAATATGTTATAAAGGAAGTGGAATGTGAGTGGTATGTACTGCAATGACAAAAAGAAAAATGTTCCCACTCTAATCTTACATATTGTGTTATAAAGGTAGTGGAATGCGATTGGTAGGTACTGCGCATGACAAAATGAAAATTGTTCCCACCCTAATCTTACATATTGTGTTATAAAGGAAGTGGAATGTGAATGGTATAGGTACTGCGCATGACAAAATGAAAATTGTTCCCACTCAATCTTACATATTGTGTAATAGAGGAAGTGGAATCTGAGTGGTAGGTATTGCGCATGACAAATGAAAATTGTTCCCACCCTAATCTTACATATTGTGTTATAAAGGAAGTGGAATGCGAGTGGTATAGGTACTGCAATGACAAAATGAAAATTGTCCCCACCCTAATCTTACATATTGTGTTATAGAGGAAGTGGAATGTGAGTGGTATAGGTACTGCGCATGACAAAATGAAAATTTTTCCAACCCTAATCTTTCATATTGTGTTATAGAGGAAGTGGAATCTGAATGGTAGGTACTGCGCCTGACAAAATGAAAATTGTTCCCACCCTAATCTTACATATTATGTTATAAAGGAAGTGGAATGTGAGTGGTATAGGTGCTGCAATGACAAAATTAAAATTGTTCCCACCCTAATCTTACATATTGTGTTATAAAGGAAGTGGAATGTGAATGGTATTGGTACTGCTTATGACAAAATGAAAATTGTTTCCACTCAATCTTACATATTGTGTAATAGAGGAAGTGGAATCTGAGTGGTAGGTATTGCGCATGACAAAATGAAAATTGTTCCCACCCTAATCTTACATATTGTGTTATAAAGGAAGTGGAATCTGATGGTAGGTTCTGCAATGAAAAAATGAAAATTGTTCCAACCCTAATCTTACATATTGTGTTATAGAGGAAGTGGAATGCGAGTGGTATAGGTACTGCATTGACAAAATGAAAATTGTCCC
The DNA here is from genome assembly GCA_029721355.1 of Tegillarca granosa. Taxonomy (NCBI): domain Eukaryota; kingdom Metazoa; phylum Mollusca; class Bivalvia; order Arcoida; family Arcidae; genus Tegillarca; species Tegillarca granosa. The sequence goes on along the minus strand of CM056597.1, from coordinate 44,503,155 downwards.
CACCCTAATCTTACATATTGTGTTATAGAGGAAGTGGAATGCGAGTGGTATAGGTACTGCAATGACAAAATGAAAATTGTCGCCACCCTAATCTTACATATTGTGTTATAGAGGAAGTGGAATGTGAGTGGTATAGGTACTGCGCATGACAAAATGAAAATTGTTCCAACCCTAATCTTACATATTGTGTTATAGAGGAAGTGGAATGCAAGTGGTAGGTACTGCGCATGACAAAATGAAAATTGTTCCAACCATAGTCTTACAAATTGTGTTATAGAGGAAGTGGAATCTGAGTGGTAGGTACTGCGCCTGACAAAATGAAAATTGTTCCCACCCTAATCTTACATATTATGTTATAAAGGAAGTGGAATGTGAGTGGTATAGGTGCTGCAATTACAAAATTAAAATTGTTCCCACCCGAATCTTACATATTGTGTTATAAAGGAAGTGGAATCTGAGTGGTAGGTACTGCTTATGACAAAATGAAAATTGTTCCAACCCTAATGTTACATATTGTGTTATAGAGGAAGTGGAATCTGAGTTGTAGGTATTGCGCATGACAAAATGAAAATTGTTTACAACAAACTACATAACGGATGTAAACTGTTTTACTATGACCCAGCAAAATATGGTCAAAACAAGGACATCAAAAATTTAACAGTTAACATCTTTCAGAACGAAAAATAAGACAAGCGTAATTGGAATTTTAATTGTTACATTTTATATACCATTTTTGAATTTAATCATAAAATACATTAAAAAATAGTATATGACAATATTTTTGAATGTATTTTATGATTATATTTAAAATTGGTGTATGACACATGTGCTTAATTTTGATTTTTTAATGAAGAAATGTATTTCAAAAATTAGGACATAACTGTTTTATGTTGAATAATTTTATGCCATGCAAGTGAAAATATTAGCCCATGGATGGCAATTTTGCAACTTAAAACACGTATACATATAAATCCTGACGAAAAATGTAAATGTTAAATGTGTGTATTGGAGAATAATTTCTTGTAAAAATAAGTAGAATTGTTGAGTACACGAACTATACCCCTAAATGTCATTATAATATATTTTGTGCCCGTCAAAAGCTGAAAAGTTTAACGTGAACTGTGTTTTTAACAGTATTTATTTATTTATTTTTTTCAATAATATACACAAAATATTATGTTACACAACAAATGGTACGAAAAGGGATTCCGGAACAAGAGTAAACCTCATATAAAACAGTCTCCCTTTTTATGTTTGTTTACTGTCATCATATGTTTTATTTATTTATTTATTTTTTTTTTTTTTTAAAATAAGTTCTTGGCTGTTCTGGCTGTTGCTTAGCATATTGTTTCAGGTGCAAATTCTTATATTTAATTTTGATTAAAAATATTATAATTTTTAATTGTAGGAAGGGTGTATTCATTCATAAGGGAGTGTTCAGATGGAGATGTACTTAGTTACTCTAAAAAGGATGTACCCACGCTTAGGAATTTGAAAGCTGATAACCAAACAGCATGTGGTTATATTCAATCCGGATTTGGTATTTGTGTAACTCTTTGTGATACAGACTTCTGTAACGGACCATCCTCTTCCAGCACGTTGCTGGCAAATACGACTCTGATTTTATTAAGTTTGTTATTTATATTTTTATGTGCTATCAGGAATATGGTTATGTGAGTTAGTCGTAGTCATTTAAAGAGAATTAATTAAAAAGAATATTTGATAAACAGGAAAATGACATTGGTACTGAGGATTTTTTAAAATAAAATTTTTTCACATACTGACCTACCAGATAACCAAGTCGCTCTGTGTATTATACCGCGAAAGCGCATTAGTATTATGGGAAATAACTCTTACCAAAATTGTGTATATATTAACGGTATGTTTATTTATTATGACACCAATAAACTACACTGTTTATTTTCTGTAACCTTTTTCTTGTTATATCTCTCTTTCCTTTCAAAGCACCGAAGTATCGGAACCTTGTCGAAATCTGCTTTCTAGGTCTACTGCCCACTAACCGTTACATGCATTCGGTACGTAGAGGATTGTGACTGCTGTACTGCAAAACCTAAGAACTTTCAAGTCTGGTAATCTGTAATTGGTTATTACAATTTCATCCAAGATAATTTAAGGGCCTTTCAAGATTGGTAACCGGTTTTCGACTACAACGAATACAACTTCTGTTTTGTCACTGTGTTTGTGACGGTGAATTATGTACAAGCACTTTCATAGAAAATCCAATTAAGTTTTTTTCACTTAGTTGGGTCTCGTCGCAACTAAAAATCACTTTGCGCATGATCAGCGATTATCACGAAACATTTCTATAGAAAGGGAACTGAATATTATTGCTACGGGGATTTTACAGTGTCAAAAATGACGATGTTTACACCGGAAGTGATGTTTTTGGTGACGAATTATGTCTTATGCGAAAAAGAATCCAGCATTTGCTTTGTTTTTCAACATTTAAAATCCACGCAGCAGCAGCAGTTTTATGGTATTCGCGATTGCGCATAAGCGATGTTCAGTTATGACTAGACGCAAAGAGTAAGCACAATATACCAAACTTTATTCAAGTTAATTGGACGTTCTATGAAAATTAATCAAAATTCACTTTAACATCACAATGACTCAAACTGTATAACAAAGTTAGTAATTTTATTCATTTTACCGACCACCACAGGTTTAAAAAGGAGAACTTTTAAGAGTCTTAAACCGTGTAGCTTTAATTGACTTCAACGAATTCAATAAAAATTTTAAACCTTTTAAGCCGTCACGGTAACATTAAATTTACTACCAAGTATTCAACTAAGAGGAACGTTAAGCCTTTCAACCGCCGCGTAACATTTAATTGACTGCCACCAATTCAACAAAGAGAACTTTTAAGACTTTTAAGCCGTGTAGCCCTCTAACTATACAATGTACTAAGAAAACTTTAAGCTGTATTTGTTGTGTAAGCTGTCACTGTCCACTACCGGGAATTTAACGTATGGAACTTTTATTTATTTATTAGTTTTTTCAAACTGTAAATGGTCAGTATAAATGTGTGCAAACGATTGCAATGACTCTTGCACGAATAATGTAGAGAGCAAAATTAAATTTAGTCTATAATTATATTAGCACAGGCTTGTATATTACAATGCCAAAGTACGTTGACAATGTTAGAGTCCCGTTCGGGTAGAGTGTAAGTACGTCGACAATGTTAGAGTCCCGTTCGGGTAGAGTGTAAGTACGTCGACAATGTTAGAGTCCCATTCAGGTAGAGTGTAAGTACGTCGACAATGTTAGAGTCCCGTTCGGGTAGAGTGTAAGTACGTCGACAATGTTAGAGTCCCGTTCGGGTAGAGTGTAAGTACGTCGACAATGTTAGAGTCCCGTTCGGGTAGAGTGTAAGTACGTTGACAATGTTAGAGTCCCGTTCGGGTAGAGTGTAAGTTCGTCGACAAGGTTCGAGTCCCGTTCGGGTAGAGTGTAAGTACGATTGTAAGTTTCTTTGTCGAAGATTAGTAGTTTTATCGGATAACTTCAGTTTCTTCCACTATTCAAGAACCGACTGTCTCGATAAATGTTGAGGACTCTAGACTTGGCAGTAAAACACTATTATTCCACTCCACTCCCATAATTATGTCCCCACTTCTTTCATGATTATATTACTAAATTAGAGATGCTAATACGTAACACAATTTACTCTATCTACCAACACGTCTCTTTGGTGGCTCATTGGAAAAACGTGTGGAAGGTCGTGGGTTAGAATCACGACCGGGTTTGACATAGGACTTTAAAATTTGATTTACTGCTTCCTCGCCTGACGTTAGGCATTAAGATGACAGATTATTGACAGGTTCATCTTGTGCCAGGATAAGATGAATTGAATAGTGATATGCTTGTCTGCGGCACACAGACTTTGTGAGCTAGGATCTTAACAAAAAGTCGCCCAAGGTGCGGGCAAATGCAAGACATACTATAATACACAATCAAACATCTTATGCATACACGAACTTGTTCTTAAATTATTCATAACAGAATACATGTGTAATAAACTCGATATCGTCGAGAATAGATGAAAAATTACCGATGCGACGTTAAACAGCAAGCATAACACCAACTGACACTGCGAACCGACTCAGCGCCAGTGAATAGGAAAACACAACACAGGAACACAATTTTCTATTTTCTTCTTGTGGTTATATTATTGTAACATGTGCGAACAACGTGACCACACGAACCAAAAAAAAAAAAAAAAAAAAAAAAAAAAAAAGGGAAGGGCGATAACTCCGATTCCTTACCATAATTGATAAAGGGAAATAACAACCAACAATAATCAACATAGTGGTGCGACCCTTTTTTAGCTCACCTGGCCTGGCCACAGGCCATGGTGAGCTTTTGCCATCACTTGGCGTCCGTCGTCTGTCGTCCGTCCGTAAACTTTTCACATTTTGACTATCTCCTCTGAAACTACTGAAGCCAATTGAATCAAACTTTGCAGGAATGATGTATGGATGGTTCTTTACTAAGATAGCCGAAATGTTCCTGAACTGTCAAAACACATGGCCACCAGCACAGGACATAGTTTAACATTGGACCCTATGGGAAAAGCATATATTGGCCATCTCCTCTGAAGCTACTGAAGCAAATTGAATCAAACTTTGCAGGAATGATGTATGGATGGTCCTTTACTAAGATAGCTAAAAAATTTTGGATCTGCCAAAAACATGGCCACAAGCATTGGACATAGTTTAACATCGGACCCTATGGGAAAAGCATATATTGGCTTTCTCCTCTGAAGCTACAGAAGCAAATTGAACCAAACTTTGCAGGAATGATGTATGGATGGTTGTTTACCAAGATAGCCAAAATTAAAAAAAAAAAAAAAAAAAAAAAAAAAAAAAAAAAAAAAAAAATCATGGCCACCAGCGCAGGAGATAGTTTAACATTGGACCCTATGAGAAGCATATATTGGCTATCTCCTCTGAAACTACTGAAGCCAATTGAACCAAACGTTACAGGAATGATGTATGAAAGGTCCTTTCCATAGATTGCCGAAAAGTTTTTTTGAATTTTGCCAAAAAAACTTGGGCACCAGCATAGGATATTGTTTCACAATTGGACCCTATGGGATAAGCATATTTTGACTTTCTCCTCTAAGCTACTGGTTTAAATTAAACCAAACTTTACAGGAATGATTTAAACATCTTCTACTAAGATTACCTGGCCCAGGTGAGCGATACAGGCTCAGCCTTCTGAGCCTCTGGTTCTCTTTTCTATTGATTATTTGTTAATAGTCAAAGTCTGCCTGGCATAAATATGGTAAAATTAAAACATAAAATCTCACAAACTACACGATATTTAGACCGTAATAAAGTCATCAAGATATTTCGGGGGATCTACGGTTCCGTTTAGGTCTGTCTGGTATAGTGGGTGGGTTATGCAGAGTGTTGGCTTTTATACATTGTTCAGTATTAACTTCTTGTTCGGGTTTATCTCCATTATGGTCATCTGGAGGTAGAATCAAAACAGGGGGATTATCAGTGGGCATAACCGTATGATGACAATCGTTATGTTCATTGTCTTCATTACTACTGTCGTTGTCGACAGTTGTTCGGCCACACAGACGTCTGAACTAACTGAGTTAGAAACAAGGTAACACCCCTTAAGCTTGACTTTATATGAAGAAGCACGCAACTGATTACCTGAAAACTTTTTTATAAAACACCATTCACAATCTATGGACACAACAATGTATCTGTCTCGCGAATGTAGTTTGCTACTATCCCCGTACAAGTGCACTAAGCTTCCGACATGAATGCTAGAAACCTGTCGTTCGGGTCTTGAGCATTTAGACTTTTCACTGAGGGAATTGTTGTTACTTGTACGATTATCGTGCTGTTGCATAATAATGTCTCTGTCTGATAAAGGTAATTTTTCGTGTGTGTATTGACTGCGTTGAGTCCATAATTCCCGCGCAGACACTGCATGATGACGTAAACGCGAATTTAATCTAGCGGTGGCGATAGCTAATGCTAACGGGGTAACAGGACCTCCACCAGGCTCTTGACGCAAGAGCTGGTCTCCCAGTTCCGCGATGTCCTTTTCCGCGACAGTGTTTTTGTTAACGTTCTTTACCCGTCCAACCTCTACAGAGATGTGTAACTGGCTAAGAATCTATCGTCTCTTAAGCGATAAATCCGGGAGCAGAATCGACCCTTACTAAGGCGTTAGGACCATCTAGTGGATGTAAACTTACGAGTAATTGTGAAAGTCCATCACGCAATGTATCGCGTTTTTCGTCAGAAATAATGCATGTATTGGTATAAGAAGTGACAATTTCTCTAACAACCAGAATAAGTTGTTCGTTACGCTTAAGTACATCAGCAGCAAAATAGACACCGACTATTTCCGGCGGATCGTCTGATGATTGTTCTACTTAAGTGTTAGGAAAGCGTTTTGACGAAACCGAGTGTGACACGAAACACAAACGCGATCAACAGCTCGTTGTATGTCCAATGCATAGAAATGGCGCTTTAACACCAACATCATTTGATGTTTAGACGGATGGTCAAGCTTGATATGTAAGACAGTAATTAGTCCATCCAGCACGCTTCGCGGTACAATGATAAGCTCTGATGACGATGACAAAGGCACGCACTTACGAACAACGAAAAGACCGTCTTTAGCGATAGACGCCACGTTTAAATATCTCGTAACATCTTTAACATTAGTAAGCTTGCGTGACGGTCTAGTTCCCTGCTTTAGGTGCGCATGTGTTTGACGTAGCTCCGGACACTCTAATTGTACATCTATCCACGCAGTTCTAGTAGTGAAGGGTAACCGTATATTGTCTTGAATGATGTCTTGAGCACTTACTGACCTAACAACCGACTCTTCGCTGCGATAAATAAAACAACAAATCTGACATCGAGTCTCATTACAGGGAGGTGCATTTCTACTGGCAAAGTCTGAAGGCATGTTGGCCGTACCGGATAAATGTCTAATTTCGATTTGATATCTGCTTACGATAGATAGGAAAGACGTGACTCGCGGACTAACGGAGAACTCACCCCGACATAATTTTTCGAAGGCTTGTACACACGGCTTACTGTCAGTATGAAGGTAAGATTGACAAGACGATTGTATGATATACGGACTGAAATGTTTGACAGCTGCAGATATAGATAAAGCCTCGATTTCACACGGTAACCAAGTAACTTGATGTTTTCGGAGTTTGGCACTAAAGAAGCCACCTAGCATGAGTTTATTATTTCGTCTTACATAAAGCGTAGCTCCAATGCCCAACAAACTAACAGATCCATCGGTAACTATCCACAACTGATCAGAGGGCTTTGGTAATAAAACGGATCTACAAGACTCTAACGACGCTTGAACACGAGTAAATTGTTCACGCAAACTATCATCCCAAGGAATTTTGTCACTGGAATTTAGTCCAGCAATGCTAGTTTAATACGCGCCAATAAATGATCTTAAGCCCTTAACTGACTCGGGGGTAGTACAAGAAGCCAACGCAGCGATTCTGTGGGGACTGGCAGATAATAAGCCTTGTGTCCAAATCCAACCGAGAATTGACGTAGTGCGGGGACAAATTACTGTCTTAGACGATGATAAGCACAATGAATTACGCTGTAACGCGCCTAAAACTCTTTTCCAGTTACTAAGTAACTCCTCGGGTGTACTACCGCCACAGTATAAATCATCGGCGAGCTTTGTAACAAAGCCTTCTTGAAGGTAATCACCTAAAACACGACACATCAATTCCTTCAAGCGCAGTTTCCGAACCCGGCATGCCCATAGCACATCTTGTGTAAACACATACGCCACGAAAGGGCGTAGCCACCCCGCAATACTTCATAGAGTCCTTTGACAATGGTATTTGATAAAATGCACTAGTGAGATCAGTCATGGTGATGTATCTCCATTGGGCTATAGTACGAAGCGTAGAGTCCACGTCAGGTAACAGACCGGGCTGAGGCTTACTGTACCTGCCAACATCAGCGAAAGCCGTTAATAGACGGTAACCGCCAGACTGCTATCTAACCAAGAAGGAAGGGTTAAGATACTCGACGTCGATACCGATGTCCTCTGGTCTACGAAAAACACCTTGGTCTTTCAAATCGTCGAACTTACGTTGCAATTTGACCAGCTTGTCGCGCGTGTATTGAGGCAGTCTGTCCTTGCGCAGTTAATAGTGCTGTCTGATTTTGGAGGACTATAGTTAACCTTCTCACTCTCACCAATGTTGATTTGTTGCTTAACTGGCCTGACAGAAATGTCGTTGTAGGACATAAATGGTATGCCTGCAAGAATGTCTACATCGAGGTCATTGACAACTCAAGCTTCGAGGTGTAAATCGGTATCATTTCTAGTAAGGCGTGTCTCGCCTACGATTTCCATCGGCCTGTAGTGCGCTCTGATCGCTCTTTTTTACGGGAACCCAAATAAATTCTGCGGTTGAGGCTTTTATCATGCTTATTTCGGCGCCTGTATCTAGCGTAAGTGTAAGCGGGGTGTCTATAAAATGCCTTGAAGTAAGGAGACTGCTTAATGCTTACACGGCGGAGGGAAGCGACAACGCGAAGTGTATTTGGGGGGTAGTGAATTTTGGACCAGAGTGTCGTCCTCGGAATCGCTACCGGGCTCGCTATGACCATTATCATCGATGCTGCACAATTGTCTACTTTTGTCATATACAAACAGTCTTCCTCCGGTTAGTACTTACATGAACTCAGAAAATGTTGACACGATTTACAGGCCTGCCTGCATAAAATACAAGATTTGGACTGACGCTTATCAGAATTTTGCTTCCGATCTGCGTAGCGATGAGGCCTGTTACCAGACCTGAATGCAGTGCGTAATATTTTAGCACCCGCGGACGAATGTATCTCATCTAATAAGCTATCTAGAGCCTGAGAAATTTCGGGCTTTAAAGATGCTAGTGTCTGTGAACGCGATTCGGTACCGTACCGCTGTTTGACAAGACCAGGTAAATCGCTGTGTATCAGTCTAAGCCAAGTTAAAACGTATAAAGTTTTCTAGTGAAGGAGTTAATTCCTCATCAGCGTCAGGGAGCTCGTTATGATGACGAATTCCACCGTGGGTACGTAGAAGGCTGTCCTCTATAAAACTGCGTAGACGTTGATTCAAGTCCTCTGGGCGTTTATTTGGTTCTAGGTGTATATTATTAAAATCCAAGAAGTGCACACCAGTAGACTGAAAGCCATAATGCCTTATAACCTGCCAGATACATTTGATTGAGGTAGAATTTTTTACAATGGTACTCCTTGAAATGATTGGGCAGTAATTGGCCCACTGTCCCAACATTTATTCTAATTGTGTACATTGATGAGTGGCTGTCCGCCGTCTGGTCTGTGGTACTTCCTCTCCGTCGTTTTCTAGGCCACGTAATGGGTTGGCGTTAGACTTACGTAACCATACAAAACCATCTACTAAGAAACCTGCGGCATCCAGAGAGAGCGTGTTTTGGAGATTTTGTCTCCAAGCCTCAAATGAAGTCAGTGTTTCATGTTTGGTGAGCGACCACTGCTTTGGGGCTCGTGTAGCTGCCATAGTTATTTATGCTGTACAATAGTACTCACAAGAATAGTCCAATGACTGTATGTCGATACTGTATTTCCGGTGTAACAGCTATAGTCGAAGCTGTCGTGTCGTGCACTAACACGTGAGAAATTCCACATTCACAATTGAAATAAGTAGTTCACAAAGTGTACGAGAGTTCTATCATGTACCTGTCCAGATCCTTTTGACCGCTGCCACTACGCCAGTTGAATAGGAAAACACAACACAGGAACACGATATTCTTCTTGCGGTTATATTATTGTAACATGTGCGATCAACGTGACCACACGAACCAAAAAAAAAAAAAAAAAAAAAAAAAAAAAAAAAAAAAAAAAAAAAAAGTAGGGCGATAACTCCGATTCCCTTACCATAATTAATAAAGGGAAATAACAACCAACAATAATCAACATAGTGGTGCAGAGATTTGATAGACCAGTGAAGACATGTATGTTTTATTGCTGATGTCTACTTGATGACCCAGAAGAAATTGAAAGCCAATTCTACCTTTAATGATAATAACTTTATCAATCTACATACATATCAAAACCTGAACAAAATACATGTACAAGTTAGCAACAAAAATAATTACAAAATAAAAAACAATAACATCATGCAATATGTATATTGACAATCAATGGTTTATAGTTGTGTAACAATGCAGAAATAAAATTTAAAAGGCCTTAACAAGTTTCACTTATCATTTCATCAAATGTGATGAAAAATAAATGATAGTTATTAAGTGAAGTAAAATCTCAACTCAACTATGTAAAACATAATAAATAATTGATCTACTGTAATGACGACATATAATAACAGACATTACTTGTCAAAATGTATCCGTATTTTCGAATTCGTTGAGTTTATTTTGGGTTGAAAGAGAGAGGAAATAGTAAATTTTAGGAGAACTGGCATAAAACAAGAGGGCATTCGGAATTCATTTATATGTAACGATGTGCATAAATTGAGAATATAACTACTGTAGGGTTTTTATGATCACCATGACAACATGTTTATACAAGTTTTGCAGCACGTATAATGTCATCCGTCTAGCGGACAAAAATAATTGCAAATACACACGAACAGATTTGACAGTCAAATTACTCAATAACTAAGTGTGACTAATTACATATAAATATATCTAATTATTAAAACGTCATGGTAACAAAATAACTTTGTTGCTCAGCATTACTTTGGGTAGGTCTAAATTGTTTTATGTTATTTTTAGGGGATATGGGAGAATAACCAAAAAAGAATAATTTAGTTGAAAGTATAAGTGATAACGCATGAAAAACTCCGCACCATAAGTCTGAATAAAGCTAACAAGCACACTGTATTTGAATTTAATAAAGATTGAACATCAAATTGTATTGTGAAGTCTGTTATGAGAGATTTTTCAGGGATTTTAAACATGAATGGTAACACAAAATCGATTAGACAACCATGACATTACCATTTTACCCAAGTTCATAAATTGAAATATTTTTTTTTAATTTTCGATAAGGAACAATCAGAATACCGAACACATAAAAATAGAATAAAATCAAATAAAATAAACTAATAAAAAATAAAACAAAATAAATATAATATAATATAATGGAATGTAATATAATGGAATGGAATATAATATAATATAATATAATGTAATGGAATGGAATGGAATGGAATGGAATATAATATAATATAATATAATATAATATAATATAATATAATATAATATAATATAATATAATATAATATAATATAATATAATATAATATAATGGAATGGAATATAATACAATATAATATAATATAATATAATATAATATAATATAATATAATATAATATAATATAATATAATATAATATAATATAATATAATATAATATAAATATAGTGTAATAAAAAATTAAATTAAATTAAATTAAATTAAACTAAATAAAAAAAATAAAAAAAATAAAAAAAATGAAATGAAATGAAATGAAAAAGAATAAAATAAGAATAAAATAAAATAAATATTTCAGAATGTCCTACATACTATAAAATAGAGAGAAAATGCACATTCCCCCCTTTTTTTTGATGATATTTTACAAATATATATACAAGATTAATTTTTCATGATAAATTCATATAGAGTACCAGATTGCTCTTTCAATATGGAAGTTTAAAAGTAATTATCAAAAAGAAGGAAATCCCTGCACCTATTTGGATAATAAACAAAATCCAGAAAAATACAAAATCTAGAGTATTTGTCACAGACTTCCAAGTAACTTCACGCTCCACGGTGTGGCTTTCAGCAAGGTTTTTGTTCATGACGAACTCGGTCCGCTTTTGCTCTATATCAATATTGGAGATGGAAACTTGCGTATCACTGGACAAAACCTTTACTTTACTTCTTTTACAGCAGGAATGTTTTCCCTTACACCGGACTTTCCACATAAAGCGAACGAACTTTTTCATGGGTTCAGAAACGGGATGGTCGGAATCACGATGGAAAAGTCGCAGTTGTATCATCGTGAAAAGTACACAGGAAGTACTAACAAGGATCTGAATAATAAGAAAAATGCTTAAAGCAGGCGTCTTGATGGAATTTTTCGGTAACGAATCGTTAACTATGGTCAAAAACACCGCAAACGCTAACAATACTGTTACAGAAAATCCGATTTTCTCTCCAGAATCTGCCGGCAAAATGAAGACGCACAAATCAAGGTAGCCCAAGAGAATTATGGGAACAATTATATTTAAAACTGTAAATGTTGGTCGCCTTTTCAGATACAAAGTATAAATGACCGTAGCTTCAGCCGCTGTTTTCGAATTTGAAGAGTTGGTTTTCAATATCTCCCATTCTCCATTTTCCTCGTATTCGTCTAATATTAATCCCAAGTTACCATGATCGATCACAATTTCGCTACTAAAACTACTCCAGGCCACAAATTTTATGTCACAAACTTGTTCATCAAACGGAAAATAAGAAACATCCACAGAACATTTACTTTGAAAATTATGGTAAGGTTCCCAAATAACTTCCCCTGTATTGAAGATAGTTACCAACAAATAACTACCTCCCAATTCCTTCATGTCGGATTTTCCATTTTTAAGTGTAATATCCGGCTTCCAAATTTCATTTTGAGGTAGTTGGATTCTCTGTACATTGCCAAATAAACTTGGATCCCATTTCATTTCGGTGTCTGTCCAGTATATTGAAAGATAACCCGTTGTAGTGAGTTTTTGTGTAACTTCATCAAAATCATCAATTCCAACTAAATAAAAATCCAAGAAAACGATTACCGGGTCCAATTGGTTAGCGACTGGACGTACACGTTTGTTATATCCCTGTGTCGTAAATATTTGTTGTATTACTGACTTAACACTGTTAACGGATTGAGAGTAAGAAAAATCCCAGAAACTAACAAAAACAATAAGAACCAAAATTCTTGATCGTAGATTCATACTTGTAGGAATTTTTGAAGTGTTGATATGTTTAGAAATGAAAAAAATTAACTTTGGTCAACATTCGCTAAAATATAGTCATAATAGTCCCCGAATACAACATTCGCTAAAATATAGTCATAATAGTCTCTGATTTTAATATATGAGTAAAGAGTTTTCAGAATAATTATATCACTAAAATGTGTTAATCAGAATATCTTAATATTTAGATGTTTCTAAAACTTACATTCAACACTTAAAAAATATATCACAAATCCCAAGCATGCGTGGGAAAGTTCCGGTTAACTACCAATGTCCATATCGTTGAAACACTATTCTTCCTTGAATTTATCTAGCTGTTGCAATGAAATAAAATGATCATAGTATACATAATTTATATGTACAGTCAGTTCAGAAATCTCAATGTATTTGATAAAAAAGTATTCAGATACGGTATATATATCATTCTAATCGCAATAATCAATATTTACTAATATTTAATATTTTATCAAAAGTGATCCACAGAATCTCAATCAATACTTCTTCTAAAAGGTGCCTTTAAATATGTATGCTTTGTAATTACAAACAACCATATTATTTGTTCTTAAATGTAATATTACTCAGAATAAAATTTCAGTGAAAGAGTAAAATAATACTTGGCACTTTATCGATATGCAGTGATCGATCTATAATATCCGGAACTGGCCCGGAAAATGGCAACCTGAAACATCCCTATTGGCCTTGCTCCTATGGCTCGGTCACATGTCCAGACAACACCATAGGAAAAGGGTCCCTTCGTGAAAGTTCCATAAAGAATAATGAAACATATTTTTGAATGGCGAAGGTTTGTAAAAAGAGATAGGAGTGGAGTGGAGTAATATTGTTTTACGCCCAAGTCAAGAATCTTCCACTTATTTGGAGGCGGTCAGTTCTGGAATGGTGGAGGAAACCGGAGTGCCCGGAGAAAACCACCGAACTTCGGCAAGCGAACTGACAAACTTTCTCACACTAGGATCTATCCAGAACATATGACATATGTAATATTATAAATTTTTGAATTTCTGAATGAAATATTCAAAAATTTATAACATGACAACTTCATCTTATAAATATTTGAATATTTCATTCAGAAAATAAAAAATATATAATATGACACATATAGTGTTTTTGAATGCTTTTGGTTTTCTATGAGAGAGCAACACATTGAGCAATTGAAAAAAAAAAAAATAATGAAACGATAAAAAGTATACCTTCGAATACTCTCTTTTCTTTCCAGCTATAATCAAGCTATTTACAGACTATTTTATTTACATTATCTGATTTTCCTAGAAATATATTTGCTTTTTAATCCTTGAAGAAATCAAGGATCAAAGAACAAATTATTTTCTGAAAATACATTTTGTCAATACTGATTAGAATTTTGTTCCATTAAGTCATAACAGCTAGATAAATGACGTCGCGCGTTAAGTCATAAGGGAGAGATTCAAAGAATGTGTTTTATAGCTCATATAAACACAATTGCTTTCAAAGTTTTATGAAATAAAATTTGAAAATGTGTATCTATTAAATTTGATTGTAGTTTAAATCCGTGGCGGTTACCAATCTGTTTTTTATAGTAACAGCGGCGAATGTGGATTTTTAAAGGACCTGTTGTAACCATTTTTTAATCTTTATCAACCAGTGACTGTTCACACCAAATTAAGTTTAATTCGACCTAGCGGTTTCAGGGGTAATAATTGAAGATTATGGATGCTCGCGCAGAAACAAAGTTCGCCAGGCCCATTGTTCAGCTGACTAAAGACAGTTGAGCAAAAACAAATATAAACAGGGATATTGTAATATTGAAAAGTCAATAAAATAGAATCTTGGTACGAAATAATGTAAAATTGACGGTAAGATTTCCAAATTAAAAATAGCATAAAATTGACAAAGTTAATATTAAAGTTTAGGATTTTAAAAATTAAAATGATGGTTATTTTGACCCATGAAATACTCTTTTTTCAGATATATTTAAACACAAATATGGTTGTTATTTACTTAAGTCTTTATTGCCAATTGAATAATTCATTAACACTACCAATTACTTCCTTAGCTAGATTTGGATTTATATATTTTTGAAATATAGATTCATAATTTTCAACTGTTTGGCTGATGTTTTTTATCTATCAAACTTTTCGGTCTAAGTGTCACTGATGAGGAATGAATTTCCGAAATGTTCACATCTGGCACATCAAAATTTAAATGGTATCTATTAATATTTATATATATATATATGTTTATACAATACATATTTATGTTTAGATAAATCATCTTCAATTTTTTTTTCATCGTTTTAAACCGTCAGTTTTATGGGTTGTCTAATATGTCATTTGGTTTCATAGTCAATGCCATTTGGTCTTAATTCTTAATTTTTATGGTTACGATATTCGTTTCATATACATTTAAAGGATGCAGTTAATTTTGCTGGCTGAATGTTGTTTAAAGTCACATCAGCAATTTTTCAGCTATTTATGACGAGCCAGTTTTGATGAATATCGTAAATTAATCTTAAATTTATGCTGTGCATGAGTGTCAGATGTTTCTGATCTACCTTGCACTGGTGCGCATTTATGGCGACTTTTTTAATGCTAGTACACTTGCCTGCAATTTCAAATCAACATTTCAGAGCACACAGCCCATTAAACTAATACCGAAACAATCCGTTAAGGCCTATGAAATCATTCTCGCTGGTAGTCGACTGGTCGAACCCGTTGAGACACCTTGAGTTTGAAGACTAACGCCTTAACCACTCGGCAACCACAGCCTCTGTAGTCAAATGTCATCGAAACCTTCGGCCTTTCAAATAAGTCGACAGAACACACTAGATTTATTAAAATCATAATAGGAGATTTATTGTTCTCTTGCATTAGACATCTATCCAGTCTTTGGTCCAGATACTGAATTCCGAAAAGTAACTCGTGTGTATAAAACAAACAACGAATTCCTATTACACATTGTTCTGATAAATAGTAATTCATTAAAATAAATGTAATATGACTACTGTAATTAAATTTTGAGCGGAAAGGATTGATGATTCTGTCAAACATATCATGTTCAAATATTGATAAAACTTGTATAATTGTATATGCAAATATTGAATTCTTTAGCAAAATTTGAGCTTGATCATGAGTCTAACATTTGATAATTGTTACAACTCTCCGCTGTCTCCAAGGAAACAGGGTGTTCCACTTTGAAACGCTGTCATCTGAAGTTTAACCAGCTACACCCTAACTTCAATATTCAATTCATGTAAAACTTGTGTTTTTAATAAACACCAATAATAATAATAATAATAATAATAATAATAATAATAATAATAATAATATCTTATTTAAAGTGCAACCCGATAAAGTCTTTGTACCGGTAACATAACCAGCCAGCCTTTTATATGCTTTTGATGCTCCAACATTTAGAATAACAGTTTTTCGAACGAGATAATGATATTAATGGTTTTCACACGCGTATACGTAAACGTTTCTCTAAACGAAAAATTTAGAAATTTTAAAATGATTTAAAGTTTAATTTATCAGGAAGTTTAGTTCGTAGTAGGTCTTCTGCCTCCATATTTTACAGTTTTGTGATGTGTTTCTCCCTCAGTTCCGAAAAAAAGAGAACATTCCAAAATAAAATGTATCTATATACATTATATACACCAGTACTTTTATTATTGGCTGCCGAACTTTTTGTCTGAAGATAAGACTTTCTATAATTTCTTAAACATAAATGACACTTTTTTCAAAGTCGTCTGTATCTATTGTTAATTACATTATCAGAAAAATCGCATTAATAATAAACGCATTTGTTTCACTATTGACAATGGTGGACATACCCGGTACTGACTTTGAAAGCAATTCCATTTTACCCAGCCCTTGCGATGAAATCGGTGTCCTGCATAAGGTTCTGCGACTAATTTTTGATAGAATATGCCTTTTGAAATTATGTTATAAAATTTTGATTGTTGATTTAAAAATAATTTTTTGTACAGTTACTTTTTTTCTGCTAGTATATAAACTTGAAAAACGTCTACTCAAAAACCATTTCTGTGAAGTATGATAAATATGGGTCTTGTAGTTTCAGACAAGATGTCGAAAATGTGAGTTACAATGACACACGGACACACGCTGCGCCATGACTTAAGCTCCTACAGCATTTAGGCCTGGTGAGCTAATTAAACCTTCAATTATTTGCTCCTAATGTTAACAGAATTGCAATGTGGTAATGTTGAATAAACGGCATATGTCACCGGCTCATTGTGGTAGTAATGCTAGTATTTTGATCTGATGTTTCAAAACACCATTTACATATGTTTTTCCTTTCAACTCTGCATAAAGACAATATCATATGACCAACAATAATTTGTTGCAAATGCGCATGATTCTTGAGAACATTTCCAAGTTTCAGTTTCAATACATTTTGATCTTTTTGCTAAAAACATAAGCAATGTTAATTAAAAAAAATATTTGTCTATTTCAATCCGTTAAAAATTATTTTTGCACATAAACCCGGTGAGTTATTTTCAAAAGAAGAAATTACCAATATATCCTCAAACTGGAAATGGTAACCTATGAGGAATGTTAATTAAATGATTCTAGTTGACCGTTATTTCCTAGCCTCCAAGATTAAAGTTGATTCCTTTATTGGTTTTGTAGTGATAACGAAGAAAAACTGTTTATCACATTTTGAATTATGTTCTCAAGTATGGTGGCTAATTTCTGACATCGAGATAATTTTAGTCGACATAAAATTATTTCAACATGTCGACTTAATATCTTAACAAGTCGAATTAATATCATGAAAAGTTGTGATACCAAATTAAAAATTTGAGATAAGTAACACGACATGCCGCGATAAAAATAAGTCGAGATATTGAGATAATTATCTCGATTGGTCAACATAAGTATCACGGTATGTCGTGTTATTTAACTCAACTTTTCATTTTGGTATCACAACTTTCCATAATATTATCTTGACATGTCAAGATATTAAGTCGACATGTTGATAATAATTTTATGTCGACTAAAATTATATCGATGTCAGAAATAAGCCACCATACGCCATAGTTTCAAGATCATTCAAATTAAATATCAAGGGAAAAAATAAAGTACAAAAAGGGAATGTCAACCATCCGAACCGTAATCCGAACATACGCAAAAACTCTTAAAAACACGATTTTTAATTATACACCTGATTGACGATCAAGTGAATTTACTAAAAATTACAATTTCGTTATTATTTACACAAACCAAATTAACTTCATATATATTGTTTTCGAAATTATTCATTATTTTTTGTTTGTTCTACGAATTTGCCAATAAGACATGTAATTAAAACCCTTTTATTTTGTGATAATTTATTAATTTTTAATGTTTTTATTATGTTTTATTCTGTTATGCTTCATTCCTTAATTTTCTTTGTACATTGTTGGTTTATGTATGTAATCAGAAATACTTCATGTGTCAGTTACAATTGTTGAAAAATTCTCAATTAAATAAATATATTCAAAGAATGATAAGGTGGATTTAAAAAAGTCATCACTATTTATGTTAATAATAGTTCCACAAAAGCTACTTTATTTTGTTTATTTTCAGTCGTGTTCAATTAAACACATAAAAATCCATTGCATATCTCTTGTTCATAAAGTACTTTTTTATGAAACTATAAAATAATCATTAAAATAACAATAAAAAACTAATATGGAATTACCCACTCTAACCGCCAAAAATTCCATTAAAATAGGAAAAAGGATATAATTAAGATAATTTAGTGTTTTGTTAAAATGTAATTTAGATTTAACCGTTAACAAATCTGTTAGCAATCGAATACTGTTTTTTATTTGTTAAATACATCAGCGTAAAAGCGTAAAAAATAGGAATGATGGTATTAGCATACAATTAAGTCTCGTGCTAAGAACGAGAATTAGTAAATTTGACAAAGAAATTTGTCATATTTTATTTAAATATTCCATTGAATATTTTATTTTTTAAAAAATTTATTCAGAAAATTCAAAATATGACAAGTGAACCATCAAACACTTGTTAAAATTATGCAAAAAAAAAAAAAAAAAAAAATTCCGTTCTATACCAGTGTTGTGAATTTCACTTGACTTCAATAATACTTCATGTATTACATTGTACTCGGTTGTTTACAAACAGTGCTTTACATTTCACTTGATTCCTTGTATTCAACCAGTGTTGTACATTTTAAATGGCTCTATACATATTATGTTGCACATTTCATTTGACCCTATACAACAAATGCTGTAAAATCTACTTGGAACTATACAACTAGTGATGAACATTTTACTTGGTTCATTACAAACAGATTTGTACATTTTGCTTTATAACCAGTATTGTGCATTTCATTGTGTTTTTTTGATACTAAAAGTGTTTACATTCCACTTCGTTCTACACAACCAGTGTTGTATATTACTTGGTTCTATACAATCAGTGTTGTACATACTTTGTTCTACACGACCAGTGTTGTATATTACTTGGTTCTACACAATCAGTGTTGTACATACTTGGTTCTACACGACCAGTGTTGTATATTACTTGGTTCTACACAATCAGTGTTGTACATACTTGGTTCTACACAACCAGTGTTGTATATTACTTGGTTCTACACAATCAGTGTTGTACATACTTAGTTCTACAGACCAGTGTTGTATATTTCACTTGCATTACTTGGTCCTTTATATACAACTATTGTTATAAATTTTACTTTGCTCTATACAACTAGTGTTTGACATTCTCTAGGTTGTGTTGTACATTTTTACAACAAATGTTTTACATTCCATTTCATCGTATAC
>CM056597.1:44394648-44483213 GCA_029721355.1 Tegillarca granosa | reverse complement strand
GTGTGCATTTTCCGACACTTACAGATTGTTGCGTTAAAATTTGTATCATTCAAACCTTGCTGATTAAGCTAAATACAGGCGTAAAACCATTGCTATCTCGGGTTCGACATAGTAACTAAGAATGAATTATGACGTCATAGACAAATACATCTTTTATGACGTCACAATCTATAAGTCAAAGGTACTGCGGATGTAAAGGAAGCGGGATGTATAGGGTTTTTTTTTGGCATGTTTAAGGTAAACGCAATGTCCCGAAAACGTTTTGCATGTGCATGACCCATTGTTAAAACGTAAGTCCAACGTTGTCTGTTAAAGACATATACGTAATTTTTCAGTGCATTTTATTATTGTAGCAACAAAAAACGGAAAGAAGGCCGTTTTCTGAAATTACCAGAATTACAAGAATTATCGTAAAAGGTGTGTCGCATTTCTGCATTGTTTTTATCTAGCCTAGTTAGGCATGGGTTGTGTTGCATTATCCGTACACACTATTTCATTGTGTGTATGACAAGACTTAAGTGAAAAACAGAAGTGATAAAAGCGAGCAGCCTTTCTAAATAGTAAGGGGCGTTATAAGTAAGAGACGGCATATGGAATAAATGGGCTAAACATTTGAAATTCCCGTTATGTTGTCTGTGAAGAGCAGTCACTGTAGTACACAAGTCATATGCATGTGTGTGTGCTTATGCGCGCGGTGATCCAGCGAGTGCCTGTGTCATTGCGTTTTACATATGATCGAAACATTACACTAAGAAATTTTAACATCATGCACTTTGTCCTGCATGCGATGGTTCTCAGCTTTCCAGAAAAATACATTTCAGTATCATTATCTTTCACGTTGTGTGCATGTTTCCGACACTTACAGATTGTTGCGTTAAAATTTGTATCATTCAAACCTTGCTGATTAAGCTAAATACAGGCGTAAAACCATTGCTATCTCGGGTTCGACATAGTAACTAAGAATGAATTATGACGTCATAGACAAATACATCTTTTATGACGTCACAATCTATAAGTCAAAGGTACTGCGGATGTAAAGGAAGCGGGATGTATAGGGTTTTTTTTTGGCATGTTTAAGGTAAACGCAATGTCCCGAAAACGTTTTGCATGTGCATGACCCATTGTTAAAACGTAAGTCCAACGTTGTCTGTTAAAGACATATACGTAATTTTTCAGTGCATTTTATTATTGTAGCAACAAAAAACGGAAAGAAGGCCGTTTTCTGAAATTACCAGAATTACAAGAATTATCGTAAAAGGTGTGTCGCATTTCTGCATTGTTTTTATCTAGCCTAGTTAGGCATGGGTTGTGTTGCATTATCCGTACACACTATTTCATTGTGTGTATGACAAGACTTAAGTGAAAAACAGAAGTGATAAAAGCGAGCAGCCTTTCTAAATAGTAAGGGGCGTTATAAGTAAGAGACGGCATATGGAATAAATGGGCTAAACATTTGAAATTCCCGTTATGTTGTCTGTGAAGAGCAGTCACTGTAGTACACAAGTCATATGCATGTGTGTGTGCTTATGCGCGCGGTGATCCAGCGCGTGCCTGTGTCATTGCGTTTTACATATGATCGAAACATTACACTAAGAAATTTTAACATCATGCACTTTGTCCTGCATGCGATGGTTCTCAGCTTTCCAGAAAAATACATTTCAGTATCATTATCTTTCACGTTGTGTGCATGTTTCCGACACTTACAGATTGTTGCGTTAAAATTTGTATCATTCAAACCTTGCTGATTAAGCTTAATTCAGGCGTAAAAACATTACAATCTCGGGTTCGACATAGTAACTAAGAATGAATTATGACGTCATAGACAAATACATCTTTTATGACGTCACAATCAATAAGTCAAAGGTACTGCGGATGTAAAGGAAGCGGGATGCATAGGGTTTTTTTTTGGCATGTTTAAGGTAAACGCAATGTCCCGAAAACGTTTTGCATGTGCATGACCCATTGTTAAAACGTAAGTCCAACGTTGTCTGTTAAAGACATATACGTAATTTTTCAGTGCATTTTATTATTGTAGCAACAAAAAACGGAAAGAAGGCCGTTTTCTGAAATTACCAGAATTACAAGAATTATCGTAAAAGGTGTGTCGCATTTCTGCATTGTTTTTATCTAGCCTAGTTAGGCATGGGTTGTGTTGCATTATCCGTACACACTATTTCATTGTGTGTATGACAAGACTTAAGTGAAAAAAGAAGTGATAAAAGCGAGCAGCCTTTCTAAATAGTAAGGGGCGGTTATAAGTAAGAGACGGCATAGGGAATAAATGGGCTAAACATTTGAAATTCCCGTTATGTTGTCTGTGAAGAGCAGTCACTGTAGTACACAAGTCATATGCATGTGTGTGTGCTTATGCGCGCGGTGATCCAGCGAGTGCCTGTGTCATTGCGTTTTACATATGATCGAAACATTACACTAAGAAATTTTAACATCATGCACTTTGTCCTGCATGCGATGGTTCTCAGCTTTCCAGAAAAATACATTTCAGTATCATTATCTTTCACGTTGTGTGCATGTTTCCGACACTTACAGATTGTTGCGTTAAAATTTGTATCATTCAAACCTTGCTGATTAAGCTAAATACAGGCGTAAAACCATTGCTATCTCGGGTTCGACATAGTAACTAAGAATGAATTATGACGTCATAGACAAATACATCTTTTATGACGTCACAATCTATAAGTCAAAGGTACTGCGGATGTAAAGGAAGCGGGATGTATAGGGTTTTTTTTTGGCATGTTTAAGGTAACGCAATGTCCCGAAAACGTTTTGCATGTGCATGACCCATTGTTAAAACGTAAGTCCAACGTTGTCTGTTAAAGACATATACGTAATTTTTCAGTGCATTTTATTATTGTAGCAACAAAAAACGGAAAGAAGGCCGTTTTCTGAAATTACCAGAATTACAAGAATTATCGTAAAAGGTGTGTCGCATTTCTGCATTGTTTTTATCTAGCCTAGTTAGGCATGGGTTGTGTTGCATTATCCGTACACACTATTTCATTGTGTGTATGACAAGACTTAAGTGAAAAACAGAAGTGATAAAAGCGAGCAGCCTTTCTAAATAGTAAGGGGCGTTATAAGTAAGAGACGGCATATGGAATAAATGGGCTAAACATTTGAAATTCCCGTTATGTTGTCTGTGAAGAGCAGTCACTGTAGTACACAAGTCATATGCATGTGTGTTATGCGCGCGGTGATCCAGCGCGTGCCTGTGTCATTGCGTTTTACATATGATCGAAACATTACACTAAGAAATTTTAACATCATGCACTTTGTCCTGCATGCGATGGTTCTCAGCTTTCCAGAAAAATACATTTCAGTATCATTATCTTTCACGTTGTGTGCATGTTTCCGACACTTACAGATTGTTGCGTTAAAATTTGTATCATTCAAACCTTGCTGATTAAGCTAAATACAGGCGTAAAACCATTGCTATCTCGGGTTCGACATAGTAACTAAGAATGAATTATGACGTCATAGACAAATACATCTTTTATGACGTCACAATCTATAAGTCAAAGGTACTGCGGATGTAAAGGAAGCGGGATGTATAGGGTTTTTTTTTGGCATGTTTAAGGTAACGCAATGTCCCGAAAACGTTTTGCATGTGCATGACCCATTGTTAAAACGTAAGTCCAACGTTGTCTGTTAAAGACATATACGTAATTTTTCAGTGCATTTTATTATTGTAGCAACAAAAAACGGAAAGAAGGCCGTTTTCTGAAATTACCAGAATTACAAGAATTATCGTAAAAGGTGTGTCGCATTTCTGCATTGTTTTTATCTAGCCTAGTTAGGCATGGGTTGTGTTGCATTATCCGTACACACTATTTCATTGTGTGTATGACAAGACTTAAGTGAAAAAAGAAGTGATAAAAGCGAGCAGCCTTTCTAAATAGTAAGGGGCGGTTATAAGTAAGAGACGGCATATGGAATAAATGGGCTAAACATTTGAAATTCCCGTTATGTTGTCTGTGAAGAGCAGTCACTGTAGTACACAAGTCATATGCATGTGTGTGTGCTTATGCGCGCGGTGATCCAGCGCGTGCCTGTGTCATTGCGTTTTACATATGATCGAAACATTACACTAAGAAATTTTAACATCATGCACTTTGTCCTGCATGCGATGGTTCTCAGCTTTCCAGAAAAATACATTTCAGTATCATTATCTTTCACGTTGTGTGCATGTTTCCGACACTTACAGATTGTTGCGTTAAAATTTGTATCATTCAAACCTTGCTGATTAAGCTAATTACAGGCGTAAAACCATTGCTAATCTCGGGTTCGACATAGTAACTAAGAATGAATTATGACGTCATAGACAAATACATCTTTTATGACGTCACAATCAATAAGTCAAAGGTACTGCGGATGTAAAGGAAGCGGGATGTCATAGGGTTTTTTTTTGGCATGTTTAAGGTAAACGCAATGTCCCGAAAACGTTTTGCATGTGCATGACCCATTGTTAAAACGTAAGTCCAACGTTGTCTGTTAAAGACATATACGTAATTTTTCAGTGCATTTTATTATTGTAGCAACAAAAAACGGAAAGAAGGCCGTTTTCTGAAATTACCAGAATTACAAGAATTATCGTAAAAGGTGTGTCGCATTTCTGCATTGTTTTTATCTAGCCTAGTTAGGCATGGGTTGTGTTGCATTATCCGTACACACTATTTCATTGTGTGTATGACAAGACTTAAGTGAAAAAAGAAGTGATAAAAGCGAGCAGCCTTTCTAAATAGTAAGGGGCGGTTATAAGTAAGACGGCATATGGAATAAATGGGCTAAACATTTGAAATTCCCGTTATGTTGTCTGTGAAGAGCAGTCACTGTAGTACACAAGTCATATGCATGTGTGTGTGCTTATGCGCGCGGTGATCCAGCGAGTGCCTGTGTCATTGCGTTTTACATATGATCGAAACATTACACTAAGAAATTTTAACATCATGCACTTTGTCCTGCATGCGATGGTTCTCAGCTTTCCAGAAAAATACATTTCAGTATCATTATCTTTCACGTTGTGTGCATGTTTCCGACACTTACAGATTGTTGCGTTAAAATTTGTATCATTCAAACCTTGCTGATTAAGCTAATACAGGCGTAAAACCATTGCTAATCTCGGGTTCGACATAGTAACTAAGAATGAATTATGACGTCATAGACAAATACATCTTTTATGACGTCACAATCTATAAGTCAAAGGTACTGCGGATGTAAAGGAAGCGGGATGTATAGGGTTTTTTTTGGCATGTTTAAGGTAAACGCAATGTCCCGAAAACGTTTTGCATGTGCATGACCCATTGTTAAAACGTAAGTCCAACGTTGTCTGTTAAAGACATATACGTAATTTTTCAGTGCATTTTATTATTGTAGCAACAAAAAACGGAAAGAAGGCCGTTTTCTGAAATTACCAGAATTACAAGAATTATCGTAAAAGGTGTGTCGCATTTCTGCATTGTTTTTATCTAGCCTAGTTAGGCATGGGTTGTGTTGCATTATCCGTACACACTATTTCATTGTGTGTATGACAAGACTTAAGTGGAAAAAAGAAGTGATAAAAGCGAGCAGCCTTTCTAAATAGTAAGGGGCGGTTATAAGTAAGACGGCATATGGAATAAATGGGCTAAACATTTGAAATTCCCGTTATGTTGTCTGTGAAGAGCAGTCACTGTAGTACACAAGTCATATGCATGTGTGTGTGCTTATGCGCGCGGTGATCCAGCGAGTGCCTGTGTCATTGCGTTTTACATATGATCGAAACATTACACTAAGAAATTTTAACATCATGCACTTTGTCCTGCATGCGATGGTTCTCAGCTTTCCAGAAAAATACATTTCAGTATCATTATCTTTCACGTTGTGTGCATGTTTCCGACACTTACAGATTGTTGCGTTAAAATTTGTATCATTCAAACCTTGCTGATTAAGCTAAATACAGGCGTAAAACCATTGCTATCTCGGGTTCGACATAGGTAACTAAGAATGAATTATGACGTCATAGACAAATACATCTTTTATGACGTCACAATCTATAAGTCAAAGGTACTGCGGATGTAAAGGAAGCGGGATGTATAGGGTTTTTTTTTGGCATGTTTAAGGTTAACGCAATGTCCCGAAAACGTTTTGCATGTGCATGACCCATTGTTAAAACGTAAGTCCAACGTTGTCTGTTAAAGACATATACGTAATTTTTCAGTGCATTTTATTATTGTAGCAACAAAAAACGGAAAGAAGGCCGTTTTCTGAAATTACCAGAATTACAAGAATTATCGTAAAAGGTGTGTCGCATTTCTGCATTGT
The DNA here is from genome assembly GCA_029721355.1 of Tegillarca granosa. Lineage (NCBI taxonomy): Eukaryota > Metazoa > Mollusca > Bivalvia > Arcoida > Arcidae > Tegillarca > Tegillarca granosa. The sequence goes on along the minus strand of CM056597.1, from coordinate 44,476,895 downwards.
TTTTATCTAGCCTAGTTAGGCATGGGTTGTGTTGCATTATCCGTAAACACTATTTCATTGTGTGTATGACAAGACTTAAGTGGAAAAAAGAAGTGATAAAAGCGAGCAGCCTTTCTAAATAGTAAGGGGCGGTTATAAGTAAGACGGCATAGGGAATAAATGGGCTAAACATTTGAAATTCCCGTTATGTTGTCTGTGAAGAGCAGTCACTGTAGTACACAAGTCATATGCATGTGTGTGTGCTTATGCGCGCGGTGATCCAGCGCGTGCCTGTGTCATTGCGTTTTACATATGATCGAAACATTACACTAAGAAATTTTAACATCATGCACTTTGTCCTGCATGCGATGGTTCTCAGCTTTCCAGAAAAATACATTTCAGTATCATTATCTTTCACGTTGTGTGCATGTTTCCGACACTTACAGATTGTTGCGTTAAAATTTGTATCATTCAAACCTTGCTGATTAAGCTAAATACAGGCGTAAAACCATTGCTATCTCGGGTTCGACATAGTAACTAAGAATGAATTATGACGTCATAGACAAATACATCTTTTATGACGTCACAATCTATAAGTCAAAGGTACTGCGGATGTAAAGGAAGCGGGATGTATAGGGTTTTTTTTTGGCATGTTTAAGGTAAACGCAATGTCCCGAAAACGTTTTGCATGTGCATGACCCATTGTTAAAACGTAAGTCCAACGTTGTCTGTTAAAGACATATACGTAATTTTTCAGTGCATTTTATTATTGTAGCAACAAAAAACGGAAAGAAGGCCGTTTTCTGAAATTACCAGAATTACAAGAATTATCGTAAAAGGTGTGTCGCATTTCTGCATTGTTTTTATCTAGCCTAGTTAGGCATGGGTTGTGTTGCATTATCCGTACACACTATTTCATTGTGTGTATGACAAGACTTAAGTGAAAAACAGAAGTGATAAAAGCGAGCAGCCTTTCTAATAGTAAGGGGCGGTTATAAGTAAGAGACGGCATATGGAATAAATGGGCTAAACATTTGAAATTCCCGTTATGTTGTCTGTGAAGAGCAGTCACTGTAGTACACAAGTCATATGCATGTGTGTGTGCTTATGCGCGCGGTGATCCAGCGCGTGCCTGTGTCATTGCGTTTTACATATGATCGAAACATTACACTAAGAAATTTTAACATCATGCACTTTGTCCTGCATGCGATGGTTCTCAGCTTTCCAGAAAAATACATTTCAGTATCATTATCTTTCACGTTGTGTGCATGTTTCCGACAGCTTACAGATTGTTGCGTTAAAATTTGTATCATTCAAACCTTGCTGATTAAGCTTAATTACAGGCGTAAAAACATTACTAATCTCGGGTTCGACATAGTAACTAAGAATGAATTATGACGTCATAGACAAATACATCTTTTATGACGTCACAATCAATAAGTCAAAGGTACTGCTGGATGTAAAGGAAGCGGGATGCATAGGGTTTTTTTTTGGCATGTTTAAGGTAAACGCAATGTCCCGAAAACGTTTTGCATGTGCATGACCCATTGTTAAAACGTAAGTCCAACGTTGTCTGTTAAAGACATATACGTAATTTTTCAGTGCATTTTATTATTGTAGCAACAAAAAACGGAAAGAAGGCCGTTTTCTGAAATTACCAGAATTACAAGAATTATCGTAAAAGGTGTGTCGCATTTCTGCATTGTTTTTATCTAGCCTAGTTAGGCATGGGTTGTGTTGCATTATCCGTACACACTATTTCATTGTGTGTATGACAAGACTTAAGTGAAAAACAGAAGTGATAAAAGCGAGCAGCCTTTCTAAATAGTAAGGGGCGTTATAAGTAAGAGACGGCATATGGAATAAATGGGCTAAACATTTGAAATTCCCGTTATGTTGTCTGTGAAGAGCAGTCACTGTAGTACACAAGTCATATGCATGTGTGTGTGCTTATGCGCGCGGTGATCCAGCGCGTGCCTGTGTCATTGCGTTTTACATATGATCGAAACATTACACTAAGAAATTTTAACATCATGCACTTTGTCCTGCATGCGATGGTTCTCAGCTTTCCAGAAAAATACATTTCAGTATCATTATCTTTCACGTTGTGTGCATGTTTCCGACACTTACAGATTGTTGCGTTAAAATTTGTATCATTCAAACCTTGCTGATTAAGCTAAATACAGGCGTAAAACATTGCTATCTCGGGTTCGACATAGTAACTAAGAATGAATTATGACGTCATAGACAAATACATCTTTTATGACGTCACAATCTATAAGTCAAAGGTACTGCTGGTGTAAAGGAAGCTGGATGCATAGGGTTTTTTTTTGGCATGTTTAAGGTAAACGCAATGTCCCGAAAACGTTTTGCATGTGCATGACCCATTGTTAAAACGTAAGTCCAACGTTGTCTGTTAAAGACATATACGTAATTTTTCAGTGCATTTTATTATTGTAGCAACAAAAAACGGAAAGAAGGCCGTTTTCTGAAATTACCAGAATTACAAGAATTATCGTAAAAGGTGTGTCGCATTTCTGCATTGTTTTTATCTAGCCTAGTTAGGCATGGGTTGTGTTGCATTATCCGTACACACTATTTCATTGTGTGTATGACAAGACTTAAGTGGAAAAAAGAAGTGATAAAAGCGAGCAGCCTTTCTAAATAGTAAGGGGCGGTTATAAGTAAGAGACGGCATAGGGAATAAATGGGCTTAACATTTGAAATTCCCGTTATGTTGTCTGTGAAGAGCAGTCACTGTAGTACACAAGTCATATGCATGTGTGTGTGCTTATGCGCGCGGTGATCCAGCGAGTGCCTGTGTCATTGCGTTTTACATATGATCGAAACATTACACTAAGAAATTTTAACATCATGCACTTTGTCCTGCATGCGATGGTTCTCAGCTTTCCAGAAAAATACATTTCAGTATCATTATCTTTCACGTTGTGTGCATGTTTCCGACACTTACAGATTGTTGCGTTAAAATTTGTATCATTCAAACCTTGCTGATTAAGCTAAATACAGGCGTAAAACCATTGCTATCTCGGGTTCGACATGGTAACTAAGAATGAATTATGACGTCATAGACAAATACATCTTTTATGACGTCACAATCTATAAGTCAAAGGTACTGCTGGTGTAAAGGAAGCGGGATGCATAGGGTTTTTTTTTGGCATGTTTAAGGTAAACGCAATGTCCCGAAAACGTTTTGCATGTGCATGACCCATTGTTAAAACGTAAGTCCAACGTTGTCTGTTAAAGACATATACGTAATTTTTCAGTGCATTTTATTATTGTAGCAACAAAAAACGGAAAGAAGGCCGTTTTCTGAAATTACCAGAATTACAAGAATTATCGTAAAAGGTGTGTCGCATTTCTGCATTGTTTTTATCTAGCCTAGTTAGGCATGGGTTGTGTTGCATTATCCGTACACACTATTTCATTGTGTGTATGACAAGACTTAAGTGGAAAAAAGAAGTGATAAAAGCGAGCAGCCTTTCTAAATAGTAAGGGGCGGTTATAAGTAAGAGACGGCATAGGGAACAAATGGGCTTAACATTTGAAATTCCCGTTATGTTGTCTGTGAAGAGCAGTCACTGTAGTACACAAGTCATATGCATGTGTGTGTGCTTATGCGCGCGGTGATCCAGCGAGTGCCTGTGTCATTGCGTTTTACATATGATCGAAACATTACACTAAGAAATTTTAACATCATGCACTTTGTCCTGCATGCGATGGTTCTCAGCTTTCCAGAAAAATACATTTCAGTATCATTATCTTTCACGTTGTGTGCATGTTTCCGACACTTACAGATTGTTGCGTTAAAATTTGTATCATTCAAACCTTGCTGATTAAGCTAAATACAGGCGTAAAACCATTGCTATCTCGGGTTCGACATGGTAACTAAGAATGAATTATGACGTCATAGACAAATACATCTTTTATGACGTCACAATCTATAAGTCAAAGGTACTGCTGGTGTAAAGGAAGCGGGATGCATGGGGTTTTTTTTGGCATGTTTAAGGTAAACGCAATGTCCCGAAAACGTTTTGCATGTGCATGACCCATTGTTAAAACGTAAGTCCAACGTTGTCTGTTAAAGACATATACGTAATTTTTCAGTGCATTTTATTATTGTAGCAACAAAAAACGGAAAGAAGGCCGTTTTCTGAAATTACCAGAATTACAAGAATTATCGTAAAAGGTGTGTCGCATTTCTGTATTGTTTTTATCTAGCCTAGTTAGGCATGGGTTGTGTTGCATTATCCGTAAACACTATTTCATTGTGTGTATGACAAGACTTAAGTGAAAAACAGAAGTGATAAAAGCGAGCAGCCTTTCTCAATAGTAAGGGGCCGTGATGAGTAAGACGGCATAGGGAATAAATGGGCTTAACATTTGCAATTCCCGTTATGTTGTCTGTGAAGAGCAGTCACTGTAGTACACAAGTCATATGCATGTGTGTGCTTGTGCGCGCGGTGATCCAGCGCATGCGTGTGTCATTGCGTTTTATATAAGATCAAAACATTACACTTAGAAATTTTAACATGATGCACTTTTACGTGCATGCGATTTTTCTTAGCTATCGAGAAAAATACATTTTAGTATCATTATTTTTCACGTTGTGTGCATGTTTCCGACACTTACAGATTGTTGCGTTATAATTTGTATCATTCAAACCTTGCTTATTAAGCTTAATACAGGCGTAAAAACATTTAAATTGAATTGCTATCAAAAAAATGTAAAAAGTGACAAATTTTCTTCCGCATTGACCAATTATACCATGTAAAATTCTTTTTTATAAATCCGGCAAATCTAAGAGTCCGAAATGAATTCTGATCAAACGATTTATAGATATAGTTTTCTTAATAACTGAAGAAAAAAAGTAAAAAACGTTTTTAAAACCGGTAAAGCAACATGTTACAATTTAGTTACACGCGTAATCTTTAAGATAAATTATAAAGGTAAGTTTATGACAACGTTAAACTTTATATATGCGTATATATATCCTGGTTACTCACGACAAGATCACCTACATGTATTTACATATGTGATTGTACGACTTTCTATGTGTTTATATACCGTCAGCTAAAAACTCGGTCAAGTGAAACGTTGTTCATATCAACATTTTGACCATATATTAACATTTATTTTGTTCAGTTTATTTGCTGACCAAACCATGGTGAGAGATGACCCCATCAGGTATGTTAATTCTAGAATATATGTATCAAAAACAGAGAATCGCCTTGTAACAGGTTTAAGTTGTGGTTCACTTCGGTAAACCCACTGATAAACTCAGTCATAACTTACGTTTAAAAATGTAAATATTAGTCATTCGAGTATATTCGCGTTGCATATCTCACATAGTTAGTGAAAAATTATATTTATATTTGACAAAACGTTATTGATCACATGACTGCGTATGTAACAGGAGGGAGAAAAGTTCAGGGTCAGATCGGGATCGAACCCGGGACCTCCCGCACTATAGGCGAGTGCTCTACCACTGAGCTACCCAGACCGCTACACGTATAAATAAACATTCCCCTCTATGACGTAACGATTTTACATTAAAAAAATCGCATTTCTTTGATACCACAAATATCTTTGTTAACATAACTACGACGTTTTTCTGGGTTCGATCTCTGTTCGTGTCTAGTGCCTTAAAACATGTGTAGGAGCAACAATGGAGGAACCGGAGTCCCTGTTTTTAACTGTGGCCACGTCGTCACAAATTTATTTAGATTGATACCTGTGGTATGATTGAACAATAACAGTAAAGAAATGTGCTTGCTCTATATTATATCAAAATCAATAACTTCTATAGAGGTATAATTGCTCGCACAGGCCCTTGCTCTCCGATGGAGCATCCAGACACACTGCACATACAACATTCTCGACTTATATATACAATGCTGCCCAAAGTACTCTGCCCATGGCACTTCTTGTTAAAATTGGGGCAAAAGGTGAACTCGTAAGGGGCGCACTACTAAAGAAGGTATGCAGTTGCCCGATCCAGTAACACACTGTCCAATAGGCAGTACCTGGACTAGCCAAGTGGACTGTGTGGACATGACTTAGAATAACAATACCAGTATTCAAATGAATAATAAGTTGACATTTGACTCAGTATGATAATGTTAAATGAATGATATCATAAGATTTACACCCATGACACAGCGCTATAATAATAAAACGCTACATTACAATGAAATCAGTATGCATGAAAATAAATAATCCCTGCATCTAAATTATTGCGAAAACACTTGCTGGCGTTACAGTATGAAAAGAAAAATAAAAAATAAATAGAAATAGTGTAAAGAAACGATCATCAATACCACACATTTGCACTTGATGCGATTTATTATCTGAAAATGTCAGTAAAAAATAGGACCTTATTCTTTCAAAGCATGCAGCCTAAGGTTGTAAACAAAACACGTTTTTAAGTTTGAAGCTTTTAATTTGGTTTTTAGACTTTTATTTGAAAGATAGCAACACAAATCAAGCCAAGTTGTGCATCATGAACGCCTAATGAGTTCAAGTGTATCGGACTACGACTCAGCTTTCAACTTGTTTGACTTAAAATCTCGTCAAGATAAATCCAAGTTATTTTCGAATACGACTTTTTGATAATAATTATCATTCTTTTTATTTTTATTTCTTTTTATTTTAGGTATTGTTTCGTCGAGTATGATAAAAATACTACTTTTATCGACGCTTACATGTAAAGCAGGTAGGTAAGATGAGAAAAAGAGCATTTGTAAAAAAAATTATACAAATGTAAAAATCAATTTAGACATCGAAATTTACATATGCAAAAAAGCTATGCATATGTGAGATAATATGGAATAAATCGCAAATGGAGAAACAGCGCCCCAAAGATCTTGCCTTTTAGCATTATTGTCGGTATCAATTCACGTAGCATCTGAAAAAGAGCAATGTGTAAAAATATGACTTGGTAAATCAGATACAACACAATTTGATTGGAAATTGAACCGACGGTTCATAAATATTCTCTGGCCATTAACCATATCATAACATTGTTTTAATAAATATTGAAGACCTGGGAAAATGTTTAATGAAACCAAACCATGAAAAAACAACAAAAGCTTCCTACCACCAGTTCATTAGTTTGTTACGTCACCATGAAATCCCAAGTGCACACATATAAATACCTTCTATATTGAACAACTACGCGCTCTAGCATTGCAAGTCAGTCCTAAACTTATAAACTTAAATATTTGCAACTGAAACAAATACACTTTTAATTCATGTGCTCTTTTAGGGTCTTCAAACTTTGATTACTTTTTGACTCATCCATGTAGAACGTTCGTAAGGATTACAAGTCGAAGACACCAAAGAACTGAATTTCTTATACACAACGACTTGCTCTGGATTAAAAGCCATCCTGAAATCAAAAACTGTACCTTCGAAATCAATCTTAGAAGCGTATATGCTGTAAACGCTACACTATCAACTGTACCCGTGTACCTACCACTTATAAGAAGTGAAAAGTGTAATTTCAATGTTGAGATATTAACCGGTGTTGAAGATCGGGTATCTGAGGTAAGATTTGTAGTAAGAATAGAAAGAAAGGTCTTATAGAACGACTTAGGTCAGTAATTGTTATCTGAAAGAATTTATTTCCTTGGCATATCAGTTTTCAGGATTTGTTTTAACACAGCGCCACAAAGGAAAATTATATAATTGTCAACTGCGATAATGAATAATATGAAAAGCATGACATTTTTACCAACGAATGCATCAGTCAACGGCAAAGTTTTCTGTATTTTATGCTCTGAGAATTTGAAAATTTTAAAAAAAAAGTCAGGTGTTCTCTCCAAGAATTAACCATGCCATTTAATTGTTTTTTTTCGTATCACAAAAATTGGAGAATTCAAATGCAATAACGATAATACTGTCATATACCATTTTTGTGTGTATTTTATGTTTAAATTCAAAAATGATATATGAAAATACGATCCATAAATAAGAGGTCAGATTGTTCAGTCTAGTCAGTATTCAATATGTTCAGTCGAAGTCAACGCACAATATATTTAGTTTAGTCAATGTACAATATGTTCAGTCTGTTAAGTGTACAATATGTTCAGTCTATTTAGTGTACAATATGTTCAGTCTAGTTACTGTACAATATGTTCAGTCTAGTCAGTATACAATATGTTCAGTCTAGTTACTGTACAATATGTTCAGTCTGTTAAGTGTACAAAATGTTCAGTCTAGTTAGTGTACAAAATTATCAGCCTAGTCAGTGTACAATGTCTTCAGTCTAGTTATTGTACGATATGTTCAATCTAGTCAGTGTACAATATGTTCAATCTAGTCAGTATAAAATATGTTCAATCTAGTCAGTGTACAATATGTTCAGTCTAGTCAGTGTACAAAATGTTCAGTCTAGTCAGTATACAATATGTTCAGTCTAGTTACTGAACAATATGTTCAGTCTTATTAGTGTACAATATATTTAGTTTAGTCAATGTACAATATGTTCAGTCTGTTAAGTGTACAACATGTTCAGTCTAGTTCGTGTACAATATGTTCAATCTCGTCAGTGTACAATATGTTCGGTCTAGTTAGTGTACAATATGTTCAGTCATGTCATAATACAATATGCTCAATCTAATCAGTGAACGATTATATGTCTGATCTTTTGAGTGTACAATATGTTCAGATTTTTGGGTGTACAATTTGTTCAGTCTTTTAAATGTATAGTAAGCTCAGACTTTTCAGTGCATAATATGCTGAGTCTTTTCAGTGTATAAGATTTTCAGTCTTTCCAGTTTATAATATTCTCTGTCTAAACATTGTACAATATGTTCAGCCTAGTCAGTTTAAAATATGTTCAGTCATTTCAGTGTACAATATGTACAGTTAATTTAGTGTACAATATGTTAAATCTTTTCAGTGTACAATATGTTCAGTCTTATACTGTACATTATGTTCAGTCTAGTCAGTGAACAATATTTTCAGTCTATTGAATGTGCAATAAGTTCTGTCTATTAGGTGTATCTGTTTTTGTTTATTATGTGTACAATATGTTTAGTCTATTTTATTAAGTGTACAATGTTCAGTTTATGTGTGTATAATGTTCAGTTTATGTGTGTGCAATATGTTCAGTTTATATGTGTACAATATGTTCAGTCTGGTTAGTGTACAAGATTTTCATTTAATATAGCCATCACCGACCTTGTGTTTTTAAATCGGCAAAATCAAATTTTCAACATAACTTTCTCTTTCATAGTGGCATCTAGCACCGGGTAAAAAAATTCAAAGCTGGCTCGAATCTAATTGGAATCTGAGTAAGTTTATCATTTTGTTTGACAAATCTAAGTGTTTTTCACCTTTTTTTTTTTTTAAAAATTTTCTTCACCATCCTACAATTCGCCTCGATGTAATTAAAACAAATGCTTACCGAGGCGTAAAATACTATTGATCCTTCTCTCCCTCTCTGTCTGTTTTAAGTAATAGTGTCAAAATCAGCTTAATTTTTTTTCCAGGAAATTGCTTGTGGTGTCGCCAATCAAAAGATCATTCAATGGCCCTGGAACCGAGTTGTTGTGAATTTCGTTTTGAATTTAAATCAGAACACTAGTACTTCAGACTATATATTTGTCATATCAGCAGTTACTATGGACAAACAATTAGTTGGTCGAATATGGACTTCAACCAAAAGTAAGTAAAAAGTATCTGCATGCAAAATAAAGTAACATAAACAATAACAACATAATGCACTGGTAAACAGTATGTATCGGCAAGAGCCATTGTCATCAGTAACAGGTCAAAGCAGGAAGAGTGACACGTGGGTTGTTACAAAAAGCATTTCAAAATAAAGCGAGCAACATAAAAAATCACGAAATGCGGCTAAAAGACAATATATTTTGATAATTTTATAATGTCATAAAGAATAATTAATAACTAGTTTATAGCATGTACTTGTCCAGAAAAAAAATAAGCTAAATAATTAACGATGATTTACCTGGTAATAAAATTATTTAGTGCCATCATTGTAACGACGAATCAGTAAAACATGTAGAGTCAACAGAAGCAGTGAAACACGAAGAGTTATTAACATAAGCAGTGAAACACGTAGAGTCAACAGAAGCAGTGAAACACGTAGAGTTATTAACGTTAGCAGTGAAACATGTAGAGTCAACATAAGCAGTGAAACACGTAGAGTTATTAACATAAGCAGTGAAACACGTAGAGTCAACAGAAGCAGTGAAACATGTAAAGTAAACACAAATCACAACGATGTGGGTACATTTTGGATTGAATCGTGTAGAGTCAAAAAAAAAAAAAAAAAAAAAAAAAAAAAAAAAGTGAAATATGTAGAGTCAACAGAAGCAGCGAAACACATAGAGTCAACAATACAGTGCAACATTAAGAGATAACAGGAGTAGAAAAACATGTAGAGTCAGCAGAAGTAGTAGAACACGTAGACTTAACAGAAACACTGAAACATGTAGGCTTAACAGAAACGGAAAAACATGTAGAGTTAACAGAAGCAGTGAAACATGTAGAGTCAACAGAAACAGTACAACACGTAGAGTCAACAAAGTTGACAACAAAATAAACGATAAGGTTACATTCAGCAAGTGTAAATTGCAGAGTACATTATGTGCCATCAAGTTTATTGGAAACGCTTCACATGCACTTGTTTTTACTAATAAAAACGAGTAATGACAAAGTGGTTGTGCTTCGTCTGTACCATTGAAATTAGTAAGATTTGTGTTTCATGCATTCTTTTCTGTATATAAGTGAAACATATTACAACTTATATATAACAAGCCGCTAAACACTTTTGATGGCGCAGAATTTCCCTATTCATACTAATATTTCTAATGCACACATGCATGTTATTTTAAATGTGCATTTTGGGGTTTTTCTTGAACAGTTTAAGAGAGATAAGATTGCTTCTCAGAATCACGAAAAGAAACATTTCTTTATATTTTTTTGGCAATTAAAATTTCAGTTTAGGTGGTTTTTCTGTGTATTTCAGTTAAGTTACCAGAAGAAAATGGTACATCAATATGTATAGACTCAAAGCCATTTTATTACTATTTAGTGTATAATGAACACTGGCCATATGGTCAAATAAATCATGACGTCATGGTGACGTTTCATATAAAGAGTGACGTCTCTCTTTGCATCAAATCGTACAGTTTACCGGTAACAGACCAATGTTATTGGAATGTGAACATTAAAATGAATTATACACAACTATAGTAAGTATCTTCTTCAAAACATATCGTAAAACTGTATAGTGGAATTCATTTATGTATCGCCTGACGATTTTGTAGAAGCAGTATTAATTGAATATTATAATTTTATTTAAACGCAGTTTTTCATGATATTAGTTTGCTGTTTTTTTTCGCCGAATGTTTTTTCATTACAATAACATGTTGCCAACATCTTGGCCGATTTCACCTGTTTCCTGGGTGTACCCCATTGCTACCACGTTCACAAAAACATTTTACTTTATTTTGATTAAAAACTTGTGATGTTGGCAGAAATTGTTCTAATAGTATAAAAAAAACTCTGCTAAATAGTTTATTTATGTTTTTGGTATGTAATTTACAAATTGAATATGATGTTTTTATTATTGAAGAACAATTCGATAAGCCAAAGATAGTATGCTTTGTATTTTAATCGATATTTCATATCCAACATTGGCAGAACATTTCTTTCGATATTTACAGAGGATTGGCTGTATGGACGTATCAGATTACTGGTGCTTACCATGGTCTGTGAAGAATTCACATCTTGATTTTGTTTGGACAGCCAGTGGGTTGTATAAAAAGGCGTCTATTTTTTCCTTGAGAGTGATTTCAAACAACAGCATACCAAATCTTGAACAAGACATCTGTCCTTTTGCAGAAATACGCAGTCAACCTCAAACAGAACCTCTCTCAATTCCAAAATCAGTGAGCCAGACTACCAACGATAATGATAAAAGTGAGTCTAGTATTTCTTCAATATTCAGACTGTAAAGTGTTATACAGCAACTGGAATCTTGATAATATATTTACTTATGGGATGGTTGCGACCTTCTGGAAGTACAATAACATTATACATTTAATCATTAAGCTCTGTATATGTCCAGTTCTTTATAATCATTTGTTCTAATGTAAGTTATATTTCTTCTGTGTTTTCGTGATTCTGTTCTTGTTGTATATTGTATTTTGGGTTCTTTTTGGCTATCAACAAATAAACGGGTAAGCTACAAATTGCTCCAACATTCATGTATATAAGTGAAATGACTAATTTCTTTTTTTTTTTTAAAGTTTTTTTTTATTTCAGAAAGTATATCAATGACTATTCAAAGGTTTTGTTGTAAAATAGTTAAGCCTTTAATGTGATAACCCCGGTTCATTCAGGTCACTTTACATTTACGTTATGAGATTTTTTCATAAGATAAAAAAAAAGATAAGATAATCTTTATTTATCGTCGATACGTTACAAATAAAATAACATAAGCTCAGTAGAGCTTGTAATCGACAAAACATAAGTAAAACTGAAAATAAAACAAGTAAACATATACACAATTACTAAAACTACATATCGACATAAAATATAAAAATAAACATGCAACATATTAACACACATTTAAGAGGAAAAATAAAGTAAAAATAAAATCAAGCTTGCACACATAGACTTATAATAAAAAAAAAAAAAAAAGAAGAAGAAGAGAGAGTAACATAAAAAGAAATGGACTAAAAATACTGGCAACAACATAAACTGAAAATTAAAAGCTGACACACAAGGAACATTTACATTTAATTTTAATGCCATCCCAGATATGCAACAGTCTCCGGAAGACAGGGTACTGATCTATTTCCCGAATGTCATTCGGGAGACTATTCCATATCCGGGCGGCCTCATACCTGAAGGATTTCAAACCGTACCTTGGGTCCTTACACTAAGTAAAATAACATGGTTCCTGTTCCTAAAATTATAAGAAGAAAATTTAATTTTAACTAGATCTGATAAATAACCGGGTGGTTTCATTCTGTTAATATGCAAAAGGTTAAGGCCATTTTTGTTTAGAAGAGAACATAAAGTAGAATTGTAATCATCAGATATAAAACGTATAGCCCTTTCTTGTATTTTTTCCATTTTAGTTACACTATTTTGGGTACAAAAATGCTAAACAACTGGACAATAATTAAAATTAGAAAGTATAAAAGAGTTGTATAATTAGTTTAACCTGTTTTGTTAAAAATTTACCTATTCTTTTAAGTACAGCTAACTGCCTTGAAGATTTTTTTTTTACAAATAACAGCTATATGGCAGTCAAAGTTTAGCATGTAATCTATGTTGATACCTAGTAGAGTGACATTTTCTTCACATTTTATATTTGACCCCATTATATCAAATTCTTCAATACAGCTACTTGCCTTTTTTCCTAAGCTTATATCTTGGAATTTATCAGGGTTAGCCTGCATAAAATTGTCTTCAAACCATTTTATTAAAAACACACTTTCCTTTTCTAAAACACTCTTTAGAACATAAGGATCATGATGACTATAGGACAAAGTGTTGTCATCAGCATAGTTATATAACTTAGAATTTTGTACAACATAAAAAATATCATTTAAAAATATATTAAAAATCAGAGGTCCAAGGATTGACCCCAGTGGAACACCTTTTAAAATATACTGCCAATTACTAGTATACTGACCTAGTTTGACTTCATTTTTGTTTTCAAACATGCAAGCAAAGCCCAAGAATCCAGACGCATTCTGGAAAATAAGATGAACTCTATTCCTGCTGAAAAAAAACTATTTGTAGTCATTAAAACACATAACTTCACCACTTTCACGTAAGTTCTTGAATTGGTTACATATATAGTGTTTGTATTGCGAACTTGACTTTTAACTTTGTAAAGATACAGTCAGTTTGGTATGGATATAAATACAACTTGTACTGTGCTTTCCATATGAAATATGTTTGACCAATGATTTGTAAAAAATTAAGCTGGTGATAATGAAATTGTAGCACACAAAATTTAATGAAAAATTCAATATATTATTTAATATCATGTTTACTTGTAGGTTCGTATAACCATATCGACATGCATCTGTACGTTATCATATTGCTTATAGTTTTATCGTTGGCATTACTCATTTTAACATCATTGGCTGTTAAAATGGTGAGAAACAGAAAAAGACAATCGGCATGCTGCACAATGACTACAGGTTAGTATTTCATTACTCACATTATATAACCAGTCCATAACAAAGGGGATTTAATGTTTTACTACGCGATGTCAAAAAATTTATTTTGTTTCAGCAGTAATTTCTTGAAATGCAGTTTCAATACAAAATGCACATCTATTTGTAAAAGTTCTAGAAAGGCTTTAGAAACCTTGAATTGTAATGTGGTTTTCAGTGTTAAAATTCAGAAATATTTTGAAAAAGGTCTACTCCTTTTCAATTTTATGGAAATCACTATGCAAACAATTTTTAAAAGCCATATGTGCAAGATAATAAAGTAACAACTGAGTTACAGGACTTAATCAAGTTACTGTAGCAGCGTCAAGTAGCAGCATTCTGAAATGAGACAATAAAATGTGATGGAAATTACTTTAAGGTAGATCCGTCAGTCAGACAGTGTTTGTAAGGGAAAGTCTAAGGAAAGGGGGGGGGTCAAACACCTGTTTGGTCTAATTAAGTTTCAATACAACTTATTTTGACGTTTTCTTAAACCTTAGTTATCTTTTTTTTATCGAACAATTCCAAAATATTTCAAACACGATGTGTTTTCGAAAATAAATGTTTATTTTATAAATGTAATTATAATGTAATTACTTATGCTGCATTAAAGATGAACAACTACAGATGCATATTATTTCCATAATGTTCTGTGAAACTTTGTGAAACTTCAGATGTGAGAGCACTGATGAAAATCCTACCGGATGTCATTTACAGATATGACGTTATTTTTTGTCTGTGACACAAGAAAATCGTGCTATTAAGATGTAGCTCTCTGAATTTATTTTAAGGAACAAAATGCAAAACAAAAACATGAAACATTAACTATTGGACTATTAACAATTGCGTTTAAAATATAAAAGAAGAAAGTAATCTGTATATACATTTGTACTTAATAACAGTCAAAGCAGAAACGATATTGAATACAAGTTAATGTCAGAAAAATCCAAACAAGATCATCAAAAACATGTGTGTTCACATTGAAACAAATTATAATATATCAACTTTCGACCTAGGAAGGGCATTGCAGCTATTTGTCCAGTGATGTGGTTGAAGTAATATGTACAAGTAACAACCAGCTCTAATCTCTTACATACATGGCATTTCTTAACAGATTATAGGTTCATAAAAATAAATTATGTTATTTAATAATGTAAATGTGTATGTTTATTTTTAGCAACAGATCAACAATATACTGAATCACAACATATGGAATCTCAGAGAAGTAATCATCCTGAAAGAAATCTCGAACAGCTTCAGAATGAGGCAGACAATCCACCAGAATATACGGTCAGATGGACAAATCAATCATACATGGAAATACCAAATAACGAACATCAGATAGTCACAACCGTGGTACCAACTCATGAAGTATTTTACCAAGAAGATCCACCATTATATACGTCACAGGACAATCTAAATGCGATCCAATCAAATATAGACACGTCACCATGTCGCGATTCTCCACCAACATATAGTATCCATTCAGATCATTCAAATAGTTCGGGCAGAACATTCAGACTCATGTATCCGGAAAAACCACCTCCATACGAGGATGTCTGTAGTTGATAACTATAATTAAGTACTTACTAAATATATATAGCATTTATTCAGGTCATTGATATTTCCGGTTGACTATTCAGACAATAAAATAGCTTGTGACTGTTATATCCGCATGTAATCTGCTTCAAACTGTATCAGAATAATTATTTTGGAAAATATAAATAGTTATTTGTATGGGATTAAACAGTTAACCAAGTGATAAGCGCATGCGTTTATGCAGAACTGTCATTGCCACCATTAGTGGAAAAAAGTACGTAACATAGAATGACGTCGATTAACGTACGTAATAAATATACTAAAACTATGATGAAGTATCACATTGAACTCAAGTTGGGTGATGTGTTTCACTATCAGTCGAAATTTTTTGATAGAACTATATTTAGGTACATATTACTTGTTCTGGAACATTAATTTCTTCATTTTAATATTGAATATACAGATCGGTAAAGTTAGCTACTAGTAGCCAGTTACTTGTGGGAGAAAAGTTAGCTACTAGTAGCCAGTTACTTGTGGGAGAAAAGTTAGCTACTAGTAGCCAGTTACTTGTGGGAGAAAAGTTAGCTTCTAGCAGCCAGTTACTTGTGGGAGAAAAGTTAGCTACTAGTGATGAAGTATCACATTGAACACGAGTTGAGAGCTAACGATGGGTGATGTGTTTCACTATCAGTCGAGATTTTTTGATTGGACTATATTTAGGTACATATAACTTTTTCTGGAACATCAATTTCTTCATTTTAATATTGAATATACAGATTGCTAAGTTAGCTACTAACAGCCAGTTAATTGTGGGAGAAAAGTTAGCTAATAGCAGCCAGTTACTTGTGGGAGAAAAGTTAGCCACTAGTAGTAGCTAACTTTACCGATCTTAAATATACTTGGTTTTTATCATATACTAAAATTTAATTTTGTAAATATTTATCTCCGTCTAATTACGTATGAAAAATAACATAATTTTTCATGTTGTAATTGGTATAACACCTTAATAAATAATATGTGCAATACTAATATCAGACTTGTATTAGTAGCCCTCTGTACTTTGAGCAAAATAAAGACAATTATAGATAAATAACAATTACTTAACAATAGACAGAGCAATAAGAGCAGAATAACAGCATAAACGTGAGAGAGAGATATATACATAATATATCTATACTACCTTTTATTACGACCCTTCACTTTGAAAAACATCCAGTAGTACGGTACAAAGGTCCAAAACTCAGTAGACAGTACTTTGTGCTGTCAGAAAATATACCATTTGGCAAAATTTTCAGCCATCTTATTTTTTTAAATTTATTAAAAAACAAAGATTATTCCCTCGTGCAAAGCATTCCTTAGCTGGATTTGGATTTATATAATTTTGGAACGTTGGATTCATTAATTGTCAACTGTTTGGTTTATGTTTTTTTTTTTTATCTATCAAACTTTTCGGCCGCTAATGTCACTAATGAGGAATGTTTTTTCCGAAATGTGCACATATGGCACAACAAAATTTAGCAGGTATTTTGTTATGCATTTAGTATGTCCTAACCATCTAATAATTTATCCTCAAAAGCATATGTAAACCTGGTTAAACACTACCTTGAAACAGAACAATAGTACATTTGTGTGGTTCAACTGCACTGTAATTCAATGAGCATTTTCTCATATCCAAATGGTACCCAATTGTACAAGTAAACCAGCTACATTGGAATGAAACAAGAGATTATTCAGGTATGGTTCAAGTAAACTGTATTTCCCTCAGCATTTATCTTGTAACTAAATCGTCTCAAATATAAACACATCGATAACTTTACCTGAAATTGCTGACATACATATTTTAACAATAACTGTGAATGGTTTATAATCTGTTATTTCTAGAAATACTGGATAACAGAAAACAGGAACATGAACTGAATAATTTTTTTTCAAAGCTTATAAATTCAAACATATAAGCCAGATTAAGTATAGATGAGACTGAGAACTTATCAGAGATTGGATACTTTGGTCCAGTTAGTTGAGATTATAAACTTGACAAAGGTATTCACTTCAGCAAGACATTAAATTTACATGGCTTTTTTTTATGTTTTGTCATCCAAATATATGGGTTTCCCTTAAAAACAATGTGACAAAGTTTGTCAGTTCGCTGGCCGAAGGTCGGTGGTTTTCTCCGGGCACTCCGGTTTCCTCCACCATCCCAGAACTGACCACCTCGAAATAAGTTAAAATATATTGAATGGGGCGTAAAACACCATTATTCCACTCCACTCCACTCCTTTCGAACAACTGACATTTTATATGAGGGATCCTTTACTATCTGCCAGTCACTTTTTGCCTAGATAAGCAATATCCTATGGAGTCTTCATACTGTTAATCGGGAAATTTTTGCGAGTTTTATTTTCGCGTTCATTCACATGTAAAGTTAGATTTGAAAATAAAACTAACGCTAATATCAAAAGTCAATATTAAAATCAACTAATCACTAATATAAAAAGTCAATATTATTTGTGCTGGCAGTCACCAGGTTTCAAGAAAATAAAATTATGTGAAAAGATATCCATGTTTTCTTTCACGAATTTTAACTGACTCAAAAAATTGTCCAATTTACAGTAGTCAGAACCAACTTTAAATGAAATATCTAAAAAAAAAAAGTCTTACTGAGGCCACAATTAAAAATATCTTTGTTTCCCCTTGCCCTACCCTTACGTAATTCTGATACTGGGTAGGTAGGTAGGCATTTTTTTTCCCTCATAGTTTTCTTTTCTGGTTAGGAAACATTCTTCACATGTCACATTGTGTGTTTACTAGTACATCTTCATCACTACTGCGTTTGTATCGCATTGAATTATAAGTGTGCAAGTGTCTTGACAACTAAGAAGGATGGCGACTAAATCGTGAAAAGGAAAGAGAAGCGAACTGCAATCTATTAGCAAAAAAAATCGCGAAATAAAAAAAAAATCACACAAAATTTTTCACTAAAATTTTTTCAGTTGGTGAAATTTTTTAGGGTCAGTCGCGCAAGGGGAAACAAACTATATTTTTATTTGGGCCTGAGTTGTATAGCATAAAAGACCCAAAAACCTAAATCTTTAGCTTGTGTTTTATTCAGTACATAAGAATGCTAATTTCAAGCATGATCTATAATGTGACTGATTTTAATGTCAAAAAGACACAAAAAACAACATTCTATAAATTTATGTGTAAAATTCAAAAATCCATTAACACTAACAGCATATAAACATTCTAAAAAACAAATCATTATTATGTACATAAACAGTAAAATAGACAAGAATGGAAAACGCACAGCACACCACAGGAAATAAAAAGAGTAATAGAATAAATATGTATAACACGGTAAGGATAACTCCAGAGTTGATATTGTAACAAACAATTTTACCTGTTTAATAACAGCAAGCACTTGTTCTAAGTTAAATGGCTGAATTTGGTTGTTTCTTTCATTAACTGATATAAAACAACAATTTTACTGTAATACTGCTAATAAATATTAATCAAAGACTTAACATATAATTGGATAAAAAAAGGAATTATGTCATTAGGCATTAACAAGAAACATCAAGGTGCATGGAATTTGCACTAGTAACAAAGAACCATAACTCAATGAAAAAATAATAATAATTAAAAGAAATAATAATGATTGAAAAAAAAAAAACAAAAAAAAAAACAATAAAAATAAATAAAAATAAAAAAAAGAGCCAAAATTCAAACCTTGCCTGTATCAAAATATATAAACATATTTAAAATTGATTTTTTAAAAAAAATAAAATTTTTGTTAAGCACTAATAAATCTGACTCCTCCACTCCCCAATAACACAAAAAGTCTGCAATTACGTACAATTCAAAAATCTGAACTGACCTACAAACTTGACAATGCTGGTAAACACTTGTATCCAAATTTGTCCAGCTGTGCTGAGGGATATGGCTACCATGGAGGGTTATGGGAAAAATCTTTTTTTTTCTATGGATTAAAAAGTGAGACTTAAATTTTCTTTTTGTGATGTACCTTAAACTTACTTCATTTTGTTCACAACACATACAAAGCCAATGACAGCCATTTTAGTAAGTACATGCAAGTGCTATATGCTCTTAAACAGGCCTAAGGTATTAAAACATGATGTAAACAGACACAATAAATGCCTTTAAATACAGAACAAATTGGTCAGGATTTGTATGGTAAAACAAACAAGTTTATGCTACAGGTAAAAACAAATTAATACATGCATTCTAATAATCAAAGTCAATCATAAATGTATTTAAACAATGGACGGATTTGTATAGTAAAACTGACCCAAAAAAAAATTAAATAAATAATAAAAAGAAAAAAAGAAAAAAAATAAAAATTACAATTTAGTTGACTAACAAAATAATTATTCACAAAAATAAAAAATAAAAATAATGGACGGATTAACATGTTTAAACTGACAAATTTTTAACAAATTAAAATTAAAATACCAGTATTGAGAATAGCAAAGAAAATCATCACAGGGGTTGGATTTGAATAGCAAAACCGAGAACTTGTAAAAGTAAAAGAATTGCTTCAATTAACATGGAAAATCTTTACACATATTGACATGGAAAAAGAATGGGCAAAATTGAATGATACAATTGACAATTACCATACTTTTAGACATTTACATATTTCAAATAATGAAGAAAACCATTGTATATTAATACATTGAAAAAATGAATGCTGTTTGAAAGAGTTCAATGCAAAATTTAGGAAATATATGTATTAAATTACAGAAGAAACAATAAACATTCATGAGAATACAATTTGGTTTATGCGAGAACAACTGCAAAAAATCAAGTAACATGTAACATTTATTTGAAGATAACATGACCCTCCAAAACTGCCATTATTAATTTATTAGCAGTATAATCTTTCATGCAAAATGTGTTTTTAGGCATATTTTTCAAAGAAAATTTAAACACTAATTGGGCAAAAAATAAAATACTGAGCTTCATCTGCAATGGTGTATGTTATTTTCCAAAAATATAAAATTTTATTTTATTTATTATTTAAAAAGTTTTCTTCCACCAAGCATGGGTGAGAAAATTTGTCATTTTCTTGCTGAAAGTTGGTAGTTTTCTGCAGGTACTCTAGTTTTCTTGACCATCCCAAAATGACACCCTTGATATAAGTGAAATATTCTTGAATGTGACCTTTAACAATATTTTTTCATTCCAACCTAACAAAAATAAAATGATTCCTCATTAAAAGAAATCTTATTTTGCATCACATCATCTGGAAATTTTAGGAGCTAAAATGTTTTGCATCTATGACAAATACAGCTGAACAGTGACATATTTAAAAAACATGTTTGTGCAGTAAAAAAAAAACCTACATGTTTCTTGTAGATTTAATCTTTATCAGTCTGCAAATAATAAATATAATTATATGTTAAAACCCCAAATTTAGCTTTCAACTACGAAAAAATGCGAAAATTAGAAAACTAAATTTTAGGCATGATTTCTGAACTATGCAAATTGAAACAGTACTTTAGACAAAATTCTAGTAGAATTAAGTTGTTTCACCGAGATCTTCAATTAGATTATTGATTTTTAATCGAACCTGATTGGCTCTAATCTGAATTAATTAATAAATTGTAATATTTCTAAAAAATTAACTTTCATGACAAATTATGAAGAAAACCAGATATAAAAAGTTGATTTATTTTGTAACAACTAAGTTAAAAATAGTTTTTAAATTGCACTTCTTAAAATTTAATGATAATCAATCAAAAATGAATTGTGTAATGACAGTGATAATGGAAGTGATAAAAGTCTTATATGTTTTAAAGAGCTAATCTGCTACTATCATTACTTTGCAGTGAACACCAGAACATAATTTCTAATCTCCATATACTTGATTATCTTACATGCAATAATAAAATAAAGCAAGACTATGTCAATTAAAATCGGACTCATAAAAAAATTAAAGCTACATGTCAAAAAAAAAAAAAAAAAAAAAAAACAAAAAAAAAAAAAAAAAAAAAAAAAAAACAAAAAAACAAAAAAACATTTTACAACATCAATATGATGCAAAACCAATAATTAAAATAACCTTTCATGATAAATTTTTAAAAAAATCAATAATAATAACACCTTTCTCATTTCAATGCATGTCAAAGCTAAAAATAAAATACCATTAACAATTTCTGTCGTTAAGAACAATATCAGAAAATATTATCCATCTTTAAAAAATATAATTAATAAAAAACTAATAGGACGGAATGTTAAATAAAAGATGCTCTAAAGCTTCATATAACATAGATATGTATTTATTTGCATTTTTATAATTTATCATTAATTAGAAACAAATTTAATCTGTATAAGTAATTTAAAAAAAAACTTCGGACGGAATGTTATTAGAGATCTATAAAGCTTGAAATTTAAAATACACAACAAAAACATCTAAAATAAATTATGTAACACAAAAATCCTCAGGTTATCATCAAGATTAAACTATAATACATGTACTGTATGTATTAAAATTTATTAAGAGTTGTCTACCTTTATCTATATATCTCCCAGCCCATACATCAACAAGTAATTTAACTTAAAACTTGTCTACTAAAAGATTTTAATGTTAGATGTCGACATGATAAACCAAAGGCGAGTTAATCTTTAATTTTATAGGATCTACACATAATTAAGTACTTATATTGATAGCATTACCCATATTCTGGTTAAGAATACGAGCATTATACATTGAATCAACTGTCAATTTTATATACACCCAAGTAATATAGTTATCAAGATTTATTTTTCTACTGTTATATAAAATGTGTTATTAAAATTTTAAACAAAGACAATACAAAGAAAGCAAATAGAGCTCTGATTCTTAAGTATTCTGTAACCAGTGCACTGTCATTTTTGACAATACTTTCTACATTATTATCATATTATTCACAAAGCTTATTGCTGTATTAGGTCATCAGAACTCCCTTAACTCTCTTACATGAACCTGTTTAAAAGGAACTTTCTGTAAAATGGACATCCTTGTGTCTTAAGCCATACAGTGTATTTATTGTATACCCATTTAAGTTTTACAATTATACTGATTGAAAATATCTGCAAAACAGATTTCCACAATTGTAAACCTGAAATGTGTAGTCCATAGTGTTCAATGTAAAAAGGTTTCACTGTAACTACCAGTTTTTTTTAAAAAAAAAAAAAAAAAAAAAAAAAAAAACCAAGATTAAGTCACAAATGAAAGAAATGATAAAAAAACAGAAAAATTTAAATACCAATAATAATGTCTGTAGTTTGTATAATAAAAGTTTCAACATGAATTAGTAACAGTAAGTTCTACAATAGAACATCAATCAATCACAGCCATCTTAAAAACATCATCATACTGGCTGCTTGATGAATAACAATTAAATACCCATCATAAACAAACATAAAAGTTGTTTCTAATTAAGTACTGTATGGAAAAATGGAATACTATAACATAAATAAATAAATAAATAAACTAGTGAATAACAATAATGAGTTTCTAAACAAACGACACAAAATTTTAAAATCATTAAATATGAAATATCACAGACTTTATCACATTAGGTATATGGGTTAATTTCATTTTCTTTCTTCAGATACATGTATAGCACTATTTAGTACATCACATGATAACATGAAGAATATTGATTGGTTGTCTTCAGAACTTTGACCTTTCTTGACCCCAAGAAAGTAGGGTACCATAGATATAATTGGACAATTCAAAGTTATGATTAATTTCATGTTGTTTCCATGTTTCCTTTAGGACAAGAATAGCACCACTAATAAAACTGTGACTCAGATGGATTTTTATTTCTTCAATTTTTTCTCTCATTTACACAAAGTCATTTTTTCTCTAAAATAGCACTTTTTTGTACCCTGGTACTAAAACTAATTTATCCCCCTGGATGATGTTATGTGTGATGTACCTAAATATGTTGTTTATTATTTCCTTAGACTAGCTTTTGTTGCTATTATCTCGGAAGAAGCCAGAGTCATTAGTACTTGTCACACATCAATTTAGCCATGTAACACTGTAAATAAATGATATTTTGGGAATGATCTCATTTCCAAACTAAAGTTTTCACCAATGAATTAGTAGTTACCAACAGAAAAAACACTAGTGATTTCTTTTCTGTTTGTAAATTTGGTTCATAATCACTAGTGGTTTCCTGCTACCTAGAAACCTTCCAAGCTTGAACCTGAAACAGTCAAGCTGATTTCTCTTAGGAATACATGTATAAATATTTCTCAAGTCAATTAATGAAATGAAATTTGTACTATTTATATATTCATAGCAAGCTCAGATAACATTTGTGAATAGTTTTGTTCTATACTTAATGAGGGTAAAGTAACCGACTTATCCCCCTCTTTTAGAGTTATCAACTGTAATGATGAGTTCCCTATGGAGCCATTTCCTTGTCTGGATTCTAATGACAATGTAGGAAAAAATTTCTCTGTTACTGCATCCACAATATATGGATCTTCACCGGAAATAAGTGCTTTAGTATTTGTAGGTTTTGTCGGTAAATTCAGTTTTCTGGGTCTGAAATAAAAAATAATGATCATGCATATACACTGTATTAACAAGATTGACTTTTAATATTTTGAACATATTGTAAAGTGGAACTCCCAGTCTAAACTATTTTTTTGTGATGAACTTCTTATATATAGCATTTGTTCAAATTAATCTGACAGTTTGTCTTTTCTGAACATGTTCTTTGATCTGTAAGGTGTTTGGTTATGACAGGTTCCACTAAATTCTTTCCATCTGTGCCTTAATGATTAAGATAATTTAACATAAAAGATAACAGACACAGCATGAGGACATACTAGTTCCATAAATATAACATTGAATGTCTCAAGTCCTTATACAGAAATCGGTGAGACTTTGACACCAGGTGTGGTGGTTCAAATACCATCTAGGAAATTACTCCCTATTGCAGTGACAGACAATCAAGGTATAATGAAAACAACATGATTGTAATACAAGTATACAGGTGAACTTAACATCAATTATTGCTCAAATCTTCACAGAAAAAAGTGGTAAATTGAAAAACCTCTTCCTTAAAAAGTCAATACAATTTTTGCTTGATAAATTTTCAATATTTCAATTTAATTTTGGACCTGGTTTGGAAACATTTGCTGAATACTACCTATTGTAATATTTGACAAATGAATTTGACAAGTTTCAATCTAATAATCCATACCTTCCACGTTTCAATGCAGGTGGATTTTTCTTATCGTCAACAACACCAGCAAATAAGTGCTTCAACAATAAATCTGTATCTCCAACAATTATCTTCCTCTCAGGTGGGCGTGTCTGTTTTTTCTGTCTTTCTTCAGGTGGTGTGATAGGTCGTACCTCTGTAAAAAATATTGAGAAGATTACAACTTAAGCAATGTGAAATCAAATATCTTATTCCATACTATACAGCCTTGTTAGGGTTCAAACCCAAGACTATTGAATCATTATCTTTAGATTCTAACAACTAGGCCACAATATGTTTAAACAGTACTACTTTTGTACATGTATTTCCTTCAAGGCCTTTTTTGATTAAAAATATTTTTATGCTCTTTTTTAACATTTAAAACTGACATAGACTCATAGTCTGTTTCTGAAGGTAATCAAAGCAGTAATTATATAAATGGTTTTTAAAGGCCACTGGAATTTTAATTTTGAAATTAAATTTTTTCTTTGGTTGTTTTTGCCTAAAATTGCTAGCTCTTAAATTTAATGAAGTAAGATATTTATCCTGACTAAATCAATCTTTATATTTCTTGCTTTTTATATCATATAAACATATATTATACCTATAGATATCATAAATAACATTGATCATCTATGAAAGTCCCTATGGGTATATATCATCTTGTTATGCAATACAGGTATGTGTTATACCGGAGAATATCGGGATATGACAGATAAACATGAGATGCAATTTCCCCTCAACAAGCAGGCATTAAAATCAATAACTAATAAATCTAGCCCATTAATTTTGAATAACATCTCCAGGTAAATAAGTAAGGAATTCTATCAATTTGTCTGACCAATATACAATACCTGATATAGTTAACAATACATACAATATAATCACTGTGTTATGAATGTCGCATACAATCATGGTATTGCCATGTACCTGTACAGCGTTAAGATAAATATCGCACAGTGATGTTTATCTGATACCTGCACGACACAGCTATAGCAAAATAATAATATCCATACAGAATATATATATACATGTAAATATATATATATATATATAATATACTGGTATACAAAACTGTGTTCTGCGTTACAAGTTGATTGATCAAGATTAAGTATGCATTAATTGAACAGAAAACTCATACCTGGATATTTATACCTCATTAATTTTTGGTGTACTGTTTTTTACAACTTCATCAATACACAATCAGCTGATCCATTAGGCCATGTTTTTTATAATATAACAACTTGGCTTTTTAAATGAAAATATGATATATTTTTTAATAGCTGTTCTGCTTTTTAAACAATATTTTCACCGCAAAACTTACACTTAAAGGTCACAGCTGTTATTACTGAAGAAAGTTGGATTGATTTTATCTTCAACCTCAGCACATATAATAATTAGAATTGTTTTAAGGAAAATTTCCATTAATTAATTAAATGGTGCTGATGGGGATACTTTAACACTATAGCATTATGTTTAAATAAATAATGACACTGAAAGACTATGAAAGATCTCTTTCACTGAGGTAGACAGTTCTTAGTTGACTGACCTGGTATCTAATGAATTTGAATCTTTTAGATGCTTAAATCGCGACAAAGAGAGGTTGCCAGTTCTTAGTCGACTGACCTGATGTCTGCTGAATTTGAATCTTTTAGATGCTTAAACCGCGACAAAGAGAGGTAGCCAGTTCTTGGTCAACTGACCTGGTGTCTGCTGAATTTGAATCTTTTAGATGCTTAAATCGCAACAAAGAGAGGTAGCCAGTTCTTGGTCGACTGACCTGGTGTCTGCTGAATTTGAATCTTTTACATGCTTAAATTGCGACATTAACATTTAACAAACCTGTGGTTAAAAACAATCTACATAATATAGTAATCCATATACAATGTTAATTTTGTAGAAAAAGATTATTTTCTTGAACCTAATTAACCCTGCTCTAGATAACTATACTATTACATGTATCTCTTTTCCTTGTACTAATTCAAATTACCAGTAAAAGAATTAGACACTTAGAAAAGATTTACAAAAATTGCCAGATAGAGAAATTCTTACCCACATTTAAGAATTAAATATCAAAACAACACATATGAATTAAAACTTCTCAGTTTTTAGTCATTCATATATATTAGATTTCTATCATAATAATAATTAATATTCTTTTTTAAATGAGGCCATTATGGTTTGTAGGGAAAGATACTATCAGGTGACTTGATGTTATATGTTACAGTACCTGTACAATAAGGCTTTGAAAACAATACCCAATTAACATCTTTTACAACTTTTACAATTACATGGCAAGAAACCATAAAGTCTATTAATAATAAAGCTTGTCTTAATTATTCACTAACACTTGAAACATATACACATGCAAACATACATTTGGGTTATTGGCTTTTTTTAACATTAAATTATACATTAGAAAACAATTAAGAATTGACATCCAAAATGGGTTACAAAAGCAGGTAACCAGACAGCAGTCTTGCCCATGTAGAATATATATATATATATCCCCATGGTGGAATTTTAAATGGCATTCTTTTTTGTCTTTTTATAAAAAAGGGAAAACAAACATGATGGCATTACATGTACCGGTATATGAAAATATTCATTAAAAATCATTTAAATTTTACAGTATATAAATATACAACACATGACAGAAAGATACCAATGTAAAGATTTAAAACCCATTCAGGTGTAATTCATAAATACTGAAGTGATCAATTAAGAAAAAGAGGAAACTGGAGTGTCCAGAGAAACCACTGTGATAAATCTTCTGCAAGCTTCTTTAGCCAATACTAACCGGTGACTTGAAGAGGTTATAGATTAACAGTAAAATGTGCTTACAATTCACGTCATCACTGACAATGTGTTAATTGTCATTGTTAAAATGCCAAGTACAGACTAGCTGGTCTACCTGATTATCGTCTAGCGGTTTATAGAGGTCAAACACAGCACAGTCAGAATTGTAGACTATCACAGAAAGCAAAGTTCTTACTTTGTATTTTTAAAGATGATGGCACTTAATAAAAGTACTGTATATGTACATAAATCTAATTTTTCAAATGGAAATACAAAATTTTATGGATGTATAAGAACTTTTTTCTAAATCAGGTCTGGCAAATATGATGGATGAAAATGATGAACCAATTTTACACATAAATTTTCATTCAGAATTTGCCTTTTGTCTATAATGTGGTGCTTTTGTTTGCAGACTTTGTATGCTTTGTGGTTCAGTTTCAGGTTCTTGTTATGCAATAACTTAAGAATACAAAACTATTTAATTTACTGTTGTCCTTATTTATTATGACCAGCTGAGAGAGAGAGAGAGAGAGAGAGAGAGAGAGAGAGAGAGAGAGAGAGAGAGGTGTTTAATGATATGGAACAATTGTAAAGCTTAAAGTCTTATATTAAACCCTTTTTTTAGCATTATCCCAATTAAAAACTAAAAGGAAAAAATGTTTTATAGTTCTAGAGCTTTAAAACATGAAAATTAAAACCTTTAACAAATACATGCTGTAGCGAAAAAATAAAAAATACACATGTACATAAATGTGTGGCCTAAATTCCTACTCGATTATGTACCAGAGAAACTTATATCATCAAAACAGAAATAGCGAGATAAACCGAGATTATCTAAAAAAAATTAATCATAGATTAAAATCAAAATATTTTGATTTATCTATGGATAAACTCATCAAACCTTATCAAATTTGTGAACCTTTAAGAGGAGGGATTTACTAAATACAAGTAACATGGACAAAGGCCACTGAATTAATGAATTTTAAATAATTTCTTAAGATGTTGTGAAATAACCTTTTAATCCGGTGGAAGTCTGAATGGCAATTTAGATTTTAAGTATTGAATGTGTACTTTGTAAGAAAAAAAAATCAATATATTTTATCAACTATCAAGGGGGGTAGAACATTCACAAAATTGTTGGGTAGCTCTGATACATATATAGTGACTGAAACACTTTACTGAAACCCTTGAGTAATACGAGTTCTTTTAAAGGAATAAGGAAGTTGAAGCATAATGTTCTATAATCCTTGCAAATTACACAATATCTTCCAAAATTGCATGTTTTAAATTTTATGAATTCTGATTAAAACATCCTTCAGTGTGTGTGTGTGAGAGAGAGAGAGAGAGAGGGAGAGAGAGAGAGAGAGCGAGAGAGAGAGAGAGAGAGAGAGAGAGAGAGAGAGAGAGAGAGAGAGAGAGAGAGAGATATTGATTTGTATCCTGATTCTAATTTCTATCAAAATTCCAAAATCGTAATACTTCATCTAGCTGCTAGTTGGCAAAAAAAAAAAAAAAAAAAAAAAAAAAAAAAAAAAAAAAAAAAAAAATTTCTTATAAACTGGAGTTTGAGTGTTGTGTTTGGACTCTGAAACTTACTGTGTCAATTTAGTCAGAGTACCTTAATAGCTACAACAAACTGCAATTTATATAAAGTATGGGTATTTATTTTTACCTCAAATTTACATAACCAATAACCTTATACATTAGACTTAAATCACTGATGTACCCTCTTACAATATTTTTATCATTATAAATCACTAAAAATTACCTGTGATGTCTAATTCAGCTTCTCTACTACATAATGGGGGTAATGATGGGAACAGATTCGCGGGAGACACTTGGTTTGGCACATTTGGTTGTTTCCAGAATGACTGTGGTAGTGCTCGCCGCCTCATTGGCACAGGTTCTACAAAACAAAAATTAGATATTGACTTTGGTCGAAAATGCATTTTCAAAACAATATCTATAGTGACCATGAGTCAAAGGTCATGGTCATAAGCTCAAACATATGAATCATGGATAGATCTTATCAACTAAACAGTGCATATCAAATGCAAATTCGCCTAAAACTTAATTAAAAAGAAACAAGAACTCCACAGATTTAAATGTCTCTCCTGTTAGCTTTGATTGAGTAGAACATACATTACTTTAACAAAAACTTTTAAATTTTGACATGCCGCTGCCTACATGACACCGGAAAATTAACACCAGGCTCGACGAAAATAGCACATAAAAATAAACACATAAGATAATACAACAACATTTATATTATGTAGGAGACAAAAAGGCTCATGATAAGTTAAAAACGAAAAAAAAAGCATTTAATAAATACTGTGTGTGTGAATGCAAGTTTGGTGGGGAAAAAAGTTCACAAGTAATTATAAATAAAAAAGTAAAATCATTATCATAAGGATCATCATCACCAATATCAACTGACCAAAGTTGGACACTTTAAAGTTGGCCACTTAATTTTATAAATCAAAGTTGTCAACGGCGTGCTATAAAAATCACCAAAAAAAGTCCTGTCTGAAAAGTGGTTACATCCTGAAAAATGCTGTTTGCATCAGCTAAAATGCTTATCAGGCAATAGATTCTTTTCCATTGTAAGATATTTTGAATCCATACTAGAAAATATGATAAAAATATAAATAATGGTACCAAATGAATTGACACATTTAAGAAATGTTTCCTTACAAGTTTAAGACATTCACTACCAAACTTCAATATATCATGCACTAGGAATTTAATTTTAGCAGCTTAGTTTATTTGGGCAGAATGTCATTCATTGTGATGACATTGAATTTTGACCTATAATGACACCCAAAATCAATTGATAAAAAGCAAACCCAAATTATTTCACTGAAACCCCTTAATTGATAGTTATAGTGACCTTGACTTTTAAGCAATGACAATTCAAGAATATGTAATTTTCCAAGGAAAAAACAATAAGTCATTGCCTAAAAACAAGTATTCTCATTATTGTAACAGTTATCTTGAACTCCAAAACCAAGAAACATTTTATTTTCAAGATAATGTATCACTGCAGTCATGTCATTCAATTACAGCAAATCTAAGCTGTTGCACAAAAACTCCTGTTGTATTTAAATCTATAAAAACTATTTATAGTATCAGGAACTTTGACCTTTGATCTTACTTTTATTATAGTAAAATTATTTCAGATACTTATATGAACTTCTTAAAAGCTAACTACTAGTATGTAAATAATTGTGTCCCAATCAAATGAATTACATACAGATGGAAAGAAAGGCAGAAACAACATTTTACAAACAGACAGGTGGACTGACTGAACATGTGCCTCCTGCAAAAATTTTAACTGTTTCAGCCTTTTAAAATGATGAATTTTGATCTGTAAAAAGGAATTGAAAAGCCTTGAAATCTATTTTGAGTTTTAAATTGTAACCAAAGCAGCACAACAGGTTTTGTTAACAAATAAAAAGGTATCATTAAGTATTTCTTAGGACCACCACAGTTTAGTTTTTTGATATCCATACATATTCAAAAATAAAATATTCTACATTATATGTTTTGTATATATAAAAATACCATAGGTTCAATTTCAATGCAAGATATATATATCACATAATTATATTTCATTCATCATATTTTTGAAATGTTTCCAAAAATATATATTTAAATTAAAAAAAACTTGCATAATATAATCATTAAAATATTTAAATTCTTACATGTATAGAATGTTCTCTGGTATTTGAACAAGTTTAAGGTGACTGTTCGGAGTTCTTTAAATATTTATGTGTATCCGTAGTTCACATGTTTGCATATTAATTACTAAAGTCATATGATTTACGTCAGGGGAAAATCATGAAATCTCTGCGTGATCTTCATGGCTTATCAGTAAAACACCGAATAATGTGATTTGGATATTTTTGTCAATGTCTAAACAGCACACACACACTTCAGATATTTTCCACAAATACTGGGCTAAAAAATAAAACATATTGTAGAAATTTGTTATTGAGTTTTTCCCAAACCAAGAATTATCACTCCAGGAGAAGTGGGTTCAAAATTTGGCATTAAATTAAGGAAAAATGATGGTGAAACTAAGGCCTGTAACTTTCAGTACAGTGTATCTGTAATACACATGTTCTATATATACATATAGTACCTGACTAGATAAACTGTCAATCAAATGAGATAGATCATGAAGTTCATTGTCTATGGTTTTGCTTCATCCCACATTTTTCAGAACTTTCTTAAAGTTCTACAGTTGAATCTCGTTATCTCGAACAGGGATATTTTGAACTTCCAATTATTTGAACTTTTTTAAAAGTCTCCAACTCCTATCTTGAACTCGAATATCTTGTTTTCAACATTGTTTATCTTGAACCCCG
Organism: Tegillarca granosa; assembly: GCA_029721355.1. Lineage (NCBI taxonomy): Eukaryota > Metazoa > Mollusca > Bivalvia > Arcoida > Arcidae > Tegillarca > Tegillarca granosa. The sequence continues at coordinate 44,444,750 of CM056597.1, read as the reverse complement.
GATAAATCGAACTTTTTGCATTTCCCTGTGGAGTTTGAGATCACGACATTCAACTGTATTATAAATCCTCTATTATGTTTAAATAAGGATAATTTTGAAATTCTGTCTGGTAAGAATTTCAGCCAAATTTGGACAACGATATCAATCTGTCAAGTTCCTGGAAATATGTTTTATTTCCCCAAGATATTTTGATGTGAATGATGTATTACATCATTTACATAACAATATCTCAAATGTGAACACTAAAGCAGCTAGAAGTTCCCCAAAAGAAGCAGCCCTGATAGATATGTGATGATGTCAAAATTGTTCCCTGTCTGTTATTCTGTTCTTAACATACATATTCATTCTTTGCTTATTTTTATGAAGAACTCCTAGTTGTACTTTTTGAATAAAACAATTTGGTGTCTTTCAGTTTCTTATTCCTTTCAATTTTTATTTTTCAAATAAAAAATAATTCATCTTTCCATTATATCACATTATGGTAAAAAGTGTAATAAGCTTTTTATTGTCAAATGGTGAAAAAAAGAAAGAAAGAAAAAAAATTCAACATTTCCAATACAACTGCAGGAGTTGATAGAGTTTGTAAAACATTGGTTTACTGTGCTTAAGGAAGTTCATTATCAAATCACTCATCTTTTGGTTTACCTAATACTTGGGTTTAAATTAAGCTGTTGTGTGATCGTTGTCCCTAAGGGCCTTGATATTGTTTTGAATGTTATAATCAAAGCTTTCCTAATTTTAATTTAAGACTTTATTATGAACAAAGCGGTACTTCAGACATATATACCTAATTTTTGGGTATCAGTGGTTCTCTTACTTATTCTTTTCTTTTTCTTTTAGTTGTTTTTGCAATATTTTCTCAATTCTTTCCAAAGCTTTTTTACATCCAAGAAAATTCAAGTAGTAAGTAAAATTTTGGATTATATATAAGTTTTATATAACTATGGAAACAAGAACTGTCAAAAAGACAGTTTTTAACCTGAATATTTTGCATATATCTTTAGTGTGAGTGGGGCTGTGTTCAAGTAGTAATATTTGTATTTCCCCAGTATGTATTTTTTCACTGGAAAGGGTCTGAACTGGAATGGTGTAGGAAACTGGAGTGTGGAGAACCATTGACCTTACTCAAGTTCTCAAACTAAAATCTGTCCAGAACAATTTTGACTTGAGTAGGAGACAGCGAGAAGTAGTGTATGATCTGTAAGCGGGCATTTTAAACAACTTTAAAATTGTATGTTGTTTATGCTACCTGACATGGGCCTTTCGAAAAAATATCAAATGTCAGCTAGAGCTTTTCGCAGACATTAGCTAAAAATGTAGGATCTGGTATAAATAAAATCAATTTAAAAGAAACAGAAATTTTAAACAGGAGTTTAAACATTAAGAAATATATATATATATATATATTTATTTATATGTATATATTCAATTTGTAATACCAAGATTATACCTTCTACAAATATTTTTTTTAATACCCATTGATTTACAATGGCTATCAAATACCAGTACTAGTATGATTGAATTTGTTTATATGGTTCATTATTTAGACCTCTGGGTTGTATTTTCTCCTTGACTGCACTGTTTGTTCATAACAAAACAAAACAAACAAGCTATTTTTAGCTCATTTTAATACTGCACAAAAAAATCCATGTACTTATGAAATGTATATATTGAGTACATTATATGTACACTGGGTATACTGTGAATGTGGACCTTAATGTGCTTACAGTGCATGGCTCAGAACATTTCCCCAATCTATCAAATTACCTAGCACTTTAAAGAAATGTTACATAAAATAATGTGGTTAAATGCATGATAGAAGGTATTGTGTATTGTTTAATATTTCATGCAAAAAATTATTTCTGTAAAAATAATCAGACATATCAAATTTTTATTTGATAGCTTAATTGTTAAAAAATTGTTTTTACTCAAACTTTCCGTTTGATTGAACAAATTTTATGAAGTTCAATTCTTTGCTCAAAAGCATATTAACATTTATACAAATTAAAAGTTAAAAACAACAGGGAATTCTTAAGAAAACATGCAAATACTGTTGATGAATTTGAAAGAATTTCAATTAAAATCCCAACAACTTATTGCTTGAACACAGTCGTTGATGCTGCATCTAATTTTTTTTCACTTAAAACTTTTTAAGCTGTTTTTAAAAATTACTTTGAAATTCACTACATAAACCATATAGAATTCAGGTTGTTTTGATTAGGTAGTTTATTTTTCTGCTAATATATATATCAAAGTATTCAATCTGTCTCAAACTTTTTACATATATGACACCTTTTATATCAAAACTATCATGTGGATTTTGAAAATTGAAACTCAGTTGTTTAGTTTTATTATACTAGTGAAAAAACTCAATGGACTATAAAATATAAATATAATATAAAATAATGTGGTATGCCTTTAATATTTAGGGACCTTAGACTATTGAAAATATCAATAAATAAAATTTGAATTTGAACCAGTTATTTTATATTTAATCTCTCTCTCTCTCTCTCTCTCTCTCTCTCTCTCTCTCTCTCTCTCTCTCTCTCTTTCTCTCTCTCTCTCAGAGACACACACATTTGTTCATTCTACAGTAGGCAAGACACTGAATTTTCTATATCCATTAAGATGAATTTTTTCTCCAAGGTAAAAATATGTCCAGGTGTGTTCCAGTAGAAACCAAGCTACTACTTACAAATTTGGTTAAAATTTGAATATATAATGGAAAAAATGACAAACTATTTTTTTTAGTATTATTTGGATAATAATTTCTTACATCATGTTAACATATACATATTTAGGTATCTATGGAATCACAGCAGCCATCTATGGGATAGCACTCAGGTATCCCATAGATAGCTTAATTATATAACCCCCTAATATCTGAAACTATTGTGAATTATGATCAGGTATGTTCTAAAAGAAAGCAACCAACTATCCTAAGGTTTACAGGTTTAGCTTTAAATTGGCATGCCATATTCATGATATATATATATATATATATATATATATATATATATATATATATATATATATATATATATATATATATATAGTAATACTAGTACTACCTAAGTACTATAGGTGTCATGAGCTTGTTTTGACCGATATATAAGATACAATTCTATTGATTTTCAGTCACCTTTTTGCTTGATATGTCCTTAATAATTTATCTCTTAATGAAGATAATGTAAACATAAAAAATCAATCATATTTACATTAAATCTATTGTTTTATCTATACTATATATCAGTATTTATCAGATTTGGCCTTAAGAGACCAACATGTTCATTTTTACAATCAATATTACAGTAAGTCCATATGCAACATTCAAGTAACCAAACTGTATACAGTAGATGACCCTTGAAAACTTTAGTTACCAACTCTCTTATCTCAACAGTATATGTTTTTTGAAACAATCTCATGTGTTTTGTCTTTAAAATGTCAAACTCTGATTGAACAATTGGTGACAATGAATCAAGCATTTATTTTACATTGTACCACAAATTATCTCTTTAAATCAAAAAGTTCCATGCAGTAAAATAGTTATATTGCTTAGAATCAGCCACACAGTATATTTTTGGACTAAAGATTCAAAGGTTTTGCATCTGAGCCCTAGCAAGGCTCCCTGGATTGTTTTTTTAATAGCATATTGTTTAATGCCAGCCTGAGCTGCCAAAGGAATGGGTACATGTACAGCAAATATGAAGGGTTTAATTATTGGATGAAGAACTTTATATATACTCAGTTGCCTTATATGTTACTGAACCTGACTGAGTTTAGTGATGGTCTAATTAAGAATTTCTCACTTATACTGAGGCAGTCAGTTCTTGGATGGTGGTCAAAACCAGAGTGCCCAAAGAAAACCACAGACCTTCAACAGGCAACACAACAAACTTTCTCACACTTTCTCTGGATATGTGAGGGGGATTCAAACCTATGAGAAGCAATGTAGTCGATAAGCACATGCTTTATACCACCCAGCCTCCCAAGACCCCCTGACCATGAAAACTGGCCTTAAATTAATAGGCTAGGGAAATGTACATGTAACAAAGGTACATGAACTTTTGTTTCTGGCTCTCCTGAAATGTTTTTTTAGAGAATTTATTATTTCAAAATAAAGTTCTTTGTTTGGAACTGAAGATTTCTGTCTTAATAGCCATTTCAGATATTTAATTAAGGTTGATTAAATTATACTGGTCTAATCAATAAAAGTTATTCCCATAAAGGTATACCAATCTCCACAATCTTTTTTAAAAAATGTGTTGTTATAAACATTTTAAAAAATGAATTTATATACTAGTATATATATATTCAAATTTTCACTTAAACAAAGTCATATAGAAATTAGTTTTTAAAAAACTTTTACCAGAATCAAAAAAATTGTGGACTACGGTTTAAGCAACCAGATGACTCATTTTTCAACCTTCATGCAAGACAAAAATCATCAGTTTTCTATATCATATGTCTGATTGTGACGTCAAATGAATACAGATGTCAATTTACACCTTCCAGTACATACACAAAACACAATTTTTAATAGCAGTATACTGACTATATACCAAAGTTCATGCCAGTGTTGTGTAAAAATTAAATGCGTAAATGACTATGATACATCTATTTAATGCACCATAATTCCTGATAATTACAATATTATAGATCTATACAACATTTCTATAAATCTCAATCATGTCAATGTTTCGTATGTGAATTTTTACAAAAGACTTCAGGACTTAAGCATATGTATTTATTTCTTGTTTCAAAACCCAAATTTGTAAAATGTGAATTTTAACTCATTTCAATATTGTTAGCTTTTATAAAATAATTTCTTTCATCTAACACATTCATGGTGATTTATTCTCAGATGCTCAAAATCAATTTTAAAAAGTCTTTAACACAATCCTTACAAAATTAGATATTACAAGTTCACTATTTTTACACTTATAAGATTTAATTAATAAAAAAAAGTCGATTGTATTACATAAACATATGTATATACATTTACACATGTATTTTTAAGAATGATATACAATATATCTATGCTATGAAGACTTGACTTGTATCTATTAATATTCCAATGACTCAATATGATACAGGTTGAATGGAAGTATTAGGGGTTTTCCAGTCTTAGGGTATATACAGGTACATAACTACATCTGACTGACAGTTATAATACTTTTATAATCTGAATATAACAGCTCAAGTTTTTTCTTATTCTAAAGTACATGTAAGATAATTAGCAAAAGAAGCTGAGAGAAGACTCAAAGCTGTCAATGTAACCTAGTTTTTGCTGAATATGGGTCCCATTCCAAACAATTCATTTTTCTCAAAAATGTTGACACCTACTTTCCAAATTTAGAATTAAAAAAAGTCAGCATCAAACCCCAGAAGCCCAGAAAGGGACTAAAAATATAAACAAGCTAAACTAAATAGTGTTTATTTCTGTCTTATATAAAATACAATAAAATCAGTTTTATCTTCATTTTGGAGGACGGCGATTAATTCCATTGTACCATCAAATATGCTAATAAACCATATATACGACACGTAAATACAATTGTTAAACTGCGAAAAATTATAGCTTACAACTACACAAGCAAAAAATATCAAAAATGGAGGCAGGGGATACATGACTGACAGGTTAAAGCTGCAAATCCACAACTAGAGGATTAGCGACTCGATCCTAGTCCTTGGTCTAGTGACTCAATCCTAGTCCTTGGTCTAGTTGTGTAGTATATTTCCTTAAACAATCATCCAAAAAAAAAAAAAAAAAAAAAAAAAAAAAATTGTAACAAGAGAAATGTTGGTGGTTAGTTAAATACTTTCTGTAAAACTCCTTTACTGACAGGATGGGGTAAATTTACAATAAATCTTGAGAATAATTAAAATTATAGCTGAAGTAAATAATCATAAATACATGAAAATGTATCAAGGATACTGAATATAAATCAGATGTGAAAAACATTAGAGTAAAAAATCCACTTTGAATGTGATAAACAATATATTTTCCACTTTGAATGTGATAAATAATATCGTTGAAATTTTGTAGCACAATCAATGTGACATTTTGTCTCATACTTTGGATTTTTCATACCATGCCATTTTGGACATTATGTTTATCGGTTGCTTGACTGTATATTGTTTAATATGGCATTAGCAATTTTTCAGCTAATTTGGACAAGAGCAAGGTTATTAATATCCATGGATTAATCTTAAAGTTTGTGTAAGCATAAGATGTGTAAGTGGTTTGCCGAGGAATGTACTAGTGTGCACTTTGGTGAATTTTTGGTAAGGTGTAAAGCTTTCACCAAGTCAGTATGCCACAGAAAAACATACCATTACCCAGTCACTTTCTCCTGGCAGGCTAGTACTAGTTGAACCAGTCAATATTCTATCCTTCAAATACAATATCTCAAATTTTAAAGTCTTATGTAAGATCTGGTCAGCTGGGTTTCAACCCATGTCTTTCTGCTCTTAGGGTGGACATTCTACCACTAAGCCATAAATGCAGTATATGAGACACATCGTACCATAACATGGATTTTAAATCACCCTATATTCTCTAGACATTTTATATCATATCATTCAAATTCAAATACTCTTACTTGGCAGGAAACAATGTTGCCACTATATCATCAAGCTTTCAATGAAAGAATATCTTTTCTAATCAAAATAGTCCTACTTTAAAGTTTAGAAGCGTGTTTTAAAAATTTTCAAAAAATATAAAAATACAAAATAAACCTTTTTAGAAAAGACTGTGACAACTGAAGGTTTTATTAATAAGTAAATATACGACTGAAATTTTTTTTGTTGAAAATAAGCAAAGTAGTGCAGAAACAGAAAAGGGAAACTATTACTTTCAATAGCTTATCACTGAAACCAGGAAAAACAGTCTTGACTCAAGTAGCCCTTTAAAGGATCTGGAATTTTTTTATGACAGAAATGATATTCAATCTTATCAAATACATTTTAAATTTTAATATAAGCTGATCAGAACCAGCCTAATAAATCTATGAAAAGGCTCTGGAAAATTTTGAAGTTAAAATATACAACATTATTTAACACATTTAGGAGACATTTTTCACATTCATTAATTACAGTATTAAAAAATAAAATTATACAAACCTCGTCTTGGTTTAAGTTTTGGTGGAGTTGGTGCCCTTCGCCTTAACCCATCCTCAACATCTATAAGTGTCTTTTTCTTTTTTAATTTTTTAACTTCATGTGCATGTTGTTTAAATCCAGGTTGTCGAACATAAACAGGTCCACTTGATGTACTGCTGCCACCAGGTGATGCCACATTTTCATAGTCATGATCATGTTCATATGCTTCATGAGCATGCTGTTGTTCCTCAGTGCATGTAGGGGATGTCACCGAGGGGCTTCTTGTTACACTTGATCGAGGTGTTGGTGGTAAACTGTCACTTTCCTCCTCATCACTTGTAGTCACCAGTGGTCCTGGTGCCACTCTTTTAGCACCATTTACAGAATGATTATTTACATATGGTTTTGAAGTGTCATCTTCATTCAAAATTGATAAATTAAAACCTGATGGAGCTTTCTTGCCACCTGTTAATTTATGTCCAGATAAATGAACATCATCATCATTAATAGTTAAAATGCTAGAACTTGTGGGAGCCTTTTTCCCATTAACATAAGATTTTGGAGCTTGTATTGGTAAATCATCATCATTTAATGTCATGAATCCTGGAAGGGATTTTTTACCAAGATGTGAACGAGGACTTGTTGACAAAATATCATCCTCATCAGTTATTGTAATTAACCCTGCTGGTGCTTTTTTACCTCCAAATGATTTCACAGGAGAAGTTGTTGGCAGGCCAACAGGTGGAATAATATGAGTTGTCGTTGCCATAATTCATATACTTGTTTTGTCATCCATATGAATTTAAAGTTGATTTTTAAACTCCCACGCCTGATATATTTATACCAGCAATCTGTATAGTCAATAAAAGAATGTCATTTATCAATATGAAAACTATCCTAGTTGTGTATTTTCTGAATCCATTTCATTGTAAAAAATAAACACATAAATTTAAATCCCAAAAACTTAGAAAAAATGGAAGGAAGTGTATTTCAAAGTAACATGAACCGACGTGTATTCATTCAACTTGACCACGTTTCTTTTCAGTCTATCCTGATTTCAGCAGCATGCTTTAACACGCACCTTGCGATGTTTACAAACGATAAAAAGCGTTGAATAGGTACCCGCGGAATGTTATAAATATTATTTATCATCAAAATATTCTACATTTTTACTGAATCGTTGAAAAACTTACGAATCTTGCAAATCTGCAAAGGTGAAATTTTGTCGCCATATTTTAACATGTTTTGGCGTTGCTTGAACACAACCTCGGTCTCCATGCGTTATCTGTCAAAATGATTCGTAAGGAGATTTCTCATTGGACCGGAGGTAGTCTGACGTCATATGTATACAAACAGTGTGCTATTTATATCGTCAATAGGCGAAAATGAAACTAAAAAAGGCGCCAAAATGTAAAGCAGTTTATCGGACAGCAATTATTTTTAATATTGAACGTTGCACTAGAAACACGTGTTCTTAAAACATTTTTGGGTCCGTCCCTCACGCATGTACATGACGCGATTTTAATATATTTTTAGATTTTTAAACAAGAACTTTTATTAAAATTTCTTAAAAATAATATTAATGTTGAAAAATCGGTTTTTAAAAAAGATAGCACATAAACGTATTTATTCATAAAGCAGTTAAATGGTAATTATTAAGAGAAGCAGGTGCATGTGGCCATGGGCATTTGTAGACTGGAATAATATGAGGCGCCGTTTTACTATTTTTTGATAAATATATGCATAGTATCACTACTTTTGTTTTTTGATATCACTAATTCGAAATACTGATATCACTAATTCAATTTTATTTAGAGATATCAATAAATCGATTTATTGAAATCACTAATTAAATTGGTGATTTCACAAATTACTGAAGAATAAGTGTTGAGCCTTAGAGTCTTAAGAGTTATCTCCCCTATGACGTTTATAACGTATGTGGATATAAAAATTCCTTATCGTATGCCGGTAAGGTTGTATATACTACACTGGTTATAATGATTCAGTTGATTGCCAGTAAGAACTTAGAGATCTTTTCACTGCTGACAGAAAATTTTCACGACTTTCATCCGACAAACAAGGTGTAATCAACTGCATAATTTGTATATTTCTGTTTTGGATATTGTAACTGTGTAGTTGTCGATTGGATTGTAGATTTTAGTTTAAATGTTATCGTCAAGTGTTTACATTTCTAAAAATTCTACCTTGAAAGTCTTCTCATTTAACCATTTCTGTATCAATCAATTCCCTGTCGAATCGTGTTAGGTGTCAATTAATTCCCCATTAAATTGCCAAGTCATCACGACGCTTTTTATATTGTTTGACAGAATGTTCACAAATATTAGGAACATGACTGGGTCAAGAACTCTATTGATATTCTCAAATACAAGATCGTAGTAAGCCATTCTTGGTTGTAAAATACTCGCATGTTGGACAAGCATATCGAAATCGCAAACTTAATAACATTCAGATTAGAATGTTTTTCGGAAACAATAATTTTATCAATTTTTGAATTACCTGCATTCTAATAAAATTGGAACTCGTCGCACTTAATTGTATCACAGAAAGTGCGGAAGTTATCACACACACACACACACACGCGCGCGCGCGCACACACTCACACACCCCTTTTTACATTCGTCATTTCATACGTTTTTGCTATTACAAAACTTTGTTAGATATGTAGTTAAAAAGCATCTATATAAGCAAAATTAAAAATTATTCGATTTGATCTATATATATAATGGCATCACAATTTGTTAAAAAATATCTATTTTATACTATATTTTCTGCAAACGCTTGTTTGTAACCAAAGTCTCGTAAATTGGTTGGTTGATATCAAAATTTACCATATTAAAAATGCTAAGCGCTACTCATTTTGAATTTATACTCATTCAAATTTTTAAAACAAGAAGTGTTTATATCGATTCTTCTCTTTTTTTCCCAGATTTATTTCTAATAAGCGTTTTCCTTTTTTTTTTTTTGGACTGGAAGTCCTTTTTTGTTTTGTTTTTTTAATATATAACAAAAGAGCTGAGTGGTTACAAACTGTTCTTCAAAAATATGATCTGATTTAGGAAATTAGTTTCACTGTATTAAAATTTCATTTTAATTTGTGAATAAAATTCTCTTTCCTATAATTGGCCACTGCAATAGCTCAGGTTGTAGAGTGCTTGCTCCGTAAGTGGAAGGTCGTGGGTTCGAACCCCGGTCGGGTCTGATCCAAGACTTGAAAGTGGGTAGTGACTGTCCTTTCGCTAAGCATTCGGCATTACGAAATGAAAGTCACGGTTCTTTCGGATGGTAACTTAAAATAAACGAGGTCCCGTGTCATGACAGACGTGGCACGATAAAGAACCCTGCTGTATAATGCCATCAGCGCAACGCACAGGCAAAATTTCTGCACTTTCGCCTATAGCTGGCGACGTCTCGATGTAAGTGAAATATTTTTGACTGGGACGTTAAACACCATTACTCAACTCAACTCAACTCTTCCTATAATTCTTTTCAGAACGTAATTTAACTGTGTGATTTAAGTAAAAGTGAAGTTTTTCTTTTAAATCTAAAAGTAGAAGCAGAGAATTTTGAGAAAATAAACATTTTTTTCAAAACAGTATTATCAATCATATCTCAAGTAACATATTCATTTAACATAACACATTTCTTCAACCTTATTAACCTCAATATAGATTGTACAAAACACTGTAGTTTTGTTTGCTGAAAGATTATGCATAAAACACTCAAGATTAATTTGTTAAAATTAATTAAAAGCTCTATTTTATTTAGAGTGGCGACATACTAACTAGATGTGCTAGTCTTCCAAAAAGTCGTCCCGAGAGCGCGCAAGTAAAAGGCAGACTAACATACACACTGATACATCATGCGCATACACAAATTTGATCTTGAATTAATCCATAGAGATTCATAACTTGCCCTTGTAGCTAATAGCTAAAAATTGCTGATGCAATGTTAAACAACATTACTAACACAACATCTATTTTAGAAAGAACAGAGAAAATTCCAAAAGTTAAGGACACAGAAATCCATATTCTGTACTTACTTTAATCCAGAAGTAAATGTATATAATATTTTCATAGAGGCTTTGAAGTAAGAAGAGCTTATAATCAAAGTAACACAGTTTAATTAAATTTCATTAAAATAGATCTAGCACCCATTTTAAACATACTTGACAAAGAAAGGTAACTCTTATCAAATCATCTGCTTTAAGGTAGGCATAAAGAATGCTAAATGCGTTACATGTATGTTCACACACACACACACACACACACACACACACACAGAGAGAGAGAGAGAGAGAGAGAGAGAGAGAGAGAGAGAGAGAGAGAGAGAGAGAGAGAGAGAGAGAGAGAGATCAAAACTTCAAATTTCAATCAACCTAAGACTCTTAAAGTTCCATTCTGGAAATCTATTCAATACTATGTATTTCCTGTTTGCCATCAAAGTATATTTTACATTTTTATGTGACTTTAGCCTATATCTTTCCTTTATACAATAATAATTATGACTCTGATATGTACAGTATCTGTCTTTGTGTTTCTCTACAGGTTTACTTTATGTTGTGGTGTGTTCTTGATGATCATACACATTTTTTTCCATGTACGTCAATAAAATTCTTAAGTTGCAATTATGCCATATATTGTTATTGTAAGTTACTTATGCATAAGTGTATTTATTTAAAATTATAAAACAAGAAATCTGGTAAATTTGACGATTTAAAGTCTATTCATTTTCAGAAAACTGATAACTACTTTAAAAATAGGATAAACACATTTAATATATTTAGCAACCACGTGACTGCATTTTAAATTTTAAATCCGGAAATTCAAGTTTGAAATAGTCGGATAAAAGACGAATTGACAGTAGTAAAAAGTAACAGAAAAGAGGTGAGTTTGATTATCAATTTGTATTTATTAGCACGAAATGGCACAAAGGAGATAGTTTAATGTCCACAAAATCATCTATTGATTCATGATTTAATAGAAACACAAATGTCGTTCCCCTCAAGTGTGTAAAATTTTCCTGACAAGAAATATTGTTGAATCTTGTGTTTATAGCCTAAACGCGTAATTTTTATAAAGAAGAGGCATTTAGAAATATTGATTAGATTTGATAGATGATATCTTACACTCTAATTCGATTTGAAAGGTCGAGCTACTTTTGATTATTATTACTTTTTAAAAAATGCATTCAAAAGTAGTACATGACAGATGTTTAATATTTTGTAACATCAAAGTACCAATGCAGTTGAAATAAACAAATAAATAAATCAATAAATAAATAAATAAATAAATAAATAAATAAATAGTAATAATAATAAAATTCTGGCATTAAAATGTGTGCACACTGGATAGAATTCATTTCATCTAAGTATTCAGACAATAACAGATTATGTCAATTTTCACTTTCTCTGTATAAGGCAATCAATCAATAAAACATTGGTGATGCCCAAAGAAAGTCAAGTACGAAAGGGATAATGTAAGTAGCCAAATGCAGTCTAATTATGATCCCAGTCACTTTTCTTGATTAACGATTTTTTACAAGATAAATCGACGTTGGTGAAAAAACAAAAACGAGAAAAAGAAGAATAATACTTCCAATTCAAATAAAGCGTGCTGACATATGTGGCCATTAAGGTAATCACAAAAAGTATCATCTATTTATAACTCTATCATCATTATCATAATCTAACATAGTGCTACCGGTTTCGTGGCATTGCTTCCTTAATTATAGCAGCTGTGAGGAAATTAGACAAAGTGAAAGTGGAAATCCCCTTATTTAAACAAAGCGTCTGTTGTTAGTCTTCATAGGCATTCATTTCAAGTGATATTTCAACCATTATGAAGTGTATTTTTAAGATGAATATGTTTGATGGATAATTCAGGTTAGTATAAGATGAAATAGATGATCAAAGGATATTAGTTACACCTGTAAGAAAAGGAAAATTTAATTACAGTCTTGCAAAATGCTATTAAACAGTGATAATTGTAAATTACAAGCGCATTCGTATTTTGCTTAATAAACAGGCAAGGTTAATGAACTGAACCGTTATAGAAGTATCTATTAACAGTGTGAATCTATTTTAAGAATCCACTACGTACTGGTTTTGTAAATATAAGAACTAGACCTTCATGGGTAGCGATTTTCCAAAAATAGAAGTGATTATGCGTAATTGATTCAAAATGTCTACTTTATTCGTCATTGCCTTAGGAATTGTTTTCAGTCTTTAAGTAAAATATCGCGTTTTAATTTTCAGAATTTTTAATATCATACCAATTAACTATTAAATTTAACCTTTTCATTTATTAGATCAACACAGATGAACCCCGCTGATGAACAAGAGCTTCGGCATCACTAGAATAGACATCGTAGACACATTAGAACCAGATGACGTCATTCATAATTTATACGAAGATGGTATACTTTCAGAAGGCGAAGTTTGTACACTATGTCTAAGTAGTACTCAAACGAGGAAAGAAAGATGTCGAGCATTGTTAGATATATTGCCGAGAAGAGGCCCAAAAGCCTTTCACTCATTCTTATTTGCCCTACATGAATCTGGAAACTCTAGTCTTGCCGTAAAACTTAGACTGGATTTTGACAGAAACGTTGAAGTTGATAATTGTGAAAAACACATACCTTGTGAAACATGTGGACCATATCTACCGGATGCAAACGAAATAAAATCAAAATTTAGCGATTTGCTTGTCCAGAATTGTTGTCTTCTGTTACAAGTAGATCCTATAGACTTTTTAGACGATTTTTACCAGGAGGGAATATTTGGAGAATCAGAATGCCAACACATTAGGGCTAGTGTGACACGACTTTGGAAATGTAAATCATTTTATCACGAACTTTGTCAACGGAAAACAAATAAAACTATTCCTGTGTTTCAAAACGCATTGAAAAGACAAAGAAAATATTATTTCATTTATAACGCTCTGAATGAATTCTTTAAAAATAAGCTTACTGAATCAAAGAAAAGAGAACAAGTTGACGACGCTAATCACAGTACAGATTTATATACAAAGGTACATGCTAACACTTATTTATTAGATTTTGTTAACTTTCAGAAGTGGTAATATTATACATGTTTAAAAAAATAAAAAAGAACTATAAGGTTATAAAAAAGGCTAAAATGATAAGAATAAGTAATGATTCCTTTGATAAAAACTGCATCATGTCTGGTTTGATTGGAAATTTTCATCTAGACAGCTATTATGAAGTCTTCCATAACAAAAATCGGTATAATCATGCTCTGTCTTATATTGTTTTTGTTCACAAGCTGGTTTTAGTTATAACTTACTATTTTTTTACGTCATGCACACTTATCTCTAGATAATAGTTAATTTTTTTCTTTCTTTAAATTGCGTTTTAGAAAGGTTAAAATCTATGTTATTAAGGATGACCTGAATAATTCTACTAGTAACCAAAGTACAGATGGTGATTGAGAAGTAACTACTCTTTTTGTTACTTGAGAACTCCTTAAATGGACTGGTGATGTTATCCTATAAAGATTTGTTTGACTTATTTCGGGATCATAAAACATTAAACATTATTTATATTTTTGTATTTTTATTCTTATATAAACGATAATGTTGACCGCCGATTCACTAACCGAAATATGTCTTGTCTTTTTAGAAATCACATATTTCGGAAATAGCGGTTATTCTGTTACATAGATAAAATACATGTCGTTTAATCCTAAGGAGAAACAATTTAATTACTTTAGTATGTATATTGTCAAACTCAAAGATAATGTTGTCAAATCTCCAGAATTTCGAAAACTAAAAACATAATTTGACCTACATAAAATTATTGTAATAAATACCGTAAGTTTTTGATATCAACATTTTTTGTACTTGGTTACAGGACAAATACAGGGCTTTTAATGGAAATTCTGTAGATGAAAAGGGCAAGAAATCGAATTTTTCCCGCGGAAGAAACATTAAAGACTGCATTTCGAGGAAACGCCGTTATAATGAACACGAGATTGTGCTGTCAACAACAACAGAAAACTATCCAACCAGAAATGGATTTTGTCCAGTACTTGTAAACCCATTATCGCTCTCTATAGAAGCTATTGAAAGTAAACATAAACAGGGTATATACCATAAACTAAGTCATTTGATAACAAATGGGCTTTTCGATGAATACCAAAGGTACTTTTCTGAACTGTGTTGCAAATATAGGAAAAATCCTGACATTTATTCTATGTTGGTTTACGTCAACTCTAGCAGACATGCGTTTGTTTATCAGTATAGAGAGGCAAAAGCAGATATCAAAATGGCATTGTCGATGGCAATTTCAAAAGATATTGTTAATCCATGTTCTTTGCAGGTTGAATTACTGGCAGCGTTGGCAAGAATTTATGTATCAAGAAAAAAGTTTTCTAAACTGGAATATGTATTGGATCAAGCAAAGATGTTAGTAAAGAGTGATCCAAACCGATGCAAAGGTGTCGCTTGTGGTTGGTTATTCTTTAACAACGCAAGATATTTGTTGGCAAAAATGGCGATTTGTTCTTTTCGACGCGTAAATACATATTACTGGCTAAGAGATCAGGTATTGGAAAGTCTTGACGTAGCCGTTGCAAACTTTGTAGAAGATCTTGGCGACGATGGGTTGTTTGGACTTGGATGTAGTTTCTGTTTAATGGCCATAACGCTATTATGCTGTGGTGAGAATGGTTTAACGATGGATGTAGAGCTTATAAAGCCTACCAAACCGGATATAAATTTAGCTGAACAATTGCTTTCTCGTGTTGACAATGACAAGATACCAGTACCAAACGCACTCAAAGTTCTTTACATGCTGGCTAAATGCGACTATTTCTACAGAATTAACGAAATAAAAGAAGCAATTAAATGTGCCTGTGAAGTGCAAGCAATAGCAGAATGCTGTGAAATGACCGAATTTGTAGAGCAAGCGACAGTAAGATTAGAAAATTTAGTTCGAAAAGAAGAAAATCGATATGGATGTAGTAATCAAAATCGGTCCGAAGATGAGCATCTCTGTTTTGCCGATGTGAGCGAATTCGAGATGAGCGGAGATTAGAATTCATGTAAATCATTAACTTAATATGTCTTTGTCTTTTTTTTGTGTTTCTTAACAAAAATTTATCCAAAGGTTCAAAGGTACAGTACCCATTATTTTAACAACGCATATTGTTAACTCGATATATAATGACATACAACATATATATCATTATTATGTGTTGGTTTTCCTTGATTTTGATGCCGACAGCTACGGTTATCCTGCATGTGCTGTATTTGTACAATATCTACAGATACTGTATTATATTAATAATATATTGTTATTTTATAATTTTGTAGTAATTTAATTTAATTATATAGATATGTACACAATTGTCGAATGTTTCAACAAATTTCAATGTGAAGAATACGGCGACAAACTTAGCAGATTCTTATTGGTAATTTGACTGCATTGCCGTTTAATACCTCTAATATCAAAATGTACTGTGAAGTTGAAAAAAAACATGTACATATCAAAAGCCAATTCAATGAAGAATACTTTTAGTAGTAATGGATGTTATCTACTTTTATGAGATCAAATCTGAGTACAAGTGTAATGATTTGCTATTGCAATAATTTGAGTACGTTTTTACTACAAGTTCTTTGACAGGTTACCTGAAATCCGTTGCTATAGACCGATGTTTTTTCAAGGTCAAAATCAAACTAAATGTTTGTTCAGTATCACGGACATAACATGTGTTTCTATATCAGGACATATTCTTATCACTAGTAACTTTAATATTAGTAGTTACCTTTATCAGAGAAAGAACTATTTCGTAAGTATCGACTAAGGACAGGGCATTAACATTCACTTTAAACATGGCCAAAATAAGTTCTGTATTCCGCATTCTGGTAGTCTTGGTAACCGTTAAATTTTCCATGTGCGAATCAAATGAGCCGGATATACAAGCAACGATCCAAGCCTTGTTTGATAAAATTAAAATGATGCAAGTGAAAGTTGACCAACCTATATCGGTCCCACCGATTGCTTGGGCCAAATTCCGTGGAGTGTATGAAAGTGACGTCAAATTCAATTTCCATGGCAACCCTGCAATGTCGGCATTACGGTATGAATTTAGTGTCTATGACAACAACATGTTTGCTACAGCGTGGGTGACATCTGTTTTGTTGGAAGCATACAAGTACGGCAAAGCGCCTAGACCATCAGAGGAGCAAATTTCAACTTCTGTGGATGTGATAGCAACCCATAACAATAAAAATCTTAATTATACCAACTCTATAATGGCGTTTTGGCCACAGATTTACAACGAGGACGTTCAGGTAGGATATTGTATACGTTGCAATAAGGTCTGTATGTCTCAGATTTTGTACCCGCATGAATTACTCACAATAAACGCTCATAAAATAAGCTATATAAAATTAAAAATTGCTTCTTTTTTTTCATATGGCACGGTTTGTAATCGTACAGTTGCTCCTAAATGTTATCACAAATCTATATTGGTCACATGTCGAGACTCGCATACCGTATTGGGCATGGAGTCTGAAACATGCATTTGAGTGCAATTGTACAATAGTCGAACATATCCAATCTAACTGTAAGCTTATTGTGTTCAATATAAGCTATAGCATAAGCATCGTGTATTTTTCAGAAGATTTTTTTTATTATTGTTGTCATTATTGTCATTGTTTGATTTATATTCAACATAATACACACGTTCTGTATAGAACTACAGGACTTATCTATCCAAAATTAGCGGTAAACTGTTTTTATTATTTATCTTTATAACGTTTTGTTAAAAACCATTTATGATGGTACAGAATCCATAACTGTTCATAATGCTCTGCCAACGTTTTATAAATCCAGATAATTGAAAATATGACTAAATAATTGCACACTTTTGCATATTTCTATTTCAGTACTGGCAAAGTACGCCTCTTAATTTACTAACAATGTTTAATGAGACATCATTCATTAATTGGACTATTGTGTATGAGAAAATGGACAAACTTGGTTTGCAAGACGTTGTAGAAGTAATGAAGAGACTACTGTCATCAAAGTGAGAATGCATATTGATGATATTCTATCAATTTTTCTAGAAATTGCTAATCATTTAATTACCAACCTTGGACGCAAGTATCAAACTAAAATATATTTATTCGATTCAATTGAGCATTTAACTTGGTCTGAAGACTAAACAATAAATGTTTGTAAAAAAAATCATTTAACCGTTCCCCTTGTACCTGTTTAATACAGTATAAAGACATATTTTGGAAACCTAAAACATAATTGCGTGAGGTGCACATTTGTTGCTGCCAAAGATACATCTAGCACAAATAAACCGTCACGCACATTAACCTTGGAACTTTAGCTGTGCATGTGTATAAGTGTATTAAATCTTCAGATATAGCTGCAGTTTTTCATTTTTGTTTCTTAATAGCTTTTGAAACAATTTTTGTGTTGGCTTGTGTTTCCGTTTACAGTTGTTTGCTATGGAATGCCCATTAAAGGTTTTATATTTACTCATAAGATGAACAAATTCAATCAAAACAGAGTTAGCTTTTTATTAATGTTAGTTTAACGTTTTTATTTCAGAGATGGGTACCGACATGCATTTCAGATACCACCAGATTTCGATGATACGTCTGTTAACCTCGGACTTGGATCACTTTTAAGGGACCATGTTAATGATTTTCCGGAATCCAATGCAAGATGGCAGACTCATCATAGAAATCTATCATCAGTTTTTAGTGCATTGAAATATTATGCTTATCGTCCAACGACAAATAATTCCAGAATAGATACAATTGACCCAAGGACCTATTTTTACATGCGGAGGTTTCTAGAATGGGCTAAAAGTGAAGGAAGAGACGTGTCTTTGACCGCTACATGGGTATGACTATTTTAAGACTTGTTAATTTATGTTCTTCGTTTTTCTGATTTGTTCTTATAAACCAGGTAACATAGATAACTAGAACATCATCGCTTATCAATCTTTATATGCTTCTTTTTTGCAGGTGCAGGATCTTGTTGATGTCCGAACTGAGTACTATAAAGGTGTAGATATACCGGGAAACGTTAATAATGTGGATATCACTGTATCAGCTAACGTGCTATATGGTATCACCAATGCTATACTATCAGGACTTGTAACAGCCGAAACTTTGGAAGATAAAGATATCCAGGTAATGACAGATGGTGACGATGTTTAAACAATTGATATGTTCAGAAGTTTACAAACAAATATCATTTAGTATCTAGTGAAATGAAAGAAAATTCAATATATTTATTTTAAAACATTTAAATTTCGGTTTCCTTGGACTAACACATCCCACCTGCGCACAAACCACATAATAGTCGTATAAAAATATAAGAATGCAATATTAGTGCAAACTGTGGTCTTATTCTGTTGTAGGGTCGTAACCATAACACCTGGTATACGATGCCCCCTATAGCTAAACACTAGCAATATCCTACCTAATATCTAACCACAATTGGATAATAAAAAATCTTGATTTTGTTCTAACAGTCCGGTTGGTAAATATTTTCAGCAAATATATCTAAATACATCAACCATGCTGGCATTCCAGATCAACACAAATTTTTCATCACGCCCGGATCTAGCTCTTACTTACTATCCGTCACAATTTGAGTTTTACTGGTTCGTGGCAAGAACGTACGCTCAACTCAGAAGAAAGGAACAAACAGACGGACTCCCACATGTTGTAAGTTGATGTTGTCGAGTGCAGCTTTTTAAAATATTTTATATAATTTTTTTTCAAAAGGGAAGAGATACGGTTTCTTTTTTAAAAAAAACTAAACCAATGTATTAATAATCTGATAATATGTCTATAAAATCATTTTTAACCATTTTCAGTGTATTTATTCATTTTTTGTGGCCAAAAAATCAGAATCTTTAATGGTACTTAAATTAGTTTCTAATTAAAAAGTAATTTAAAGAAGGCAATTTTACAATTTTTGAAATTACAGAAAAAATCTGTAAGCAAGTTGCGCCTATATTAGATGAAAATATCTTTTATCTGAAAAAAAACCTTTTCCATCCTTTCAAAAAGGTTTGAATTCTAAGCAAAGCGGAATAATTTTAGCAATTTAGAGTAGTGAAATTAGCTAGTAATTATTGATTATTGTTAGAATATAAACATAATTTGTGCATAAAAGTATATTCTTTTGTTGTTTATCTGATGTTTTACCAATAGGCTATGAGGGAAGTAATGAATGAACTGGGTAAGACATTAAAAGGCAACATGACGACAGCTGTATTGACCACTAACCCACAACAAGAAGGGTCAAGCATGACGTTTTACGACGATTTCTTAGGTGACGGTGATTACACAGAGGACAACAAAACAAAAGTATGCTACTTTACAATGTTTCCGTTTATATTACGTGAAAAGCATGGTTCTGTGATTGAGTAAATGGGAAACCATAATCATAATGCATTTGATATTGTTAGATTATCCTAATATATAATGGAATTAAAAAAAGCTGAAGAGTTAATGCCACTGAAGTGTCAACCTATCATCTCCGATTTAATTTCACCTAGTCAGTCTGATTAAGTCTTGACTATAACATAATGTGTTCGTTATCCAAATAACTAGACCCCCACTAGCACTGCTGGTTTTTTTTTTTTTTTTTTTTTTTTTTTTTTTTTTTTGGGAGGGGGGGAATATGTTTACTGTCTTGTTAATTCTTAATGTAATTGTTATTTTGATCTTTTTTCATTGATGAAAAATAGAACTAACAGAATATGTTTTCTATACTCACATTTATGTTTATGTCTAACAGAAATTTGGAGAAGACCGTTTATTCACGACAGCTATGGCTGTTAATGCGCTGATCAGTACCTGGACGGTGTTTGATGAAAAATCAGAAACACTTGTTTGGGATAAAGGTATTTTGTTTATAATAATAATAATAATAATAATAATAATAATAATAATAATAATAATAATAATAATAATAATAATATTATTATACTGGAGTATCAGAAACATTTGTTTGGGATAAAGGTATTTAGTTAATAATAACAATGTTAATTATTATTTTAGTAATAATAATTTATACTTATTATACCGCATTATGTTATTATGGTATTCAAATGGTATTCAATATGACTCCAATTTTCAGATTTTGAGAAACAATTCTAACCTTAAAATTCAGTTAACATTCATTCATTCTAAACATAAAAAACATTTTTCATTTTTTCATATAATTCTTTAGATATTTTTTACGACCTAAATTTATCAAGTGTAACGGATACATATTTTGACCCTAGTATTTTATTTTTTCAGATACTCCATCAGCTGTAAAGGATACTGTACAGAGGTGTGTTACATGGTTAAATAAGTATATACTTACGGATACATACAAACCATGGAATGCTTTCTTCTCAGGGTCTGTAAAAGGATTCGGGGTATGTTAGGATGATTTAATTGATTCTTAAACATATGCATGTGATTTAGGGTTAAACAATAAAATTTCTCTAGGTATGTGAAAAAGTGGATAATGATTGTTATATAGTAACAGAAACATTCTGGATAGTCAACGTTTGAAACAGTTTGGTCAGTGCATTTTAGTTTTAAGTCGTATCGTCTTTGGATTTGTTTAGATATTATGAGTTTAAATCACAATAAATGTTTAGATATTGTTAACACCTGGTGGAAAGCAATTCTCAAAACCACTACAAATAGGAATTTATTAATTCTTTAGCTGAGTAACAGGCAATTAGTCTGAGTCTGTGCAAGCAAGAACATACTGTAACAAGACCACCAAAGCAATTAAATACTTTTATTTTAAATCACAAGAACGTTCTATTTTAAATCATTAACAGTTGACATTCATATTTATAATTGCATAGATAAAAAAAATAATAATAATTTTCAAAATGCGATTGCTGCTTTATTTATAAAATCCATCATGTCTTAATATTATTTCGTCAACTTTTAACACTAATGTGCTTTTTCATATTATAAAATGACAAAACTAAAGAAATGTAAATTGATGTCAATATTTTTTCAGACATATTTTGGAGAGTATCCGTCCAACCGCAATGAGTATTTAAATGGTACAAAGATACCAGACGGTTCGCATCATTGGGGACCAAGCATACACGGTGTTCAAGGAATACCGTCATCTGACTGGTACGAACAAGAAGTTAAGAAATACCATTCTCCTTTAGATTTTCATGGTTTCAACAGTAACTCGTATTTTCCATTTTGGTGTTCTGAATCTTACACCTATGTCACTGTCATGTTGGCATTATCAACGTACACCAATACTGCTGCACCTGATGGGACATTACCTTTTAATGTATCCAGCTAATATTGTGTAAATATGTTTTATTCTTTTTTTTACTGAGGATGGAACCTCATCAGACATTTTCAATACATGAAATATAAAACAATACCGAAAAAGATCAAAATTTTGAAAACATGCGTCTTCGTAGTCATCTAGAATACATGATAAACCTATCTAAAATATAAAACGAGTGGTAAATATTCATGTGTTGGAAACCACATTTATTTAAAACGTAATCTATTGATTGTTTTCGTATTCCTAATTGTATAATTTACATATAAGTGGCATAATATAATTTTATATGGCACATCAAAATTAAACAGGTAAATAGAAAGTATTCGTTGAATTATCTTTATTCTAAATATTTCCAGACTCCGGTTTTACAATCATTCCTTAACTAAGATTTTCCGTAACTTAAATCTAGCAAATTTGAAACCTTAATAATTTTGTAATTGTTGAGATATTTATTACTTTAAGGTGTCATTTTGAAGAATACTTCAAGTTTGAAGCATCTGTATTTAGTTTTATCATATATGATTATTTGTAACTCAGAAAGAGATTGCTAAAATTTGCTCAATTTAAGTTAAGGAAAATCTTAGTTAAAGAATAATTGTGAAAACCGGGGCCAGAGAAAGTAATAATTGCATGTTGTATATATTGTATCTTTTTTAAAAATAAAAATGTTATAAAGATGGCCACATTACTAATTAATGTGTTAAATGTGATTATACTAAAAAAAAAATCAAACTTTGACATAGATGGCACTTACATAGCATCGCAAAAAATTACTTTGTAGTTACATGTAGTTAAATTGCAATATATCGAGATTGGAACCTACGTTTTAACAGGTTTTATTTGAATATGACTGTCTTTAAAGGTGTTTTACGATTATATTGCGGACTTGGTAAAAGTCTAGTCCGAACTTTCTCTGACCCTAATGCACTTTTTTGTCACTGCAATGTGTAAGGTTAGAACAATTTCTATAATCAATCACAGGAAGAGGCCTGTCTGTTACTGTTTGAAAGTCCAACAAATTATTTTTTCGAATAAAATAAATGTTTATTGTTATCACAAAGTACTTAATTCATTGTTTCAAATAATTCATTCGTATACAAAATTCGTTATTTTATATTTCAAAGGTGATATCTGTGATATTGGACATAAATCCCGGATTTAACAAGGAAACTCCAGCGTACTTTATTATAATAACTTCGACAAGCCTTGTCGCTGTCGCTGCCCTCCAGTACGCTCTAATCACTTTGGTCTTAAGGAGATTTTAATTTAACTATAGATAACATCATGTACTCTTCTGACTGAATAATTGATTGATTTACTGATACATAACATTGATTTATTGATACTAAACATTGATTTATTGATACTAAGCAATGTTTTCATTACGAATCTAGAACACTTTTTTGAATTTTAAACAGTGTAATTAATGTGACAGAACCGATAAAATGTATGAGGTAGCGGAAGAAACTGCCTAGGTTAAATAAAAAACTAATTAGTTCAAGGTCATGCGTTCAAATGTCAAGGTCATAGTTGCATTAGAAGACTAAAATTGTTAATTATCTTGAAAACTATTAACTTTTTGTATAGGCATCTATTTTATCAAAGTTCAAGGTCATGGCTGTATAAGTATACTGAAATGGTTAATAATCTGGAAAATATCCATTGCACTTAAGTCACTACATGCATGTAGCTCTTTATAAATAAACTGTGACTAAACATGTCTGACTAACTATTGTGGCCGTTCCAAACTGGCGTTCAGGTCAATGAACCTCCTGTTTTTATTTATTACAAACCCGTGATCTGCTTATTGCATCTAGATGTTGATTTTGGGTGCTTTTAAACTAACCATAATAAATATTTTTATTTGTTAAAAAACACTGCTATACGCTCCAGTAGCATTGTCAACCGGGGTATCTCCATAGCAGAACACTTTCATGGTAATGCCCAAAGAACCACACCTAGCTTGATTTTGTTCCTGTTTAAATGTTATTTTGATAAATCATACGTGTACATGGCACATCTTTTACTTGTCCATAAATGAGGACAAAGAATCACTTTCATCATAACAACATAGATACTACTGGTGTGACGTCATACATCAAAGCCCCGTCGTGTCATAATTTTTTGTCCCGTATTTATGACATTGTAAATGCTGCGTCAATCACGTGATGCGTATTACGTTTTACATTCAAATGTACTCATTTATATTATACTTGTCTGTCTTATCTCCACAGTGGCCTTGCAATGTTATCTAGTCTGTAAATAATTGTTCTTAACGAACTAACAAAGGACAAAGTGATAGTGTAAAACCAACAAGGTATGTTTTAACATCGTTAAAATGGCGAAGCAAGCTTTAATTTGGTTCTATGTTACAATAATTATCTTTCAACATTGTTCTTGTCATGTTGATGTATCGGACATCAAGGATACCGTAGTTGAACTGTTCAACAAAATTAAAGATTTGCAAGTTAAAGTTGATTCTCCAGAATCAATTCCACCAATTAAATGGGCCAAATTTAAAGGAGTTTACGAGAGTGACGTCAAATTCAATTTCCATGGAAACCCATCAATGACAGCATTAAGGTATATGTTTTCTGTATATGATAATAATATGTTTGCAACGACATGGGTTACATCGGTTCTTTTAGAAGCCTACAAATATGGAAAAGCACCAAAGCCGTCAGACGAACAAATTGAATGGTCAGTGGATGCCATATCGGATCATAATAATAAGAATTTGAATTATACGAATTCAATAATGGCGTTTTGGCCACAGTTATACAATGAAAATGTACAGGTGAGTTTTTAAAGATATGTATATGACCATTTCATACTAAAGTATTGAACAAAGATGGTAACCATTCATTCTGTCATCATTCATTTTTCCATTAAAGACTTCTTATTACGAAATTATATTACGTTTTATTCATTTTCCATGATTTTGTTATAAGATTATTTCCAATCTGGGATTATGTTCAAAATTCAGTTAACAATTCTTTACTTAATTTACATAAAATGTGAAAAAACAACCATATTAAACCACAAGAAAAATGGTAAATATCAAAGTTAAAATAATCTATCTATCTATTTTCTACCATGTGTAAGACTTTATTTTAATTATATATAATTGAGAAAAGAAGAAAAATGCATTTTAAAAAATGGTGACAATTAGACACACACAAAAAAAGAATAAAAGCTGCTATATATATTGAGTATTAAGCTTTTTCGCTGATCAATTACAAACTAGCTGAAATCTCAATTATCGGTGTATACTGTCATGTATATATATATATATATATATATATATATATATATATATATATATATATATATATATATATATATATATATATATATTTATATATGTGTGTGTGTGTGTGTGTGTGTGTGTGTGTGTGTGATGTTCAATAACTTAATCATTTACCCTACAGTTTAGATCCAACACAATGAGGGACCGCGTTATTCAAGTGGACCACAAAGTCTCGAAACCCACCTGGGACAGATCCTAGTGAAGGTCGGGGGTTTCTCTTGGCACTTCGGTTTCCTGCACAATCCATGAACTAATCGCCTGGAAATTAATATCAAGAAAATGTGTGGGGAGGCAAAAACTTCATTATTGTTTCAAACTAATAACTACTGCTTTTGTAAGAAACGTTACATCCCATTTGTGCATTCAGGTCATATTTTCTTCTTCTATGAACTTTTTTATCATGTATCCTTTATTGAATTACTACTGAAAGTGATTTTAGCTAAAATTGTCATTTACCATAAAGTTAGATTCTTTACATTGCATGTGCCTCAACAGCAATTAAAATAGATTAAGAATTCTGCTTTAAACTTATTTTACTGATTTAGCGTACTATGTTTCACCATTACTTAGTCAAATTTATTACTCTGCGCCATTCAATAATTTCAGTATTGGCAGAGCACACCTATCAATTTGTTATCAATGTTTAACGAGACTTCATTTATAAACTGGACAGCAATCTATCCTGCAATGGAAAAACTTGGT
The DNA here is from genome assembly GCA_029721355.1 of Tegillarca granosa. NCBI lineage: Eukaryota > Metazoa > Mollusca > Bivalvia > Arcoida > Arcidae > Tegillarca > Tegillarca granosa. Next base: position 44,418,289 of record CM056597.1, on the reverse strand, counting down.
TTAGGTGATGTTGTAAAGATCATGCAAAATCTTTTAGGCAGGAGGTAGGTTAAAAGTATTTTAAATCCAAAGAAGAACAAATGTACCTTTTTTGCCTGCATTGAAAAAAAATGTTTTTGCTTACATGGAAGAAAAATATATGTAATACATGTATAAATAAACATAAAACTAAATTCAACATATGACCCAACCACCGAAAGTAATGTTAACTGGGTGCCTCGAAAGACTGGTCATTGTGTTTTGGTAAAACCTCATGAAATATAAATATGCAGATAAAAAATAAATATTCAAATATGCCAATATGCAATAATTTATGAACGTATTTTGAGATTATAAGTTTGCCATTGTCAAATTATTTTGAGTTTAGGTACATTTTACACGTATATTTAATGTATGTTTTTATCTAAACACTTTGGAATCTCTTATAAAATCCTTCCGGAGCACCCGGGCTCACTTCCTTGATGGAAGTTCACGTGTATAACTAATTTTGCCAGCTTTCAAATTTTTTTTACTTTGTTTTCGGTATTATGATCTGGACAAGAACTGGTATGTTTGTTATATATTTGAATAAAAATATTTAGAGTCTTTTTGGGTAAACCTAATGATTAAAACAATGATTCTTACTTTAAGAGCATTATTATATTTATACTTTACAAAAACATGTATGTAAAAAATAGAATAGAGGTTGTGATGTTTAATAAAACAGTACTATAGCTGGTGATGTTAACCAAAATAAACCTACTAATTCCAGTGTTGCTTTAAATGTAAATCTGGATGATCACTATGAAAACGTTTATACATTTTGATAGCAACTGATAAGACGCACTATTCGTTGGCAGGTTAAACAGTTTTCTTATCTTAAAATATAATTGTTCATGTATTGTAGCTTTTCTTTAAATCAGTGTATCGAGACGTAAACATCGATTTTAGATAAACCGCAAAAATCTGTAAATTGCATATTCGAATCATGTATAAAACCATTATAGCATACATACTAAGGCCCGGTTTCACAATCATTCCTTAAAGCTGCATTAAGTTTTTCAATTTTCAGAATTTTTTTTTGATTTTCTAAAAATATTATTTTTATACGCCCGTCAAAGACGGGGCGTATTATGGGATCACCCTTGGCGGGCGGGCGGGCGGATGGGCGGGCGGGCGTACTGGCGGCGGGTTTGTCCGGCCCATAACTCTGACATCTATGGTCAGAATGACTTGAAACTTGGTATGCTTACTTACCACAATGATACAAAGTGCAGTGCTCAGGAACCGTAACTCTAGCTTCCTTAATTTTTGAGTTATTCCCCTTTGAATGCTGTCAGCATGTTTGTCCGGATCATAACTTTGACATCTATAGTCAGAATGACTTGAAACTTGATATGCTTACTTACCTTCTGATGCCAAGTGCAGTGCACAGGAACCGTAACTCTAGCTTCCTTAATTTTTGAGTTATTCCCCTTTGTGTGCTGCCAGAGTACGCAGCGGGTTTGTCTGGCCCATAACTCTGACATCTATGGTCAGAATGACTTGAAACTTGGTATGCTTACTTACCACGATGGTCCGAAGTGCAGTGCTCAGGAACCGTAACTCTAGCTTCCTTAATTTATTCTACCAGGGAGCAAATACACATAAAGTTGTAGGCTGAAGAACTTGCTGTCTTTGAAACAACCCAGTATACTAGAGATTAACTCAATTTTGTGATGAAGGTTACAAGAACATGATGGTAAAATTATATAAATGGTATGGCTGGTGGTAAGTCTATTTTGTTACTGAAAATAATACCAAAATCTCAATAATTACTATTGTTTTTTATTGTACTTGTTGACTTGTGCACTGCATTTTGTATCATTGTGATGAATAATTGAATTGACTTATTGATTATGAACAGCTCATATGAACTGTATAAGTCCCTTTACAGTTCATAATAAACAAAATATCCACATAAATGACTTGCAGATTTGACGGGCGTATCATGCTCTGCCATGCGGAACTCTTGTTTTAAAAATAGATATCGTCTAACCACGATCCGTGACATTCATTTTCTAAAATTTAATTTCTTTTAGCTGTAAATAAACGGAATCCTCTGACTGGTTGGTCAGTGTTTTACGATGTGATTGTGAGCTTGGAGCATGCGCACGGATGTACGGAAAACCCTATAATCGAAAGTGAAACATGACAGATTGCATTAATTGTCCTTCATTAATATCCAGATGTATTTGAAATAGTGTTATGTATCCCTTACTAAGTCACAAATGACAAATTCAACGAAGTTCTGTGTTTAATTTATCGCATTTCATCGTTTTGAAAATTGTGTTTAAATGACCCGGGTTTTGATGACGTAACCATGTTCTAATATTAATCCAAAATGTACATCTCGCTGGGTAAATACTGTAATTTCTGTATTTATTCGAGCTTTTATCGTTGAACCAAATGTAACATTGTTCATTAGGAACATCATTAATTAGATTAGCACCGTTTTAATTTTTTCTTTGGAAAACTTAATGCAGCTTTAACTAAGATGTTCCATAACTTAAATCTGACAAATTTGTTATCTTAATAATTTTGTTAATTGTTGAGATACATGTATGTAGTAATTTAAGGTGTCATTTTGAAGATCACTCTAAGCTTGTAACATCTGTATTTAGTTTTATCACAGATGTTTAAACGCAGAAAGAGAGGGTTACAATTTGCTAAATCTAAGTTAGGGAAAATCTTAGTCAAGGAATGATTGTGAAACCGGGGCTTGCTTCAAAACCTCTATATATTTGCCATCGAAATCTCTTCTTAAATTATAAATAACCTCCTGATTTCATTTTTTATTCCAGAGATGGGTATCGTCATGTGTTTCAGATTCCACCAGATTTTGACGACACGTCTGTTAACTTAGGAATGGGGTCTCTGATCAGAGATATGGCTTTGGAATTCCCACAGTCAAACGCTAAATGGCAAATAAAACATTCTAACCTGTCCTCTGTATTCAGTGCATTAAAGTATTATGCTTATAAACCAATGTCAAATGAATCCAGAATTAATACGATTGATACTAGGACCTACTTCTACATGAGGAAGTTTCTTGAATGGGCAAAAAGTGAAGGAAGAGACGTCGCTCTAACCGCAACTTGGGTAGTTATTATTTTTATAATTAGTTGGTAAGGTTGAAAACTGCTTTTCGTCTAAACAACATTTGAAGGTAAACGAGACATATTTTAATAAATTAATCCAAAGGTTCTGGAGTTTGTGCACAATATCTGCTATGTTGGTTGCTCACAAACAGTGTCTCTAAAAATAAATAAATAATAAATTAATTAAAATACATGTAAATTAAAAAAATAAATAAAAAGTTAATTTACTCAATAGTTCACCTACTTAAGGCCAGTGGTTTTCTCAAATTAATTTTAATTTTGTTTCCCGGAACGTCCATGAATTGACCACAGAGAGGTACAATAGTCTTGACTGAGGCATTTAACAAGATCTTGTGGGGAAAAAGAAAAAAATGATAACACTCTTTTCTGTTTTCCTGTAGAAATAGAATGATAAATCGATTATTGTGCACAAGCTTTCTTTATGCTGATAAAAAGGGATAATTAAAAAAATGTGTATGCTTGATTTATTTCGTAGGTACAAGATCTTATAGACATCCGTACTGAGTACTATAAAGGCGTTGACATCCCTGGTAGTATGAACAACGTAGACATCACAGTATCAGCTAATGTTCTGTATGGAATTACTAATGCTATTTTGTCTGGACTGGTTACAGCGGAAGTACTCGAGGACAAAGAGATACAAGTATATTGACTGTTACACGCCTATTCCAATGCTCAATCCCTTCAAAATATCTGTCCAAAGTGGGAAATGCTGAAAATCAAAAACAAACATATACATGTACAAGTATATTTTCTGTTATACACCCATCCCGTTCTCAATCCCTTCGCGACAATATCTATACAAAGTCGGAACTGCTAAATATCAAAAGACAAACATGTACATGTACAAGTATATTGTCTATTATAAACCCTTCCCATGTACATTCCCTTCCCCAAAATATCTGTCCTTAGTGGGAACTGCTCAAATATTCAAAAACAAACATATACATTTACAAGTATAATGTATGTTTTACATCCCATGCTCAATCCCTTCCCCAAAATATCTATCCAAAGTGAAACTTCTGAAATATTAAAAGACAAACATATACATGTACAAGTATATTGTCTACTATACCTTCATTCCTATACTAAATCCTAACCTACCGGATCTATTAAAGATGTTCATATAATATAGAGAATGGTCTGATGATATTTTGAATTAGTTATTTATTGGTTTACGCAATAATTTCGTGTTTTCCGATCTAAATATATATTTTTACGTATTATTTATACCTGGTATATATCTACTCACTGTATCAGTGGCAAAATATTAAGTTTATTTTTTTTAATTTGCATAGCATTCTCACCAGTTTGTCGTTGATACATTTTGCGTAATACTTGTATAGTTATGCTTAAATTTTTTCATGATAGGATCTTGTGTTAGGATTTTAAAGAGTCTGCCTCGTTGTACTTTGCATAAAAAACTGATAGACCCCTTTATAATCAAAGTACTAAAAAGGGAAGAACTTTAATAATGAAATGTACAATATAAACTTATATGAATATATTGCATTCTTTACCTTTTTATTTGAGAAATACAAAAAGTTCTTTTGGAAAATATAAGTGGTCAAAATTAAGGTTTCTTAGGCTAACAAAAAATTTGCATAGCTTATGTGAGGGGATTTCCAAACTTTTAGGCTTGGCACTTGCAGGTTCTCTACACTTGTAAATTATGAAGTAAGTTTAGTGTTGTGGTCAAAATAATTATGTCTTAAATTATCAAACGTTTTTTACACCTTCGGTCGATAAATGGCAATACACGTATATAGTTGTCAATTCGATTGTAAATATTTTTTTTCATAATAAATTGTTGAACTCATTGCATAGCGTTTTAGTTACAGTTTTGCTTCTTTGGGGTTAATTTATCGATATTTTTATAAAAACCCTTTGTTAAAATAAAGGATAATTCATCTTACAGCAAATATACTTGAATACATCCACCATGATAGCCTTCCAGATCAACACGAATTTCTCTTCACGTCCAGATTTAGCACTCACCTATTATCCATCAGAGTTCGAGTTCTACTGGTTTGTAGCCAGAACTTATTCTCAGCTAAAGAGGAGGGAACGTATGGAAGGGCTTCCACATTGGGTATGAGAAAAATAATTAAAAAATAAATAAATAGGGAAAATTAAAAAAGTAATACATAAAAAATAACACCATTGTCTCGCCCATTTCCTAAATTCACCACAAGGCTGCACTTATGCGTACGATTTAAATTTACGAACAACTTTCAAATTTGAAAACACCGATAAGTTATCAACGCCTCCAATATAATGGATAAACAGCTCAATTAATAGTGTCTATAGTCACACCATGTTACCATGAAATATCTAAAGCACCTTAATTGGTAAAGTAATCGGTAAATGAATGTCAGGGTCATTTTAAGTTCCCGTTAGACACGAGGCTTGAAAATTGCCGGTGTTTTAGCTAAGCACTTGGCATGTAGAAAAAAAGTAAATCTTGAGTCACGAGGTTAGATTTTATTGATATTCCCTGGATACACAAGTCACTAAAAACTTACAAATATATTCCGTTTTTCTAAAAATTATAGCATTTGATGTTGTAATTTTTAATTTTATAGACATTATCTTTTATTTCTATTTTTACTCATAGAAACTGAATATATATATATATATATATATATATATATAGGCTTTATATAATTCTTTCTTATAGGCGATGAGGAGCGTCCTTGAAGAATTAAAAGACGTATTAAAGGGTAATATGACCACAAGAACATTAAAAAAGAATCCCCAAAGTGAAGGACCTGATATGATATTCTATGATGATTTCCTAGGCGATGGAGATTATTCAGAAAATGGCAATCCTGTAGTATGTATATGTGACATTAAAACAAAACAAAACAAAACAACAACAAATAAATAAAAAAAAAAATATAAAATAATAATAAAAAAAATAAAAAAAAAATACCGTATACCATATACCGAAATAAGTGACATGTGAATTTTATTGGTTTCAGTATGCATAGATTTCTGTGTATACGTATTTGATATTTGGCAGCCTAATGATGAGGTCTGTGTCGAGATGGTAAAAAACGAACTGTCCAGAGAAAACTGCAAACCCAATGTAGAATGACATTTTTGTCTTACGGAGATTTGAATATAATAGATAGAAGACATCGTGTTAAGTAAGCTGACTCTTTAAAGAACTTGACCACTATAAACCAACAAGAAAGAGGCTTAAATTTGCTTAAAACCACCGGACAATCGCTATTTTATGGTCAATGGTTTAACTAATAATAATAACTATGTTTATGTAATTTTGATACAGTTTACTTAATATGTTTTAAAGGCCTTTGGAGAAGATCGTTTATTCACAACAGCTATGGCTGCTAATGCGTTGATTACTACGTGGTCTATATATGAAGACTCTGTAGGAGCCTTGAAATGGGATCCAGGTAATTTTTGCAAAACAGAAAACCCGTTAAAACTTTAAAACATGTATTTGTCAATTCGAACCAGTTTTAACAGGTTTCCTAAAAAATTTGTGCTAAGAAATCCGAATGTCGAAGGGGGGAAGGACGACGCCAAATTGGTATCCGGATGATAACTACAGATACAAAGTTTTTTTCATCATAACATGATTGCATTTTGATAAATTTCTTGTTGTGGATTGCTTTTTTGCGTCAGTGCGTCGAAGGTAAAGTTCATTTGAAACACATAGGTTCAAGGATCTTTAACAACTTTTTCTCCACAACCGAGAGATGTAATTAACTTCTGTTGTGTTTGGATTCTTCTAGATCCTAAGCCAAAAGTATCTATGTTTGTGATATTTTATTGAAAAACACTTAACGCATTCTTCCATTAAGATTAAAAAATCGAAGAATATATTTTAATTGTTTATTTTGACCATTTGAAAAGATAATGACTTTTTTAATTTAGAGGGGAACTATAGTGTTTATCGTTGTCTGCTGTTCTCAGCCGGAGGGGAGTATAGTGTTCGTCAGTGGAGAAAAAACTTATTTAATGGGGTTTTCTGCACACTTTTTCGTCTGCACACTGATAATGATTACGTAATATGATAATAAGTTGTAGATTTTCATTGTTTTAACAACAATGATTACTTCCCTTTCTGGTGTTCGGAATCTCATAAAATGTCAGTTAGACCAGAAATTATAATATTTCACAAACGTTTTCCGACATTAAAATAAGATACAGTATCAATATAATTAAAAACAAATAACCTTACTATTTAGGTAGGTATTAACGGTTAGCTTTCTTTTGAATATCAGTAGATTTTAGCTAACTCTGAATATGATAATTTGTTTGTTCGGAAGGTGCTCTCCTTATAAAGCAGCAAACATATTTGTGTGCTATATATACACACTGTAATAAATTCTATATACACTGTTATAATTTACTTTGGATACATTATTACATGAATGTTTAATCCGATTCAATCTTTCATTTTTTATTTCAAAGGCAAACGTAGTCTTTTAAGCATTATTTACATATTTGGTTTTCTAAATTTCCAAATTCGACAGGAGGGGATATGTAATGTTTGCAATACTTGCTGTAATCTATTTTTAATTGCCATGTTGTTTCTATTCGGATTTTTTAAAAAAGATATCCTAATATATTGTTAATTTGTTTTTTATACAATAACGTTCACTTTATCGTGGCAGAACTGATACAATACACCGTTTCATTTAATCGAGACGTAATGGAATATACGAGTAGGTAACGAAAACTTGGTTTTTACAAGTTGTCGTAACTACAGTCTATAACCGTTCTATAGATACTTTATCTCCAGACTATAACTGTTCTATAGATACCCTAACTACAGTCTATAACCGCTCTTTAGAAACCGTAACTCCAATTTATAACTGCTCTATAGATATCGTGACTCTAGGCTTTAACCGCCCTATAGATATTATAACTTCATTCTGTAACCGCTCTCTCTATAGATAACGTAACTCTAGTCTACAACCGCTCTATAGATACCGTAACTCCAGTCTATAACCGCTCTATAGATACCGTAACTCTAGTCTATAACCGCTCTATAGATACCGTAACTCTAGTCTATAACCGCTCTATAGATACCGTAACTCTAGTCTATAACCGCTCTATAGATACCGTAACTCCAGTCTATAACTTCTCTATAGATACCGTAACTCAAGTCTTTAACCGCACTGTAGATTTTTATCGAACTTTATAGAGATGAGCAAACTCAGCAGACATTTACATTCATTGATAATAAAGCTAAAAACAGAGGTATATTGTAAATAAAAAAATATTTCACATTTCTCATCTTCCCAATGAAGATCTTGCTTTCACTAAGTGCCTTTTTCGCAATTATATTTAAGAAACACCAGAAGCAGTCAAATCTACCGTTACCAAATTAGTGACATGGCTTAACAAATACATTTTGTCCGGAGCATATAAACCATGGAATGCTTTCTTCTCTGGATCGGCAAAAGGAACAGCGGTAACACACACACACACACACACACACACACACACACACACACACACACACTCTCTCTCTCTCTCTCTCTCTTAGAATACACACCTACAATTTGATTGATCATCATGTTTTACAATGGGTTTAAGATGAACGTCTCCAATCATAATGGACCCACAAATGTCTTTTTTCTCGTGATGGCTTTAATAAGTCATTTTAGAATGTTTTCTGTTACAATTTTGTTGCCAATAAGATTTTAATGTGCCAGATTACGCATCTAAGCCACCCCCTCGAATAAAAGGTTGAATTTCAACTGGCTCTAAACTCCTTGTTAAAAAAGTTGTCAGTTCCCTTGCCAAAACTGGTTGTTTTCTTTGATAACTCAATCTGAGCGCTGAGATAATATGTTGTAAAGTGCACTGACGATTTTAAATAGTATGACAATAGTTTAACATTGCCAATTTAAAAAGCGGAAATAGTCATTTTTGAAGGTACTTATAATTAGACGCCGGTTTTTTTAATTAAACATTTTTTACAATAGTTTTTAAGCTGATTTTTGTGAGAAAATATAATTTTCTTCAGTTGTAATTTCAGCTTTGACATTTTTATCAATTTGTTTGTTCGGAAAGTGCTGTTAATTTTGTTAATTGGAATTTATTTTGTAAAAACCGACTATATTTTCGATGGATATCACAATATAAATATCACATGACCGAACGAATACATCAGTTGAATTTTTTCTTTCTCGATGAATATCACAATATGAATATCAGATAAACTGTTACGAGTAAATCAATTAGATTATTTTATTTTTCGATAGACATCACAGTCAGAATATCCGGAGAACCGTTATGAGTACATAAACGGTACAAAAGTCCCAGATGGCCAGCATCACCATTATGCTCCATCATACCGTGGAATGCAAGGAGTTGTCAACGAGACTTGGTACCAACAGCAGATCGTGGCGAAAAAATCCCCAGTAGATTTCCATGGTTTCAACAACAATGATTACTTCCCTTTTTGGTGTTCGGAATCTTATACGTATGCTGTGACTATGTTGGCTCTGTCTACATTCACCAATATCCTTAATTAAACGACCATAATATGAAACTCACCTTAGAGTGTTGGAATTTTCGTTTTGGAGCGATATTGCCTGGTGTATACAGATTGTATAGTTTGTAAATTAAATTATTTTTAACTTTTCTTTATTTTTTATTTATTTTATTTATTTATGTTTTACCACGTGTCACGGCAGGCATGGCACGTTTGAGAAACTGCACATTGCCTTAAGTGCACTGCAAAGGTAAAAATTTCTGGCATTTCATTTATAGCTGGTGACGTCTCGATATAAGTAAAATATTCTTTATGTAAAACCCCATTAAATCAAATTACAGTAATCGAAATTGGTTTTTAGCGATAACATTTGATTAAAAGACAATTGTTATGAATTTCATATTTCGATTTGGTATACTTGTCCAGTATGTTCTTGATTGCGTCGTAAGTACAAATCAGTAAAAGTGTATGCTAGTCAATTTCTTCTTCTTCTTCTTCTTCTTCTTCTTCTTCTTCTTCTTCTTCTAATAATAATAATAATTATTATTATTTGATTTTTTTTCAATTGTTTATCTCAGTAATGAATTAATTAAAAACGAATGTTTATATTTCTCAATTTTTTCAAGATATTGGAATAATTTATAAGTTTTTATTAAAAATACCTCTAAGGCTTCTGTTTAACCTTCTTTTAAAGGCACTATGATTTACTTGAGCATTATTTATTGGATACTCTGCGCAGCTAAGACAGAAAATTAAAATCAAATGTAAAATGAAAACGATAAATTGAAGAGAAAAATGAGTTGAAGTCTCTCTGTTAAGACCATTTATCAAAGCAGCATTGGTATACATCCAGCAGGCATTAAGGAAATGGCCATAACTGACATATATACTTACAATTCCAAAGTGATTAGTAATTTTAGAATTTCGTGTGCGTAACTCCTGCTTGACAGATACCAAACCGCGACCATGAGTCTTGTTTGGTGTGACCGCCGAGCTGTTTTACTATCGACTTGTTGAAAGAAAAAAATGTTTTAGTTTGTCTGTTCCTAAATCGTAGATACTGTCCCTGATGGTGCTGATTGTAAATAGACTAAAGCTTGTACATCAACAAGGTTATTTGTTATCTTGTAGATATCTTGTTGAACGTGGCTAGTCATATTTATAGTAGCCATTTTTTGATTGCTGTTATATGCTATGAAATCAATACCGAAGCCTTATAGTTTATTAATGTGACGCTGATAAAATTCCTGCTTAGTACTCCCAGCATTTGCTCCCTTTACATATGGCAGGTCTGATGCTATTTTCGATCTCTAATACTTGGTTGTTTGTATACGCAGCTTCCAATTTGTGGCCTTTCAGTATATAGTTAAAGGTATGGGTTTTGATTTTCTTTTGTCTCCGTCTTGTTCGCTTAGACATTCCCGATGTTTTTCTAGCTGATGCTAATCTGTTTGGACTCCCCGAAAGTCATTCTTGTTATTAACTTCTTTATATACATGTATAATAAAATGAGCAAATAGTCTAGTTTTGAATAAAATCATTTTTGAAGATGATTTCTGAATATAGAAAATAATAAAGTGCATGCTGTTTTCTTCCAATTACCACTAACGATTTGTCTTTACTAAATCTGTTATGTTGGTACGTTATGCTTTGTTTGGTTGCAGACTTGATATTTAAATACCATAAGATTCCAATTTGGTAAATAACCGCTGGTAAGGCAAGACTTTTAACTTTAGAATCCATTCAACACTATATTTGAAGACTTCCGGAAGTTTGTATGATTTGAGCCAGGGTATAATAATAATAATAATAATAATAATAATAATAATAATAATAATAATAATAATGTCTGTCCGAGATGATTCTGCAATATTCCTCGGTTAATTAATTTCATTACTCTCAATGGAATTGTTTTACTCCTGCTTTTGTTTTTTGGTTTTTTTTTATGTTGCGCTATGAAGTTTAATTCTGACCCAGCACTGGATTCGTTAGATAAGTAAATGAATTTATTATTTCAAATGTGTTAAGAGATGAGTTAGATAGTAAAAAAAACATTGGAAGTCTATAGCCGTAACATTTAAAATCTTCTATCTGATGTTTCTTTAATGCATTAGTCATATTATCATTTATACCTATGTTATATTATAAATTTTTGAATTTTCTAAATAGAATATTCAAAAATTTATAATATGACACCTATACAATTGCATTTTATGGAACTACTGATCACAGCACAGAACATTTGTTTTACGTCATAATATTTTGCTGAAAACATGGATATTTTACATCTTGGGAACTAGAATTTAGGTCTGTTTTATATGATTCATCAAGTTAAAAATAACAAAGATATAATAATATTAGCTTTTCTCTATGTACTTTGTCTAATTGTTTCTATCATTTAATGCCGATTACAACTTGAAGAGTATTAGAACAAATTCGATGCGTTCACTTCATCAGAGACAACTCTGAAATAATGACAATTTTTTTTACAGGACGTTATACAGAATTTTGCAAATAGAACTCGACTTGATGTCACACAAATCTTAATTAAACAATGTAAACATTAGTCAAATATAGATCGATAGAAAAAATTGTATTTTTGCTGAATTTTTTACTTTGATTTTTAGGGGGTGTAGCCGATTTGTTTGTTTTGTTGTAATTTTAATTTTTTTCAGCAAATTCATGGTAAACAAAAATGGTTTATATTAATTAATCATCTTTGAATATTAATACCTTAAAAAAGTGGTGTGCTTTGAAACAAGTTCAAATTTTCAATTCCAAACATATTTACTCCGACAGTCAAAAATAATTATACTTTTATATTTATAATAAAAAATAAGCATATTTTATAAGAAATATACGTATGATATACAATCTGTAAGCAGTAAAAATACTTTGCTTTTCATTTCATCTTTTCAAAGAAATGCCTTTTATATTATAATATTTAAGAAATTTGTAAATGAAAATAAAAATAATTAAAAATATCTTTTTCTTTTAGATATTTTTACAGGTGAATATAAATATGAAACAAGAGGCCCATGGGCCTTAACGCTAACTTGAGGATATGGCCTAAATCATTTTCGAAATACATCCAATATTATAATATACAAGTTAATAGTTTTCAAGATAATTAACAATTTCAGTCTTCTTATGCTTCTATGACCTTGACCTTTGAACGTAAGTCCTTGAATCATACATCAGAATGATCGCCATATCAATTCCTACAATATTCCAATATACACGCCATTACAAAAAGTTAATAGTTTCAAAGATAATAAACAATTTAAGTCTTCTTGTGCATCTATGACCTTGACCTTTGAACGTATTACCTTGAGCCATATATCAAAATGATCGTCATATCGCTACCTACAATATTTTTTGCCTATGCAAAAAGTTAATAGTTTTCAAGCTAATGCACAATTTTAGTTTTTATAAGCAAAAAATAACATTTCAGGGGCAACAACTCCTACATGCATTATTACATAGTTTCGAAACTTTGTACCTTTTTACATTTTGTCATGCTGAACATTTTGACAATGTTTTAATATTATATTTCTCTTAAAAATTTCAAGAAAATAGCCTTAAACTGCAAAATTACAAACTAGGTCATGACCTTGAACTTTGACCTTGACCCCATTTTGAAAGTTATTTCAAGAAAAAGTCAAAACTGAAAACCCCATATCAATATCTGTTCAAATAGTCACGTTATAACAATTTGAAGCCATTTTTCGACCAAATTTCACGAAATGAACAAACTATAGGCTCAAGACCCTAGAGAAGCCAAATATCACATCAGATTTTTCCTCATAGCATTGATTTGGAGAAGAAGATTTTTTAAATTTTTGGGACCCCTAGGTCACCTTAACCAAGTTTAAGTAGCCATAGCAACCACATGAACAAATCTAAATTGCACCGGCCCCTATAGCTTTTTACCAAGTATCATTAAAATCTGTCCAGCAGTTTTGGAGAAGTCGAAAAAAGATGTTAACGACACACACACACACACACACACACACACACACACACACGCCGCGCCATGTCATAAACTCACATGACCTTTTGGTGTCAGTAATTCATTAACTTAATGTTTACCTCTCTCCATAAAACTATGCAACAATAAAAAAGCGCATGCGCTGTCTAGAAAAGTAAAACGGCATATGAGGATTCAATTATATATAAGAGATAGTTTAATAAAAATATTTTTCTTGAAATTTTGACTTGGAGATCTCAAGGAGAAAAATTCTATGGCAAGATTATTGTTGTTACGTAGGGCAAATTGCAAATTGTAATCAATTTGAAAGTATATTTGCCTTTGAACAGCAAGTAAAAGCTTTAGGGGTGCTTTATAATTATTTATTTTTCTCTTATTTTAAAGCGAAACGCATTTATAATTTTCATGTAAATGTATGTTGTCTTTGTGTTGGGAAATAGATGCAACCAAAATATTTTTTTTTAAAATTGACAAATTCGCGACGGCTTACAAGTTAGATCATCTTTTAAGTATATTAGTGTGTACTGAAGAATTCAAAATGACCAACAATAGATGAAAAAATCAGTAAAGTTTTAGATTTTTTGTAATTAATTATAGTATAATATGTTTATACATTGTGTATTGAAATTTCCTTTACAGACAAAAAAAAAAAAAAAAAAAAAAAAAAAAAAAAAAAAAAAAAAAAAAAAATTGTTTCTTTTATGTATTGGACTTTTGGTAATTATTTTTACCTATTTAAGACCAGGTAGGTTATAATATTATGAAAAATTGCTTTTAAAGATGCGACTAAGTTCTCGGACCAAAAGAAAATATTTTAGACAAAAATTTAAGGAGCTAGAGTAAACAAAAATGGAGACCAGTGAATAGAAATTCGGAAACAAGGGAAAGCGACCATTGGAAAGGAAAATTTTCATGTTTTATGGCTAAAGAAAATAATTTAAAAAAAAAAAAAAATTGCCTTTCCGAATGAGAAATGTTTACCTTTTCACCGAAAGAAATAATAAATACCATTGAAAATTTGGAAAAACATTAATGTAAAAAAAAAAAAAAAAAAAAAAAAAAAAAAAAAAAAAAAAAAAAAAAAAAAAAAAAAACAAACCAAAGCACATCTACTTGAAAAGAAGATAGCTGAATTCAAACGAAAGAAATGATATGGTAAGGTAAATTGTTTTTAGCTGGCAAAATCGATTAATGTAATAAAAACCAAGAATTTTTAGTTTAAAAAATTTCTCGACTTGAGTGCTTTTAACTTTTTTTAAACAACTTATGATACATTTCTTTATTTTCAATTCACAGTAAAATTCTTCTAAAATTTTTTAAAAAGCTGGCAGCTTTTTCAACAACACGTGGTACTCTATATTTTAATTTTATTTACGGTAACATATACAAGTTGTATAAAGCAACTAAACTGACCTCGGCGCTCCAAGTGTTTGGCGTAAAATATTTTCCTACTATATATATTTGGTAGGGAACACTGAAGTTAAGTCTTTATTGAAAAAATTTGCAATAATCAGTTTAGCGGATTGGATGTTTTTTGTTCCATTTGTTCTAATCCAGCAGCAGAGTTTCTTATTCTAAATTTGTTTTAAACACATTAAGCCACTATTAAGAAGTAAATAACAAAATACGGAAGAGGGAAAAACGCATGTCTTATCCATTCATTGAAAGGAGTTATGAAATATTTAAAAGAATGTTCGAGTTCGACACAGGAGAATATAAAGAGAACTTAAAGTTGTGATATGAATGATTCATCAAAATGCAAAACGCTGTAATACTTACGGTACAGATCAGGCGAAAATTTTAGTCGACAAAATAAAATCTATCGAGTCAACATATCCTCTTTTTTGCATGTACCCATCTTATCAAGTATAACAAGCCATAAATGAGTTATTTAATTAAATGTTTGACAACTCGCCATCCTTTTGGAGCAGCGCAGTAGCCAAGAGGCTATGCTTTATTTGCCAACCGAGCGTAAACCTTTTAACAGGCCTATACTGTGCACGTTTTATGCAAACTGTCGTTAGACAATAGACAAAAGCTTGCAGGATAAATATGACTCGTCACGTTTAACAGGTTGCAGGTTTCCGTCATCGCTTAATTAATTACATTTACTTAAATACGAACTCAACGCGTCTTGAACAGTCAAAATGATCAAATAATTATGATAGCCTATTTCTGTCATTGCAGTTATCATCTTGACGGTCATTCGCCAAAAATAAAGAACACAACCATTATGACAAAAGAGATATGGTATATTTTAATGAGGATATTTTATACTAATTGCTGCAAATAGAACCGTGTTTTACATGATTTAACACACACACACACACACACACACACGATGCAACATTGTTGGTTCTTTCGAGTGATTTTATATTGTGACGAATATACAAATGTGCATTTAAGAAGCATAATATAGCCAGTTGATCATAAAATCATTTACCTGGAACAACAACTACAGTGTATGTAAGTGACACTTAACGCTGCATCACGAAAAAACCTTAATACCAAATACATTTTTGGTTGCCAGGAACTGCACCAAAACCTCACATTAAAATCAACTCACAGAAGTTAACATTTAAATCTCTTTCCTGAAATATCTAACCACACGGTAAATATTTCATATCCTACCTCGAATCGATTAAGGAAAGAAAAGAGAAATTCAGTTAATATTCAAAGGATGTACCAACTAAAACTCGTTTTCCTGTGTTATAATAAACAAAAACGATTAGTTATAATCTCGAGTCTGCTTTACTTTTGATTTTTTTCATTTTGTGTACAACACGCATTTAGGACTTAGGACGACTTTTGGTAAGGTTTAAGCTCACTAGGTCAGCATGCTGTAGACTACCATACCGCACCCCCAATTCATTTTCTTGGCTCCAGTTGATGTAGACAATACATTATCCTTTTAATGTCGATCGGAGCTCGTTCAAACAGTTAGAATTATTCGTAGCTATCGACCCTTCTATTAGGAAAGTTTTTACTTGTTCCAAACATTCGTTAAGTAGAGTGATTTTTCAGAACAAGTATTCTTAGTCATTTTAACAACCAGTTTAATATAATCAATAACGTAACAACAAAAGACAAAAAAATCATTTCCCTTTCCCCCGGTTCCTCATTACGGTGCGTGAATGTCACGTGGTAAGGTATTAATCCAACCAGAATTAATTGGTTAGTCAGGTGATTAATTCACAGTATTAGTGAAATTATCAGTTTCTAGCGAGCTCTCACACGGTTAGCATCAACTTTTTATTGTACAAAACATATCGTTTTTCATAGAACGGAATTCACGTCCTGCACTTAAAAAGGCGCTGACAACTGCTAATGGACACAGGTTTACAGAGATTTCTCCCACAGGGTTTTATTTCTGAAGTTTCCTGGGCGTCGCGTTCTTTCCGAAAGTGCATTTCATTTATTTATATAGCTCATCTCGTATATAACATGTATATGTACGTTAACATTACGTTTTTTACTCTGTCAATACTCTATAGGCAATAAATGCTCGCTAATTGCAGTCATAGTATTTGTTGTGTTTTAAGGGGGGGGGGGTATATAATGAAGTATAGGAAAGACCTACAAATTAACACGATCCGTCGCAATCATTATTAAATATCGATGACAGATATATGCCACCATAGAACCATCACAATCTGTTGCTTAAAATGCAAACTGTGTGTCATTAAGACCAATAAATCTATGGAATTTTAGACACTCGAAAATTCCTACACACAACAGAATGTTGGAGGGAAGTAGTTATTTTATTAGAGGAAAATGTATATACAAATTTACAATTTGTGTTATAGTCTCTTTGACATTTTACAGCTTTTTTAATTATAAAACAGGTAGGAAATAGCTTTTTTATTTCGTTATACTAATTTAAATATATATTTTTTCGAAAAAAAAAAAAAAAAAAAAAAAAAAAAAAAAAATCACGCTTGTTATATTGTCTGAGGTACGGAAAAAAGATTTATTATTTCCGGAGAATTGTAACTTTACAATTATCATTGTAATAAATTTGAGGCAATTCATTTTTTTTTGGCACACAGAATGGAAAATTATAGAAAAATAAGAAAGTTCCAACAAATTAGCTAAAGTTGATAAAACTTTTCAAAGTTTTACAAAACTTAAGTTTGTGTCTTAAAATTTTCATTTACCTAAAGAAGTCTTATTGAAACTATAAATAAATGAATGAATGAATAAATAAATAAATAAATAAATATAAATATAAATAAATAAATAAAATAACTAACAATAAACAAATAAATATATAAATGGATGAATAAATTAATAAATAATAAAATAAGTAAATAAATAAATAAAATTAATTTATAAATAAATAAAATTAATAAAAAAATTAAATAAATAAATAAAATTAAATAACTACATTTAATAAAAAAAATATTTAATCTACAAACAAATATTGATACAAATTTAACATGTATATCAACAAAGGGCCCAGACTTGTAATACTCAACTAATTTTAAATGTTTTATACATAACAAGCAAATTAAATTTATGCTGAATTGAACATAGAAGAAGCCCACCCAAAAGGGAGTTTCAGAGAAGATTTTTAAGAGCCTGCCGATAATTCATAACATTTTTTGTCAACTATAAATTTCGCTGAACACCCTTTACAAATGTTAAATGACCTGTTGTATGCCTTTTTAAAATTGTAAGGAAATAGGTTAAAATAAGTTAAAATGAAATCCACAAATGCCTTATTTGCTTTCATATTTATAGTAAATGTTGCATCTTGACTTTAGAATTGAATTGTCAACTTAAAAACTTTTCATACCAAATTTGGTTCAAATGGGCCCAATGGTTTTACAGGACATATTGAAAAAAATTCATTCAAGTTACAACTCATCTTTTTAAAATTTTAAATATTCATTTGTATATGTTGAGTGTTCTGCTCTTTTTATATTATTATTTTTAACAACATTGGTATAAAAATGAAATCCACAGTGGCTATTTTGACCATCTTGGATATCGGACTGAGAAAATTACCAGTCTATCATCATTGGTAACAAATGTCTAAAAATAAAACAACGGGTGAAATATGATCAAACAAAAAGAATGTATAGAACATTTTTTTTCATGATTGAAGACAAAGATGTACACTGAATAAGATTAAAGATCTTCATTAATGACACTTAGTAAAAATTGACACTTGTCAACACAATCCATCCAGTAAAATTTCTTTTTTTTTTCATAAATGTTGTCCTTTCGGCTAACAGAAAGGGGATTACTGTAATTAGTGGATTATATTTTTTGGTATTCTTTAGTATTAATGGCGCAAACCCCCCCCACACACACACACACACACTCTCTCTCTCTCTCTCTCTCTCTCTCTCTCTCTCTCTCTATATATATATATATATAGAGAGAGAGAGAGAGATAGATAGATAGATAGATAGATAGGGGAAATATAAAGAGGTAGAAGAGTTAGGTTTCCTAGTAACATCATGGTCTTTAAGAATAGAGATCGAGAGTGAAGCACACACACACACGCGCACACGCACACACGCACGCACGCACACACACACACACACGCACACACACACACATTGCATTAATGTGAAGTTTTTTTTCATTATTAACTTATTTTTTAAAATTTTATTTCAGTTATTCAATCCAATGAAAACAAACCACAGGTTTCAAACAAGGAAACAGGTAAGACCAATATAAAAGTACCTAAAGATACAGAAAGTCTGACAGGTTTAACATGTGCATGTATCACGTGATTCATTTTGCGGATTTATTTCTGTTAGATATGACATAACGTTAATTAGCATACTACGCTTTTGTTTTTACCGTCATCAATGCAATGAAATTCTTTCTGACATCGTAAGTAGTTTTATACCTTTGAAAATATCATTTAAAGGCGACTTCAAGATGAACTGTTTTACAATGCCGTAATATTATGTAATATTCAGAGTCTCTTAAGCTAATTATTCAAGCACTTGTATGTTATTTGAAATGTTTTTGTATGTCAATGGGTGTGTAAATTTTAAATGTTCATTTAAGTCAAGTTGTTACCATGTTGTCCACCAATTTAGATATAGCACATCAGGTAGCCATGTATTTGATAATTGGCATTGCGAGGATGTTCTTTTTTCCATTAAGTGTATTTCTGATACGACGGTTTGGAAAAGAAAATGAATAAATTTTTAGAATAACGCTTAGATAATTTCTCATGTGTAATTCTAAACTTTACAATGTATAATTAAATACGTTTGCAAGATACGGAACATTTTATGCATTTTTATGTGTTCTTTTATTACGTCCCCATGTCCATTATGACCATGTAGTTTCTAAAAATTACAGTGATTAAATTATTTACTTGTAGAACCCTTTGTATATAAACATTAATTTTAGGTATTTAAATAATAATAATAATAATAATAATGTAAACATGCTTTCCATAATATATGTAATGCAGGGTTTGTCATATGATGTAGTGTGTAAGCGCTATGATTAACATTTTTGAAAATCTTTTATCGGCTAGTTGTCGTAACGTATGAACCCATTTACTCTGTTTTACGTGGGGTGTATGAAATTTACACAGGATGTATGGATTTTACCGGGTGTATAAAGAAAACATGGCGAATGCCTATTCGCTTAAAATCTTAATCAACCAAAAACTCACTGACTTTATGCATTAATTTTGTAAGAGATATTTAAATAAAGGTCTAAATAAGGACAAATGCAATTTTAAAATATGTAGGGTTTATTGAAAAGGGAAATAATTTTTGAGTTTCCTGTCAACATGCATCGTCATCTGCAATGCCATCACGAAACACTTTGTATCCCACACAGATGAGGAGATCCTCAAAATTACCGCAATATTATTTTTGGTAGGAAATTTGAACATTATTCCACGGTTTCCCTGTGATTTTAAAAATGAATCAATTTTGCTATTAAATAATTAGTTTATTTAATCATCAATTAATTTTCTGTTTAATCTTTCTGTAGGGAAAAGTCTGAATCTGTATTTAAACACTACATCTCAAACAATCATAGACCCATCTAGACAGTCCGTTTTCCAGAAAATATATAACCGCAAATTATGGGGGAATTACGGTAAAGGGTCAGGATTAGGTTCAGCAATACAGTATACAGTAATACTCCGAAAACGTTTGCAGCAGTTTATCTCGATTTACAACTTGTCTAGCATGGCGGATATTCCTTGTGGTGCTATGGAATGGACAGAAGTGTTTCTGAAATCCGTATGGGAGATGAAACCGTTTTTTGCTTATACTGGCATGGATATAACAGAATCTGTTGTTAAACAACTTCAAGAGAAGTGGAAAGGATATAGCAGAGTGACTATTAGGTTAGCTGATTTAGTGTCGGCTTTACCTCATATAAGTGCAGATTTTATTTTAACACGTGATGCTCTTCAGCACATGCCATTAAAAGATGCATGTTTAGGAATAGAAAATTTGATTAGTCTTGGATACTATGTTAAATATGTTTTAATTGGAACTTACCCTAAAAGTTTGATAAATATCAATATAAAATCTGGAGAGTATCATTCAGTCAATGTTATGGAGAAACCTTTTAACTTACCACAGCCACATTTAGTTTTCAAAGAAATACAAGATACAGATCAAAAATATGTATATGTGTTTAAAATGAAGGACTTGCAACAACATAGATGTAAAATATGTTCTGAATATGTAAAAAGAAATGGATGCCCATAAAGTCTATAAATAAATTTAATGTTTTGTGTTTGTAAATGAATTGGAAAATCTCTGATGGATTTCTATTGAACTAGTGGTAACTAAAGCCAATTGATTTAGACATAGTATTCATATCCAAAGCATCTTTCACCGCTGTGGGATTTTCCCTTTTAGGTTTCTGCTGGCTAGTTTTGTACCAGAATAATGGACTGCGTGATCTGCAATGATTATTTGCGACAATACTGTCAATTTAAAAGTGAACTTAACATTTACTTTTTTACAATTATGTTTAAGATAAATCAAAATATGTTTTCTCATTAAGCTGAAAAATTGCTAATGTTTCGTTAAACAACATCAATATTTAATTTTTATAACTCATTAAAGTTTGATGACTGGTCTTGTTGCAAATAAGCCAGATATCATCGTGAAAAACAGACAAGAAAAGACTTGCATCATGATTGACATGACAGTACCATCTGAGCGGAATGTATCCATCAAGGAAGTAGAGAAACTGTCGAAATACAAAGATCTGGAAATTGAAGTGTCT
Source organism: Tegillarca granosa (assembly GCA_029721355.1). Lineage (NCBI taxonomy): Eukaryota > Metazoa > Mollusca > Bivalvia > Arcoida > Arcidae > Tegillarca > Tegillarca granosa. The sequence goes on along the minus strand of CM056597.1, from coordinate 44,396,442 downwards.
AGAATGTGGGGTATGAAGACAACAACAGTGCCTGTGGCGGTTGGAGCCCTGGGTCTCATCAAGAAAGGAATGGATAAGCGCCTCCAGCAAATACCAGGAGGCCCGTCTACCCGGGAGTTGCAGAAAATTGTCTTGCTTGGCACTGCACATATTATGAGAAAAACGCTTTCCGTCACTTGAACGCTGAAATTGCCTCAGAGTCATGGTATGACTCCGGCATTTTAGTTATTTCACAAAGTTACAAGAAAATCCAAATAATAATAATAATAATAATCATAATCATAATCATAATCATTATCATCATCATCATCATCATTCAAAAAAAAAAAAAAATAAAAATAAAAAAGTTAAGAGGCCCTATGGTATGGTACGCTTACCCGACAAAAGCAAAAGATCAAAACGATAAAATTCACGCTATAGTATTTTGTTGATTTCATAAAACATTAATAAATAGTAGAATGGTTTAGCTTCATACCTTTTAACTAAAATTGTATTAAGGGAAAAAAGTATTACAAATTATTCATTTATTGTAAGAAAAAAATTCCCATTTATAACTCATGCACATCGGGGTGAGTCCAGTTGACGCAACAGCTGAATTTAAGACCGAGAACGACACATTATTAATCCGCAATATTTTTAATGTGGGGTAACAACGGGGAGTTTTGGTTTGAAAAAATATAGTGTTATCAGGTATTTTGATGGTATTTTCTCGATTTTTCATTAACATAATGAATTTTTTAGAATATTGGATATAAATAATATATATATAAATTGAATATCAACGATAAATGTGTTGTTATTTGCGGACTATATTTCAGTCGAAAATCAGGTGCACCTGTGTGGCCGCATTTCAATTTGCAAAGAAGTTTGGAGTAAAAGATTGCTGGCTAAATGTTGGAAGTGAAATTTGTGAATCTGAAACGGGAAGGGGGGAATTGTAGCTGAGGAATAATTTTCAATGGCCAAGCATTTGGGTTTCGAATCTGTGATATGTGAGTAGACAGGGATTTACCGAGATATTTCTTCTGGAATGTCGACATTGTTAGGTTGAGATTCACTCTAACATAATGTGCCGAGCTTCATACTCGGTATCCAGCAAGCAGTGAGAAGTATACTTATTCTTTACGACAGGTGTGGTGCAAATATCTCTCAAAGTTTAGAAAATTATCGTTTTAAGGTTAGCAAGAAGTTGTATAGTACTTAAACCATGTTTTGTACTTTTGAGGAGTTCCTATTGTATCCCTTGTAAATTGATTTAAAGCATGTAGATGATTTTTCAGTTTTTCCGATCAAGAAACACAGCATGTGAAACGGACAATTTTCACTGGATGTGGCATACATGCGTAAATTCCGATTGAAATTTACATCCCGCGAGACACAAAATTGATTGACAAGTTGTACCATTACACATGTCTCAAAATAATAGGGTATATAGCAGCTTTGTCAAGGTAGGAAGAATTTTTTAAAGATTCGATTGTTTAAAAAAAAATTTGTGGTTTGATGGTTTTGACTGATCTGTTGTTGTCTGTTCTTTCAACAGGCCATCAAAAACACCACTCTGTTTCTCACAATGTCAATATTACGATGAATATCAGCCAGGTGCCTATATATGTTATTAAAATATTATTTTATTAATTTCTTTGATTTTACTTTGTAATATCTCGTAAATGTGTTTTTCAGTCTCGTCTCGAATGTAAACAAATGTGACGTGACAGTCCTGTTTGTTTACCTACGATAATGTAGTTCCGGATTGTATATTGCATTTTATATGTATTCATACACGGTGTGACAAAA
>CM056597.1:44194648-44389648 GCA_029721355.1 Tegillarca granosa | reverse complement strand
TATTTTAAAAAAACTTTAATAAAATTCTTTCTTTTTTTTAACTTTAAATCACCAAATTTTCTCTTTTAACGTATTCTGGTCAAAAAAAAGATTTCATGTTTTAACACAACATAAAGGCACATGCATAAATTCTGATTGCAAAACCATGAATTTTATTGAAATAGAAAACCTAATAAGACATGCCATTCGCATTTTACAATAACACACAGAGCTCAGCATATACTTTATAAATAATAATATAATGATGATAATAATAATAATAATAATAATAATAATAATAAAAAATATTAATAGTTATATAAGAGAAAACAGTAAAGTGCTACGTTAGAAAATAGTTCTTTAATTAAAAATGTTTTAAAAAGATTTTTTCAAAAATTAAAATCTATTTAGAAATATATTCATCCAATGCTAAAATGTTAATTATATATTGATGCATTGCAATAAACATGCTTAAATCAATACATATAGATTTAATATTCATATTTCAAATAAAGACCAAGATTGTAAACAATGTCTTAATTTGTTTGTGTTGTTGTAAAAAAGAAGAAAAAGTAAAATCTGCATTTAATGTTTCCAAAAAAACTAGAGGAAAAAGCACACAAACAATAAATTTGTTCATTGTTTTAAAGTTCGTGTTATAAAATACTGAAAATGGAAACCCAAAAATATTAACCTACATATAGCCAAGGATTGATGGAATTATAGGTAAGTATCATAAACACAGACACGAAATTTGGCAAAATGGACCTAAAATTTGAAAAGAGAAGCGGATTATGTGACAATCGATGCACGCATACATACACGCACGCATGTACGCATTAATGTACATACATATACGCGCGTTGGTACGCCTAAACCCCATATGGCCTTCAGTCAGTTGATTTGAAACAACAGAATTATTAATTATACAGAATATGAATTATAGAGCTACATTTTAAAACTTTATATGTAAATATTATGATATTTCGAATAATACGAATCCAGTGTATAACTAAATATTTTCATTTGCCGTGTAAAATTGGTGTGACAAATTTAATTTTCCGTTTTAGTATGAAAGTAATTTTAATAATCAAGTCCGACATTTTTCCAAGCTTGAAAACTTTCGCATTCATTTAAACCATAAAAATCACGCGACTTATATTACACAAAACATGCAATACACTATTCGGATCTGAATATAGGTATATAAACATGGCTGCCACGTCACATTTGTTAACACTTGAGACTAGGCTAAAACGCATTTACGTGATTTAACAAGAACGATAAAAACTTGCATTTATATTGACAATGGACACTATTGTACATCATAATTCAATCAACACTGAATTCTTACTTCAGATCTTGCAATTTTAAATTTCATAATTGAAATGGCGTGTCTCGGGTGTACAGGTTGGACGGTTTTACATACACGTCATAAATTTATACTATTTTTGGTGTAGGGTAACCAAAGAAGGGATTGGTTTGAAAACTAAAAGTATTATTTTCTCGATTTATCATTAAAATAATCCATTTATAATAATAATAATAATAATAATAATAATAATAATTGAATATCAACAAAATAAACATTTTGTTATTTGTGGATTATATTTCGGTCTAAAATGCACGTTGTTTTTTGTGACTGTTGCGCCTACTGAAACACTACTTATGTGCATGTGTTAAAAAAGTCTTGAAATCAATATTTTAAAAAAATATAAATATAACTGTCACTTGCTGATTTTGAATTTCTATTAAAATAATGCATTCAAAATCAGCATATGACATAATACTTAAACTTTGCGGTTTATTACTCAGAGGTTTGAACAATTTTAAGCACTTATAAATGGCCACACTGATGTTGTTACGGCGACTAGTCAGTTTATGTATCATTTCGCACTCATTTTTGACTTTTATATTAAAAATAACGACTTCATTTATCAAAATTATATAAACTGTTCTTTTTCTTTGATAGGTCTAAAATCTTACTCTCTGAAGTTATATGAATAACGTTGAGCACACATGGGAAAGATTCGTTTCAACACATTGTCAATGGTTGACCGACGGCTCCTTATTTAATAGCCACCTTGAAGCTCTCGCTAGTGTCATTGCCGTAAAAGTCCATTATTCTGAATATCTTTTACAGTTAGTTTTGTCGAATACAGCTTCAGAAAAACGTTCATAATATCCACTAATACTAAAGTTTTACTAAAATGGTATTTAAAATGTTTCAGAAGCGACATAATACTTCTTTCACGTAATCTTAGTTTCAGTTTTTGTAATTTCGATAATTGAAGAATCGTCAAACAAGTAATTATGTTGATTTTCGTAGTATTAGTGAATTACAAATATTGTTAAACTTTAATTGACGAAAATTTCTGTTTCAAAAGATTCTTTACTTTATCAATGGTATCTAGTAGCTCACAGGTTACAGAGGAAGGATTTAAAGTTGTATAGTTTCCTCCGTACACCTGGTATTCGACAAGGCAGCCATTCACAATACTGATTAAAGAACTCAATATTCTTGGCTCAGAATCAGTATCTCGACGACATGACAAACGTAAGCGACAAAGGCTTTCTTTCAGCTCTTGAAGTACTAATCCTATTTTTTGGTGAAGAGTAAAGAAAGCAGTAATATCTTTAAGGTTCTCTTTTAACTCGTATGCTGTCTTGTGCATTATCTTGGCTTTTTCTTGATCAGGTCCCTTCTGAAGTTGGTTTAAATGGTAAATATCTAATGCTAAGAAAACTGTATTGATCGCTGGTGGGGCGTATTTAAACATTGATGACGCATTTTTTGAAGTACCAGTTGCAGACTTAGCTACTTTTGATACAGATTTAGTCGAACGCACTGTAGATGATACTTCTTTTGTCGAAGTAATAACTCTGACTGTTTCAGAAGATTTTGCTGCATTTGACGCAGTTTTTGAAGACTTTACAATATTTGTCGCTGTTTTTGATGAATTAAACATGTCCTTTGTGATTTTTGACGTTGCGGCAGCCGTGATGCCTGCTGTTTTTTCTGACGCTTCAGCTGTTTTAATAACAATATTTGATGTTTTTGCAGCGGTCTTTGTTGTTTCAACTACGTCTTTTGCTGTTTTGGACATATCTGCTGCCTTTGCTACTGCTTTCGACGTCTGAACAACGTTTGCTGCTTTTTGCATTGTATCGGTTACGTCTTTTGTTGTTTTGGACATTTCTGCTGCCTTTGCTACTGCTTTTGACGTCTGAACAACGTTTGCTGCTTTTTGCATTGTATCGGTTACGTCTTTTGCTGTTTTGGACATTTCTGCTGCCTTTGCTACCGCTTTTGACGTCTGAACAACGTTTGCTGCTTTTTGCATTGTATCGGTTACGTCTTTTGCTGTTTTAGACATTTCTGCTGCCTTTGCTACCGCTTTTGACGTCTGAACAACGTTTGCCGCTTTTTGCATTGTATCAGTTACCTCTTTTGCTGTTTTGGACATTTCAGCTGCCTTTGCTACTGCTTTCGATGTCTGAACAACGTTTGCTGCTTTTTGCATTGTATCGGTTACGTCTTTTGCTGTTTTGGACATTTCTGCTGCCTTTGCTACTGCTTTCGACGTCTGAACAACGTTTGCCGCTTTTTGCATTGTATCGGTTACGTCTTTTGCTGTTTTGGACATTTCAAAAGATTTTACACATGTTGTTGATGTCAGAGCTACGTTTGCCGCTGTTTTAGTAGTTCTTGTAACGTCGTTAGCCGTTTTTGACATTTCAAACGCTTTCGATATTGATTTGGACGTCTGAGCAAAGTTCGCCGCTGTTTTAGTAGTTATTGTTACGTCGTTAACTGTTTTTGTCATTTCTACTGCTTGTAATATTTTTTTTTGAAGTTTCAACTACCTCAACTGTTTTTTTAGTTGTTTGAGTTACATCCTTCGCTATTTTTGACACTTCTACTGTTTGCATAATTGTATTTGTCGTTTGAGTTAAGTCCTTCGTAATTTTTGATATTTCTATTGTCTCTACTACTGGTTTTGATGTAGTAAGTACTTTTTCCGCTGTTTCTATTGCTTGTTTTGCAGATTTTGTATATCCTTTTAGATCGTTCAGCATCTTCTCAGTCGATTTGCTTTTATCAGGAATAGTACCTAAAATACCAACTGTTGTATAACAAGACAAATTAAATTCAATCGTGCTCGATTTATCTACATCCTTATCTTCTGACTCAGTGTCTTCAAAGTTGATTTCTTCCATCCAATTCGAAAATGTCATTTTAAATTTTTCATGCATGGTCTGTAATTCACTACATAAAGCGTATACTTTTTCACTCTCTCTCTGGTCAACTTTTAATTCCCAGTCATATGAGTTTTGTATGTCTTCATCTTTTTGCTTACTATAGTAATCACCTATAAGATTTGTCGCGGTACCTACAACACTGAAGATTGTCCCAAATGTGGCAAATGCTGGTAAAGATATCCCGGCTGTCATAGGAGCAAGCATGGCTCCCAGGGATAGCGAGCCACCTACTACAGAGCCAAAGGTTCCTACTGTTTTTACGTCATGAGCATCTTTAGTTTGACATTCCATCTTTCTTGCCATTTCCGTAATTCTATCTATACATCTTTTTCTACCTGCTTCCCATTTTTTTATTCTTTGAAACACGTTTTCCTCATTGAACCAACCTTAAAAATATATTAAAAAATTGTAAGAATAAACAACAAGATAAGAGATTTCAGAGCTTGCAATTATACATCAGCTTTCATATCTGTGTCAATGTATCAAAGAACCTATAATACTTAAATCTGGATTTTAGTAAAAAAAAATCCATCTTGTTAAATGATTTGCCTAATTCATTTAGGTGAAACAATTTAAAGATTTGGTTTTCTAAATCTGAATATTGAAGCAAAATTTTTTATAGAAACCACTAATAATAAAGCTCTTGATGGTACCGTATACAAAATTTTCTCACATATGTAAATCAATTAAAAGAGTAATCGACAGTAAGGGAAAACGTTTATTCACCATTAAATATTGTACCATTTAGCAAAATTTCAGTCGTCTAAAATTCGAGATTTATTTAAAACTAAGGTTTGTTCCCTCATGCAAAACATTCCTTAGCTGGATTTGGATTTATATAATTTTGAAACTTTAGATTCATTATTTTCAACTGTTTGGCTTTTATATTTTTTATGTATCAAACTTTTCGGTCTTAGTGTCACTGATGAGGAATTAATTTCCGAAATGTGCACATCTGGCACATCAAAATTTAACTGGTATGTTTATTAAATATTTACTACCCCTGAACGGGTACCGCTGCTGGTGGAGTAAAACTCCCCGAGAGTATCCATAACTCAGTAGGCAGTACTTTGTGCTGTCAGAAAATGTACCATTTAGCAAAATTTTCAGTCGTCTAAAATTTGAGATTTATTTAAAACTAAGGTTTTTTAATATTTTTTATGTATCAATCTTTTCGGTCTTAGTGTCACTGATGAGGAATTATTTTCCGAAATGTGCACATCTGGCACATCAAAATTTAACTGGTATGTTTATTAAATATATATTACAATTTAAAGACTTTTTATATACAACTTTTATACGAAATATATTCAATAATGGAAATTGCTTTATCGTAACCATGGGAACACAACTGACCTTATATTTATAATGCTGAGAACTTTTTCCACGTCTATTGTATGCAAAATTTGATTTAGAAAATTTGTTCTCTTGGAAAAAATTAATTTACTTTAACCTGAAACTATAATGAGCATTCAATGATATATCGATTTTATAAAATAAATATGATAAAACTGAGCATATTTTTGTGGTCAATGTGGTAACAAAGGCGTAAATATATAAAATATTGACTTATTGGTTACATTAAACCAAAATTTTATCCATTAACCATGTCAAGATGCTTGCAACATCTTGAAATGTAATTCATAGTTACTGTAAATTTAATGTAGTTAAAACTTTCTGAGTAGAATGAAAAAGCTTTTTACTTTTTATACTTTCTAAAGCTACGAAATAAACCAAATTTAGTAAGGGAAAAAAGCCTTGCTGTGGCTGTTTTGTGATAATTGGATTCAATGCAATACTTGTTTTTGTTTTAATACATTCCATTATATCATCATTTTAATGGACTATAAATGATTGCAACATAAATAAAAAAAACTTGAAACGATATTGTAGAGTATTTGGTATATAAAAACAAAATGGCCAGTCTTCTTTTTTTCAGCAAAATTTCATGACTTCCACTTTACAAAGTCAGTCAACAGACACACTCTTTGCAAGAGTCTGTTTTTTTAACGACATCAATATGTAGTTTATGCATATAGTATGACCCTGTGTTGAAACAATATTAGTATTTAATGCTATGTAAGTATTTATTTAAGCGTGTATTATATTGGGGGCTTCAAAGGGTCTCGAACAATAAGCGTGTATTAATATTGGCGCTCTTATTGTTTCCCCTTAGACAGGTGAGCTAAAATTAATGTTGACGTGTATTAATATTGACGGAAATAAATCAAACGCCAAAAGCACCAAAATAAATACATAGTCAAAATAAATACTTATATAATATTTTAAACTGTTACCATTGGAACACAACTAAGGTTAAAATTAGGAAAGATAGCTTGATCAGATCCACTGCAAGCATGTTTTCTTCAACTGGAACCTTAATGTAAATCATGACCATTCGTAGAATTGTTAACTATATTAAAAACCCAGTTTGTCTGGTAAGATTGTTGTTGTAAAGTTAAATATCGCAAAAAATTTTCAGTTACTTTTGACAAAGATGGCTTATAATTTCCGAAATGTGCACATCTGGCACATCAAAATTCAACTGGTATTTGTGTTATATATTATATATATATTTATGGAAAAATTTATTAACAAGTTCGTGTATTTGTGTGATGTCTAAATGTGGTCTAGAGTACAATCGGGGCGACTTTTTAGTAAGGTAAAAGCTCACCGATTTAGTATGCCGCAGATAAGTAACCCACTCCCTGTCCATTACCCTGACACCAGGTGAACCAGTTGATGCTCTAGCTTTCAAATGCTGGGCAGCAAGCAATGTACAAATATCTAAAACCTTAAGTCTTATGTATGATTCGACCAGAGTTCGAACAGACGAACCTCTTTCTTGAGCTGATAAGTAATTGTTAATGTGGAGTTGTTGACACGGTACAAATAAAAAAGCATATAGTTTTTGTATTTGTATCACTTGTCGTAAAGGCTTGAATTCAACCGATGACATCCGATTGCAAACAAATTATTAGTTCGCTGTTAAAATGTCTGTGGCTTTAGCCAGACAATAAAGATTCATCAATATTAATAACAGAACTGTGCATCTCATCATCAGTAAAATACATAAGGTTTTATTATACAACTCCCTTAAGAAATTAAAAAACCCTTTTTGTTTTTGTAGAAAATATATAAGTGTTAACAAGTCAAATTCCCTTTTAGGTTAAAGATCGTAACTGATCAATAAAATATGGTAATGGTATTTATACATTTATCTTAAGTCTAGTAACACTGTTCTATATTAACAAATATTAGCAATATCATCATAATATGTCAGCATAGATTTAATCCAAACATGGAACATATGTTCACTGAGTTGATTAATAAAAATTTTGCTATAACTTAGCATAGAACATTATTCATAAAATGGATAAAAGTACATTATCGAACTGCGGTGAACTTATATTTCGTTCGGATACTGCTTTAAGATGACCAATAAAAATGCAATTATTATTAATTTTAATAAGATACATAATTCGGAACTGTCATAAGTTTACGTGTCTTAAAAATTTTGCACCTAATGCTCTCAATGGTTTGCATGAGGAGGGCTTGAAAGAGTTCCAAGAGAGACAACTCCAAATGGTATAAAGTCAGTTTCACCTGGATGAGTTTTGATAACAACATTTTTGTAGATTGTTTACTTTATTTAAACCATTATGAACATTTTAGTTTCTTTTGTATTACTGCAGGATAGAGTTCGATTTTCAGTTTAAAATAATGTATCTAATTTTTTTGAGAAAATATTTATCGTTAACACTTGTAAAGACACAGGTGTAAAATCATGGACGTTGTCCTTCAAATCCCTTCTTGAGAGCATCTTACATTTAAAACTTTGAATCTATAGCATAAACAAAGTTAATAAAAAGTATTTTTTGCAAAAGTTCTGCATTTGGATTACACAAAATAAATATTAAACACACACACACACACACACACACACACACACACACACATTAGTTAAAGAATGTAACACTATATGATGTATTACTTTACGAAACCGTATTCGTTATTACAATAACCCTGTTTTTCAAGATTTGTTTTGTATGTAATTGTATTTAATTTTGTATGTAATTTTACAATTTATTCTAGTGACAATGTTTAATTTAGAGCTGACCTGATGTACAATATATATAATACAAATACCAGTTAAATTTTGATGTGCCAGATGTGCACATTTCGGAAATTGATTACCCTTTACTAAAAGTCGGCACACTCAGTAAAATACATAAGGTTTTATTATACAACTCCCTTAAGAAATTAAAAAACCCTTTTTGTTTTTGTAGAAAATATATAAGTGTTAACATTTAAACTTTTTAATAGTACATTAATATTCATTATTACGAGGAATTCCCAATATTTAAAAAATTCAAAAGGTGACCACAAGGAAGTTTAGTGTTCATTCAATAAAGTTTATGTGACAATGAGAAACAACAAAATATTTTTAGATAAAAACAACCTATTATAACGTATAATGTCACTGAAAGGTTATCTGTCTATTAACCATGTATCTTGAATTTTTTGTCTGTGGCCAAAAATAAACATCCAAAAATGTCATGGAAAATAACTCGGGCACACACACACACACACACACACACACACACACGTAATCATCTTTTTCTTTCAGAAAATATGGGTTACTTTGTTTTTTAAAGTCACGTTTTATCAATTTCATCTACTTGCAAAACAAAAAAAAATATTTTGATTAAATTTACATACAACATTCTATGTCATTTATGAAACATAAAAATCTAGTACGAAGTTTATTGTTATAAGACTTTTCTAGGTTACTAGACTATACAATAACAGTTTTTGCTGAGATCTGTGACCCATATCAGACCAATACACAGTACCGACAGCTTTCTTGTATATCAACAATCAACATAAAACACGATAACTGTCCTGATATCAAAGACACAGAAATTTTTTTTACTGAAAACACTGTTTTTCATTTTGATAGGTTTGCTAATTTATTCAACATTAACATTGGTTTTCAATGCACCTTTTGTACGTCTGAAACAAGTTAATTGTTATTATAGTGCAACGTCCGAGTACCAGCCCTTCCAAAAACCAACCGCCTTCACATACCAAACACGCGAGACCTGTGTATAGTAAAATAATCTTCCATAAACCGGTCCCTTTGAATTTCGAACAATGACCTTTTTAAGTTAATTTACTTATAAAAAACGGCCGTTGAGAGTCCTAACTCATCACTGAACCGTAACAAAATCAAATTCTTTATTAATCTTATAAACATGTTTACAATAATGTATAGAGACAATATTTATATACAAATCATAAATAAATAACGTATTGTAGTGGACAGTCTACATACCTGGAGGAGTGACCCTGTTTACAGTTACAGTTATAAATTTACAAAGTCTTGATAGTAACAAAGTATTTTTATGATTAAATAGTTTTTGAAAGGAGAAAATGTTTGGTACCTTGAGATCTTTTGGAATGAATAATCGTCTTTCAGATACAAATGCAGTACAATTAAAAATATAATGAAACTCGTCACTCATTTCGTTTGAATCGCATAGAAAAAATTTTCTTTCATTTCTAGGAACATTATTATATCTACCAACATTAATAGGAAGTTTGACATTCTACAAAATAGTTTTGCATTTTTACATGTTAAATTTAACAAGTATGGCTCTAAATCTAAAGTATTCTTATATAATCTATAATTAATAAATAGTGGGGAGTTTTGTAAATAACTACCATTTTTGTAAAAATTGATCAAATAAAGTTTGTTGACATGGCATTTTAACCAATTTACACTGTAAAAATTATGTGTGAGCCAAATTTGGTTTAATCCACATTCTTTTAAAATACTCTTAACATAGTTTAACCAAAGAATATTACAGTTATTATGAACAAATTGATAGTAAAGTAAATTATAAATATTATTTGTTAGTTTACTGTTATGTGCCAATACAATTTTTGCCCAATAAGTGATAACTCTAGTTTTAATATCAATAGAAAGTGGTGTTCTTCCAAGTTCACCGTATACCATATTATTCGGTGTATACTTGTTTACACATAACATTTGTTTACAAAATTTTTAATGTAATTTTTCAATAATGTCTAGTTTGCTAAAACCCCATAATTCGCAACCATATAATAGTGTTGGTTTAACAATTTTATCGAAAAGATCTAATTGACAGTCAATAGATAGATTATGTATTCTAATTTTTTTAAGTACACCAAACATAGACTTTTGTGCTCTTTGAACAAGATCTATCTTTGCTTTATTAGAAGTACCATATCTTGATAAAATTAAATCAAGATATGAAAATTCATTAACTACATCTATGTTAATACCTCTAAAAATAAATTGAGGTTATTTGGAATCCTACATTTAGAAAATACATGTAGTTTAGTTTTACTAATATTAACATTAAGTTTCCAATTGTAACAATATTGTGAGAAGGCATCTATCATAAGTTGTAAATCCTCTTGTGATTCTGCTAACAAAACAGTATCATCTGCATATAATAAACAAAGTAATTTAACATAGTTTAGAGCACATTTTTCAAACTCTTGTGATACAGTACTTAAACCCTTCACGTCTTTTTCTGACAAAAAAATTCTAGATCATTTAGGTATAATGAAAATAAAAATGGGGATAGGCTATCTCCTTGACGAACACCGATACTACAATCAAAGAATTGAGAACTACAGTTGTTAAAGTCTATTCTTGACTTGATACCTTGATAAAGATTGTGTATAACTTTGAAACATTTTCCGTCGATATTTTTTCGACCATAATGCTGGACGCCACACATTGTCAAAAGCCTTGTCAAAATCTATAAATACACAATATAGTTTTTTACTCGATAAACGTAATATTTCAAAAAAGTGGTGCAATACAAAAATATTATCAAGAGTACAATAGCCCTTTCTAAAACCTGATTGATTTTCATTCATCAAATGTATACTTTCAGAAAAATCAGTTAACCTTGTATTAATAATACTTGTAAACAGTTTACAAAGACAACTTGATAAGGTGATCGGTCGGTAATTTTTAGGGTTCTCCTGTTCACCTTTTCACAATACCTGTATCAAGAATAGCATAAAAAAGTTTACCATACACTGGTATAAATAAATCTACAGTATTTATAATATATTCATTAATAACTAAATCATCACCCGGGGACTTTTGTGTCCTTAACATTTTAATACAGTTCTTAATCTCTTCACTAGTAATCGGTTGGTTCAAAAAACTATCATCATATGTAACATCATTAAAATTAAAAACATCATCACTTTCATCATTAACATTTATACCCGCATTTAAATCTTTATAATGTTCAAACAATGTTTTTACTGATATTGGGGGTGACTTGTTACAATCAGTGTTTTTATTCAAGATTTTCCAATATTCACTTGGATTACTAGAGCGTAGTCCCATAAGCTTTCATTTCATTTCTTTTTTAAGCAAGTTAATGCACTTATCCATTGTTTTTTTATACTCATGTTCTTTCTTGCGAAGGTCAGATTTAAAAAATTTCAGAACCATATTTTTTGTACAACCTCTTTGCTCTCCTATAGTTGGTTCTAGCAGAGTCTCTTGTAAACCAGGGTTTCTTTACAAATTTAACTCTACTATTTTTAGGAAACACACCAAATGTTGTTTTTGCAGAAGCTACAAAAATGTTACAAATATTACCTACAGCCTCGTCAATAACTGAGGAATCAACATCTTCAAAATTCAAATTATCTAATGTATTATACAGAGTATTTACAGAATCAATATGAATATTGTACAGAAAATCATTGGCTTTTTTATTATTCCACCTTATAAAATGTTCAGTATAACAATTACTTGGAGAGGTATCAACAGTGCCTGTAGAAAAAAATCTTTTAAACATAACTTAATATATACAGGATTATGTACATCAGAGTAAAACTTTGAAAATTACATAACACAAAAGTTATTTACTAGTTTAATCATATATTTTGTACCTGTACAATAGTCAACTACGCTTTTTTCCGTAGATGTACATCTTCCAATATTTTTATCGTTATCAATACGCCCATTAAAAATAAATAGGTTCTGGTTTTTACACAGTTCTAAAAATAGTTTGCCATAGTTATTTTTCTTACTATCCATGCTTGACCTACTGATAGGGCACTAAAAAAGTAAGTTTCGATTATTTCGCTATTATACGGGTCTTCAAGACCATTTATGTGACTTGCAGTGGTGACGTAAAATTCGTCTGCACAAGCAGTTCGACTATTAAAGTCACCAAGTAAACATATGTATTTGTGGTTTATCGATATTGAGAGTAAATCATTTTCAATTTCGTTAAAGATTTCAGGGGATGAGTACGATGAATTTTCTGGGGGTATATACACAGTGCCACACGCTATATTTTCATTGAATTTAAAAATGCTACCTTTAATATAGAACCAAGATACATATTTATTATAAGTGTTGCCAGGTATAACATATGGATGTATCCAACTTTTCACGTATACCCTTATACCACCTGAGCGTCTATGTGTTAAAGGTAATCTATTTTTGACACAAACACATTCAAATTGGGTATGGTAACATTATCAGCGGCGTCAGTTTTAGTTTAGTAAAACATAAAATATCATAATCATTAATCAATTCTTGGAATTCAGGGTAGTTAAGTCCCTTTTTTAAGCCACAAACATTTAACGATAATATCGAAATAGAGTCACCGTTTTTGTTTAATAAAGTTAAATTGTCACCTTGTTCACCTCCATGGTTGTCCTACTTGTCGTTTCGCTGATTGGTTGATCTGTTTGTTCCTCTTTGTTGCAGGGGTCCCGTACGGTTTCCGATTGTTGTGCGTTTTTTCTTTTCGTTGGTTTTGATGTTTTCTGTGTGTACATCCTTTGTGTGTTTTGTATTTCTTCTTGTACGAATAATTGTCCGTCAATATAAAGTTTGTCGTAAACTAACACAGCTATTTTCTTTTGATCTTTAGCTTGTTTCAGATAAGGGTAAAATTTTTTTCTTTTATTGTTCACTTCTTTTAGGAACTGTTCATTGATTCCGAAATTTGTGCCTCTCAATGCAGTCGGTGCTGCCTTTCGTACTACTTCACGATCTTTAAACTGAACAAATTTTGCAACAATAGGTCGCGTCACATTCTGTCCTCTTTTGTGTCCCATTCTGTGTACCCTGTGAAAGTCAATATTTTTCTCAATTTTAATGTATCTGTTATAAACTGCTTGAGAATTTCTTCAGTGTTTTCTTCTTGTTCTGTGTTATCTTTATTAACTTTCTCCGGGATTCCATGAAAGATTAAATTATCCTTCATTGACCTAGACTGGAGTTCTCTGTGACGTTCACTGAATTCTTTGTAGTCACGCTTCAACTCATAAATTTCTCGATATATATCATCTCTGTCAGACTTCATTTCCTCTACTACTTTTTGAACTTTTCCAATTTCACTATTGCATTTTTCAAACTTGTCATTTATAAAATTCATACTGGTTTCCACCTCATTTACTTTGTGTTTTAAGTCTGTGACTTCATTAGAAACTGTTTGATGGTAATCTCTACATTTACTATTCTTGTTTAAATTGTATCCATTTTATGTACAATATTGTCTAGTTTATTGTGAACATCCATTTGTGTGTTTTGTGTATATGGAATATTTTCGACATTTTGAACTGTGGAATAGTCATAATGTGTGTTGGGAACACCTGGATAAAACTGTTGGTGTGAGTAGTTAGCGTTATTACAGCTATTATTTACTACAGGTATACCCTGAACTGGTTGAGGCATCGTAACAATAGGTCCTTGTGTATTTCCAGATTGTACAGGTGGAAAGACAAATGAACAATTGCTATTTATATTACTTATATTATCTACCTGTTCGCCGCCATGTTGTTGACAACTCTTTGTTTTCTTTTTCTTTTTGGGACGTTTTTCAGTTTCATCTGGGTGCTGCTGGTTCGATTGAATCATTTAAAAGTTTTTTCTCGACTATATATATCTATATATGTAGCTAAAAGTTCTAAACTTGCTTTAAAATCCATTTTAAATTCAATATCGAGATATTTACAGAGCACAGGTAAACACGTCTGTCCACTACGAATACTACTCACTAACGGACAATTGTTAACTGTCAGCTGATCCGATTACTTAAATAACAACGTGATGTAATGTACACATAATGCACTAGATCATGGGGTAACATGTGCAGGGGCAAGTATTTGTACATGTATAAATATATAATACAAATACCAGTTTAATTTTGATTTGCCAGATGCATTTCGGAATTCCTCATCAGTGACACTAAGACCGAAAAATTTGATGAAAAAAAACATAAACCAAACAGTTGGAAATTAATATATCTAAAGTTCCAAAATTAAATAAATCCAAATCCAGCTAAGGAATGCTTTGCATGAGGGAACAAACCTTGGTTTTGAACAAATTTTACAATTTAAGGCAGCTGAAAATTTGGTTAAATGGTACATTTTCTGACAGCACAAAGTACTGCCTACTGAGTTATGGATACCCTCGGGGAGTTTTACTCCACCAGCAGCGGTACCCGCTCAGGAGTAGTAAATATATAATACAAATACCAGTTGAATTTTGATGTGCCAGATGTGCACATTTCGGAAATTAATTCCTCATGAGTGACACTAAGACCGAAAAATTTTTCATGACAAAAACATAAGCCAAACAGTTGGAAATTAATATATCTAAAGTTTCAAAATTATATTAATCCAAATCCAGCTAAGGACTCTTAAATAATGAAATTGATCTTAATTGTTTCCTTTCTTGTTAAATGAGTAAATTATTGCAGTTATTCTGTCTAAATTTTAGAACAATAAACAAACAATAATTGCCTGTTTAATCAAGTATCAAGATTTGTATTTTCTGTTTGTTAACCAATTTTGAATTTAATATATTTTATAGATTAATCTTTTCCGTTTTTTAACATTAGATTTTAAGGGAAAGTTACAAAAATAAAATAATATCAAATATCCTTTACAAGAAGTTGAGTTGAGGACATAGCATTTTTCGAATAAGTAAAAATTATTCCTCATCAGTGACACTAGGGGCCGAAAAGTTTGATCGATAAAAAACATGAGCCAAACAGTTGAAAAATAGCGAATCTAAAATTTCAAAATATATGAATCCAAATCCAGCTAAGGAATGCTTTGAACGAGGGAACAGACCTTAGTTTCAAATAAATAAAAAAAATAAGACGGCTGGAAATTTTGATAAATGGTATATTTTCTGACAGCACAAAGTACTGCCTACTGAGTTATGGATTACTCGGGGAGTTTTACTCCACCAGCAGCGGTACCCAGTCAGGAGTAGTAAAAATGTAACAAATACCTGCTAAATGTTGATGTGCAATACGTGCACATTTCGGAAAATCATTCCTTATCATGTGACATTAGGGGCCGAAAAGTTTGATCGATAAAAAACATAAGCCAAACAGTTGAAAAATAATGAATCTAAAAATATAAATAATTTGAAACCGCCAGTAATTTTCCCGTTTTCGGCCCTTTTTCTCAGGATAATCATACAAATTATATTTTTATCACAAGAATAAATGTGTTTCTCCATTTCATACAAGAAATTTCATACAAAAATTCCTCTGTGTTTTTTTAACTTTCGCTAATAGATCTAGTATCAATTTTTGTCAAAATGTATAAGGTATGTTTGAAGAATCTTTCTAAAAATAATCTTATAAAATTAAGTTTGCTATAAAATATTTATAAAAAAAAAAAAAAAAAAAATCAA
Source organism: Tegillarca granosa (assembly GCA_029721355.1). Classification (NCBI taxonomy): domain Eukaryota; kingdom Metazoa; phylum Mollusca; class Bivalvia; order Arcoida; family Arcidae; genus Tegillarca; species Tegillarca granosa. Next base: position 44,373,654 of record CM056597.1, on the reverse strand, counting down.
ATTTATCTTAGACGTGAATAGAATAAAATGTTAATGCTGCTTCAAACATTATTTTAAACAAAATTGCTCACACGCGATGTCTTTGTTTTCATATCAAGGACAAATTGAATTTCAATAAACACTGCATTTGCATAACGTGTACATGTGACAAAGAGCTACAACCAACTATAGCATCAGCTTTGTGATAAAGAGGTACAACCATCTATAGCATCAGCTTTGTGATAAAGAGGTACAACCAACTACAGCATCAGTTTTGTGATAAAGCGGTTAAACCCACTACAGCATTAGTTTTGTGACAAAAAGCTACAACCAACTACAGCATCAGTTTTGTGATAAAGTGTTAAATGTCGGATGCATACCACAAATATTTTATAATTCAAGGTTAAAAAACATCAGATTTTAACTGTATTTTTCTAATGTCAATCAAAGGGAGAAAACCATTACTGTAATAATATTGATTCGTCATTCAATACTTCCTGAATATTTTATTATTACTACAAATTTCGAGTTTCCAATTTTATGTATTATTTGGCAAAATCTTTACAAAAATTTTTTTGACTTTCGTAATTTTTAAAATTAATAACAGTGTTTTTGGAGATTAAAGTTGCTGGAACTAGGCAATTTTCTAGGCTATACTAAAACTGTATTTGCTAAAACCGATAAAGCTTGTGTGACAAATTCCGACCAGTGCAGAAAGTATTGTCATATATTGATATAACACACAAAAACAGTTCTGATACAAGGTACCTAGAGAAAAACAATTAGATTTACTTACCATAACTGTTTGCCATTTTGATTGGTCTGTTAATAATTCAACATAAACGGTAGTTTAAAATACAAGTAATCTATATCTGCTACGTGTTTTTGTTGTTACCCAGACTTCAATTTTTGCGGAAGAATAAAAAGGGAGAGAAGTAATGCCAAATTTATTTTTCCTTTACCCTATAATACATTTAAATTTAAAACGATATTGATATTTTTACCACATTACCACATTCAAAAATGTGCTATTTTAACACCCGTAAACCGTATATTGAGCTGTTAACATTTTGCAACTGTTGCATTTGGATAGAAAAAAATCATGAACGACGAAGTGAAGTGAAGTGAAGATGGAAAAAGGACTTCACTTAATTCAAATCGTACTAGAAATTCCTCGTTTGTCCCATATATCCATCTAGTAATTTTGAAGGTTTTACCAATTGTTACAATTATAAGTTAAACTTATAATAATAAGGTTTAGATGAGGAATTGCATTCTACACCCAATTCGACACTTCAAATTTTACATCCCTTCCTAATTTCGTAAATTTAAAAGACGTTATTCTTCAAAGCGCTTTTTAGAAACATTTATAAAAATATAATAACAATACAATGAAGTTAGTTGAAAGGCAAAAATACCTTTCTTTTAGTGTGTAAATTAACAGCAATATTTATATTTTCTGAAAAAAGACTATTAAATGACTGAACTTATGTAAGAATATGAAGCGTTAAAGTCAATGTACAAAAAAGTTATAATATAGAAATATAAAAAGGATTCCACATATATTATAACAAAAAAAAACATAGAAACCTGATTTTTCATGAGTTCCAACATGAAAAAAGAAAGTGAGTTATTGTACATTTGTTATAACCTGAAACAAGAATGTGATCGCAAATTGTTATGTATGAGATATTTTACTTTGAGTATTGTTAGAAATTTAGATTATTTTGCATAAAGCTTCTAAGTTGTGCGAAAAAAACTATAGTTCTAAATATAGACTGCTACATGTCCTGGAATGCTCTCATTCTCCCTGCCATTGAATACTTCCACAAGAAAAACTTTTCTGGAAATCTAAAAGGTGTGTAAACTGTACTGTAATTAAAACTTGTTATTTAGTATTACAGTTGTTATGTTTGCGAAAAGCATAATAAACAAGTCAGTTGTTAATGATGTCGTATGCAGAATATTGAACTAACATGGTACGAATCCTACCCCTGTTTGTATTTTACAGGTGCTTTTCAGTTTGTATTGTAAGAAGGTATTGCCTTGTCAGATCTTTTTGATCCTCTGCATAATATCGACTTAAAGTCGGATTTAGGTACTGGACCTATAGTCGCAGGTGTTTGTCCTTCTCTTCTATGTAAGGTAATTTACCTGTTACTTGGAAAAGATTAAGCTGGTGATGCAGTTGTGTCGAATACTACTATTTATGCTTTGGACAGAGAAACATTTTTAGACGCGTTTCCTGCCCGTGCTGTTACTCGGGCTATGAACAAGAATTATATTGTCTTGAATGACAAAATATTTAATGGTGTGGATGTGAAGAGTTCCAGATCATTTATCTTTGGAAAAAGTTGATGCTGCAGTGAATTAGGTATAATAAAAAAATTAAATAGAATTAAATAATTAAAAAATAAAAGATTTTTAGAACACAATAAAAATGAGGTTGGTGTAAGAGTAACCTTAATATTGCCCTTTGATTTTTATTTTTTATATACTTCAGAAGTTCTTACTCGTTTTATTTAACTATTCAATGGATTGCAAGTGGCGAAATTGTAATTTTTAATTAAAATATACATAAATACATTAAATTGTCATTTAAGTGAGAAGACATCTTTTCATGATATGAAATTGTTTATAAACGACTCAAAAAAAACTAAATAGCAAAACTTAAAAAAAAAGTTAAATATTCCATGTGCTGTGCTTGCAACACTCTCTTTATCAGATGTTATTTCTTTAAAAAGTTAGTAGTTATTAGATCACTTGAACGCATTCTGTTGAAACTCGAAACTCCCACAGGAAACACGTGTTAAGAAATGAATATCCTCATTTAGTGAACATTTCCGTGTCCTTTTGGAAACCTTTTTCAAAAAATAAAATAAAATAAAATAATGAATAAATCGCTGAATCGCATATGAGATTTTATTAATTAACTAGCAAACTGAATATTCTATTAAACGTATTAATATTCAATAATACAATTTTGTTAGATACCACAATTTGCATAGTTGGTTCCAACAGGGGAGGAAATATAAGTAAATTAATATATTTTTTAAATATCTTTTTGAACCCATTGTTTACTCTTTTGTCTTGGTCAGTTAAACGTTTGTTTAATTTTAGATGGAGAGTTTTATACACTGACACCAAATAGTATAAACAGAATAGATAAAACAAGTGAGAAACAGACACTTATCATAAACATAAACCCTTATTTAAATTTCTATAGGATGGAGGGACATAAACACTGCAAATGTGATACCAAATACAGGTAAAACACTTGTTACTTTCTTGATTAACCTTGATTTGACTGCATTTATGTTTTCATTGTATACATTTAATTTGTAACTTTTTAATGAATATGTTTTTTTAATTTCAAAACCAGTGCACTTTTAGTCGGTGTGTTGAACCTTTCATATTCTGAGTTTCTGAAATGTTACTTAGTGAAATGATTCCAGCTGTTAACGTTTAACCTCATGAATTTTTTTGTTAATGAGCATAAAAGCTAAGGAAATTGTTTTATTTTTTAAACATCAATTTTTTAACAATATCTTAGCTAAATCTGGAGGTATCATTAATTTTTCTAGTAAAAATCTTTCTTGTATATATATATAACGCAAATTCCTGTTAAATTTTGATGTGCCATATGTGCATTCCTCATCAGTGACACTAGGGCCGAACAGTTTGATGGATAAAAACATAAGCTAAAATATATGTTTATGTTGATGTTTAAATACAAAAGATTAGAGAAATTGTTTTATTACTATTTCTTTGACAATACCGCTGCAAGTCATGTTTTGTATAGTTTTAAAAGATAAAAAACAATCAATAAAATTATATATTTAAGTTTTATATGCAAAGATTATTTTGACTTATTTATAAATATCAGACGAATGAAGTAAGGATAATTTTGCACTAGTCAAGATTCGTTATTAAATTCGTAATTTCTTGACAGATGAAAAACTGCCTGAGGAAAGCAAAACCGACAGAAAACAAATGACTTTACTTTCTTACACAAATATCTGTCTCGAGTAGGATTCGAACTGTGATCGGTATTTGAGTGCCTTAGATTTCTCGGCCACTGAAGTCTCTTTAAAATAAAACTAGTGAGGTTTGATGACTAATGATTGCTGAAGATATATTATTCTTACATATTGTTTGAGTTTCATTTCATTAAAATATATGTTTTACCAAATACAAAACTTAATAAAACACTAAATAGATCTATCGTTTTATATTTGACTAATTATATTTATATTTGATGTTAAGACCCAGGTTCTCAATTTATAAACAAAAAATTATTTATACGTTGTTAAACAAAATGTTACTGTTATTTAAACACTGATAAAAATTTCACAAGAATTATCATTATATTTATGCAGTTTGCTTACATTAATGAACAAACCTTAGCATTTTAAAATTCTATAAAAAAATTGTTCAAATACTGGTCCAGAAGATTGGTAAATAAGACATTCTTTTATCAAATTAAACAAATGGATATTGTATACAGAGTTTGTTTATAGCAAAATCGATTGCATTACTTCAGACGGGTTGCTTTAGGCAACTTGGTTGTAGTTAAGGTGATTTACATATATTACATATTATATTGTGTTTTCGTCTGTACTTTTTTAACTTTTTACGTTTTAATGTATTGCTTGTGTGGCCAGATTTAAAGCGTTCATGTATATTGTTGTGTACTTGCATGACGCAAATCACCGTCCTTGTGCATTTTTATTCATGTCTATTTTCTTCAATAAAACTCGCTTGGAATCCAATGCATTCTGGTACCTCTCAAGATAATGTTTGCACAAAAACGTTTTATTTCATTTAAGACCACCAATCTAGCAACATCTGACTATAAAAAGGCTGACATTTCGTATACTTTCAAATGTCATGGAGAAAATTTTTAAAATGTTAAGCTTAACCATTCGTTATATGATCTTATATACATTTAGATTTTTAGCAGCGTATGTTGTACATTTCGTCAGGAACTAAATTGTCATACTCATTTTGTTAAGGTAATAATGAAGACAGCATCGATCACGAAAATTGTTTCGGTTTGCTTAACAAATGGATCTGTTTAAAACCAGATGATATATGTGATGGGAAGCCACTTTATTATGGTTCATACCATGGATATCTTCGCAATTTGTGTACTAAGAAATTATTTGCGACCCTGTGGTATATAAAGATATTAATGTTTTGAAATTAGCTCTGCTTTTTTTTCCTGGAAGTATCTTACTTTCTCAAAAGTAACTGATTTAAAGAGCTTGTTAGAGTTTGATTGCTTGGTTATATTTACATGAAAAATCCTTTGGATCAAATCAAAAGCCTGAAAAAGCAGCTTGTTTTGCCTTGGTTGACGACATATCGAGTTGCAGAAATATCATAGGCAACAGAGCGTATGTTTCGTTACTATGGCTACAGGGTAAGTTGGCATTTTTCGGAAACTAATTGTACTTATCTACAGTACATGTTTAGATAAAAAATTTCTTTTTGCTAAATTGTGTTTTATATTTATGTATAACCTTGCTATATCTGATCTTGTAATGGCTCTTTATATGTTAATAATTGCTCTTCATGATGCATTGTATGAAAGTGTCTATTTATGGATCGATTTCACATGGAGAAATAATATTCTTTGTAAAATTGCCGGTGTATGGTCCATGCTGTCGAGTGAAGCGTCTTTGTTTATGTTTTTAATAAGTTTGGAAAGGTTTTTCATACTAAAGTTCACCTTTGGTTACATTAAAATTTGCAATTGTAATTTTACATCTGTGTTACCATTGTTTATATATGACGATTTCTTCGCAACACTGGGAGTCTGTATCGCAATTCTGTAACTAAAGAAATTAATAGTGGAATTGAATGTACTGTTGTGTTATTTATTTATATCAATTTTTTAATTAGATCCTTTGTGCCCTATGTTTTCTTTCAAATTTACCGCGAGGTTAAAAATTCAATGAAAAAAGTTCAACGTACACAAACTATTAGAGATCCTTATGGCAAAAAGGATATCAGTTACTGGATTTCAGATTGTCTTTGTTGGTTACCGGTGGAAGTTGTTAGTTAGTAAAAGCTTCGTTTATTTATTTTAACATTTGGTACCAAGTATACACTTTCTTTCACAAAAGTGACCCCAAAACACAACCAAAAGCTTTTTTGTCAAACGTTTAAAATCTATTATTAATAGGCTAGTCCTCAAGGAACGTTCAAAGTATCAAATAATTTATAAATTTCAAATTTTTAACTTCACCAATAAGACCGAAAACTTGTAGCAAATTATGCAAAACCGGACAAACACAAACACGTGCAACGTTTACTTTTTATTTAAGAATAACAATAAAAACATCTCATTTCACACACACACACACACACACACACACACACACACACACACACACACTTACGAATGCAACGATAAACCCTTATATTTATACATTTTTGAAACTAGAGATGGTGAAAGTATGGATAATAAATTAAATATACGGATAAGGAATCAACAATTAATTCAGCTCACGATAGTCAAATATTTATAAAATCCCATATGATTATTTACATTTAGGAAAACGCATTAACCAATCTACTTCGCGGTTATGTAGTACTTAAAATAGTCGTTGCTGTAAATAGTGTAAACTCACAAACGAACTGCTTTAAAAAAACCACATAATAATATCAATTTTTATGCCTACTATATATATATATATTTATATATATATATATATATATATATATATATATATATATATATATATATATATATATATATATATATATATATATCCTGCTTTAAACGGGGTATACTTATAGAAAATTTTCTGTATTTACGTGGATTCTGTAAATAGGTATATATATCTCTATGTTAATGTTAACTTATTTATCTTACTACTGTTGAATACCACCTATTAACGGTTTCCATACGGATGTAATGAGCCTTTTCATTAAATTGTTACCTTACTACGTTGTACAATGTTTACATATTAACTTGTTACACCATTAAGTTACTGCAGTGTAATAAGTATTTATGCATTCGGCGTTTTACTCTAGTTTAATTTGTTACATAATAAAGTCACTGCAGTATAAGTATTAAAATATATTTCCCGTTTACACATTAACGCAAGGGCATAAACATGCACAATTACGCAAAAAAGTATCAGTACATTCATTTGATATCGACAATTAATGCTGCAAAGACAGGATGTGTTCAAAGTACAATTACATAGCCGTTATTTGATACTTATTGTAACTCAAGTAAACTCAGTTTTGAATTCATCACTATTTACGTTAATTATAGTGTTTCTATCGCCGTACCATATTGAAAACTATGTACTTTTTCCCAATCAAACTTCGAATTCTAGAAGATGCATCGTCAAGCAAGACATAAAAAAGTCGAGTAAATGACCAGGCAAATCAATTTAGAATAATTTACCTTTAAAAAATGATTAAAAAAAATCAACTTCAAATATTCAAACATCTTGTATAGTAAAAAACTAGTTTAACGTTGATATTTCCAATCAATACACCTTAAAACGGACAAAAATATGGAAAACAACTAGATCTATATTATGACATGATAAACGAGAATATGACTACATGCATGCTAAAAACTCTTTATTTTACGAAAAAAAAAATCGAGAAGCTGTATTTATGACTTTAAGATACTAGTATCTATGAGATTTCGATTTGGACATGAACTGGTATGTTTGTGTTTAATTTGCTGTATATAATAATACCTAATAAATTTTACTGTGCCATATGTGCATATTTCGTAAATCATTCCTCATCAGTGACACTAAGGGCCAAAAAGTTTAATAAATAAAATAAATAAGAAAAACATGAGTCAAACACTTGACAATTTATGAATCCAAAGTTCCAAAATGATATATACTTAACCATCTAAGAAATGTTTTGCATGAGGGTACCATCCTATTTCAAAAATCAAGACGGCTAAAAATTTAGCTAAATGGTACACTTTCTGACAGAACAATGTACTGCCTACTGAGCTATGGAACACTAGGGAAGTTAAACTTCACCATCAGTTGTACCACTCAGAGGTAGTAACTATATAACAAAATCACTGCTAAATTTTGCTGTGTCATATATTCACATTCAAAAATATAAGAAACTTACCGTTTTTGTCCAAACCTTAAACCAAAAAAAAAAAAAAAAAAAAAAAAAAAAAAAAAAAAAAAAAAAAAACCACTTTGAAAGCTGGCAAAATTATTTATGCATGTGAACTTCCATCAAGGAAGTGAGGCCGTTGCATCGGAAAGGTAATCACCTCCTGTCTAGCTAGCAACACCCGTCACGTGCACGTCAATTTTGTAAATGAAAGGAAAAAGAACTTTGGTAAGTCAAATATATCCAATATACGTTTGGATACAGTGACTACATACTTATCAACAATATTGTGATGACGGCTATAAAACTTTTTAAGGACCTTGATTTACCTAGGCTTGCATTGTTCTTGCGTCAACAATTTAACTGGAAGCAGTTTTCTTCGTTGTAGAAAGTCCCCATAGTGGGTTAAAGCTCTACTATAACGTATTAACTGTGAAACATATACACCATACACAGGAGAAGCAGGGATATTACTGCAAAGAAATGGAAAGTTGACAATAGAAAAAATGAAGTCATCATGTTTGTCGTATAGCTTTAGATGTAACTTTTCGTGGGTGTCATAATTGAGGTATAAGTCTAAATATGAAGCAAAAACATGGAGAATCAGTCGTTTCATGTATATCAAACTCACTTGGATAGATGGAATTCACATATTCTCCAAATTTTGGATTATTTAGAGCTAGAACGTCATCTATATATCTGTATGTGTAGTTGAATGATTTAGCGACAGTCTTTTCTCCAGATTTGACAAGGTTCTGTAAAAATTCTGACTCATATGAATAAAAAAACAAATCAGCAAGCAAAGGTGCACAGTTTGTGCCCATTGGTATACCGATTGTTTGTTGAAAAATTATATTGCCAAACACAACAAATATGTTGTCTATCAAAAACTCTAACATTTTGTTGATGGTATCTTTAGTATTTTTTGTTTACAGTCCGTTTGGTGTTATACAAAATAACTAGAATCGCTGTTGAGCACTAGATATTTATATCTTGGTTTATCCTATTGTTAAAGAATGAAAAATGAATAAGAATTAAGACGTTCTTTCAATTTAGAATGAGGAATAGTGTTGTAAAGGGTACGTTGTTAAAAGCTTTATCAGCTGGGACAACAACATACCTGTTATGTATGTCCATAAGGATTGCAGAAATCTCAGGGTCCCTGAGCACTAAAGAAGGTTTAGTACCCATAAACCATTTATGTTTGGCAATCCCTGACTTTAAAAATTTCTAATTGTCCTTATCCAGTCGGATAAAGTATCAAGCTCTACGTCTTGTAATTTAGCCCAATGACTAGCATAGTGACATTAGGGGCCAAAAAAGTATTTGTTAATTCGGCGAACTTTGGACCTGTGGAGATCGTCTTTTAAATCTTTTTTCTAATAAAACTTTTAATTGTCATAATTGTATTGTACCTGATATTATTTAACCTGTTTTAGGATTGGAATTAGGTCGCGTGCTTAAAAGTTAACAAATTGATGTTTATTCTTTCACGTCTTTGAAACAGAACAAATGTACACCCAAACGCACATATGCATCAAATATATTATTAGCAATGGTAGCTTTGTTTAGTTGAGCCAAACAAATGACAGTGGTATATTTTTCTTAATCTATATATATATATATATATATATATATATATATATATATATATATATATATATATATATATATATATATATAGAGAGAGAGAGAGAGAGAGAGAGAGAGAGAGAGAGAGAGAGAGAGAGAGAGAGAGATTAAGAAAAAAAAAAAAAATATATATATATATATATATATATATATATATATATATATATATATATATATATATATATATAAAATCAACATTTAAAAAAATTCAAAATTAATTTGTTTTATTGTTTCTTTCACATAGACTCACATACACATTTTAAAATATCTGTGCAAAACTACTCTTCATGTAGATTTTGATTTAAGAAGGTAGGTCAGTCAATATCATTTGGAGATGTCCTATGCGTAATCATTTTCATGATGTGAAATGATTAAAGAACTGCGTTAAGGGGTAAAAATATTTTAGAATTTTGTATTATTTGTTAAAAATCTCAAATCTCGAATAATAGAATAAATATCTTATTTTAAAACATTTTAATTTTATATATTTTATTTTAATATTAAAATAATCTTTTAAAGTATGATTCTTGCAGTTTGGTCTATCTTTCTTATCCTTGAAGAGGAAAAATCATTAAAATATATAGGAAGAATTCAATTCATTTTTAATATAAGATCGTTTTTATTTTAAACACATCGAACACAAATAAAGACGTTCACATCAAAATCACTTCAAATGTTAAATTAAAAAAAACTTTTAGGTTAAACATATATACTTTCCGAATGAAAGTTAATCCGGTGCTGCGGAAAAGTAAAAGCTTCTCTAGCTCGCTACAAATTTGAAAATAAAAAAAGATCAATTTGACGTCGAATTTTTTTCAGGATAAGTTTGGATTCTGTGACTTTAAGTGTATTAGCAGTGTTTTATAAAAGCCAAAACAACTTTAGTTCTTTTAAATGTCTCTACGTAAACAATTTCTTTGTATGCAGCTCACGTTGTTTCAGAAAATCCCTGTTGTAACAACAAGATCTACTTTAACATACTAATCATAAAACTACTACGGCATACGAAGTTGAAGCTGAAATATTGCTGCATATAAAAGGGAAGTTGTCAATAGAAGTCCTAACGTTTGTGATTTAGATTTATGTAAAATTTCGTGGTTGCAATGATTTTTTTTTAATTTTAATAATATTTTTTTTTAATATTGACAATTTACTTTGTTTTATTAATACATATATACATATATTTTCTTATAATATTTAGGATCTTGATTGTACCATTTAAAAATTAAATAAAAAGTTACAGTCTGGAATTACATTTCTAATGTATGATTGTAATAAAAAATAAAAAAATAATTAAATCACTTTTAACAAATCAATGCAGTGGTTCTAGCCGTTTGATTGGAGACAAAATTTGTATTGTACGCCTTCAGTTTTTTCCTTTTTATCTAAGTTGTTCAGGTTAGCGGAGAAACATTAATGCCCTGAGCAAACCGCCGACATAAGGCAAGCGAAAAAAATACAAACGTACCTGTTCCATGTCAAAATCCCGATCCGAAAAAATTACAACTTTAAAAACAATTTGGGACTTGGACTGGTAAGTTTGTGTTTTATTATTATACATGTGAAATCGTGGAAGGAAGAAGGCCGGGTGCTCTGGAAGGTTACGTGCCTCGTATCAAGTAGCTTCACCTGTCACGTTCAAAGTCAAATTTGAGAAGAAAAGGAACATTGAACTATGGTAGGTCAAATATATCCAGTATATGTTTGGAATGTTTAAGCGAAGTCTTGTAAGTATCCAGCACAAATATAGCAGCCCACAATCAAACACAATAACCCTCAAATATGATTGTCGAATTATGTCAAACAAGTAAAAAATCATTTGGTAAATGCGGCTTAGTTCTCTGGAAGGGAACAAACCTGCTATCTATCTTGCTATCCCCGCCACGGGTAAAGTCAAAATTTAAAATCGAATGGAAAATTGAAATAAAGAACGTTTAACAATAAGAGAAAATTTCCTTAGTTAAGCAAATATTTAATTAGTTTAAAAACTTAAAAAGGGAAAGTTAAAAGACATTACTTTTCTGAGCATTAATTTGTGTAAAGAGTACTTACTTTAAACTATCTATGACTACTGAGGTCGCACATAAGTGCAACATTCAACTGTTAATAAGCTTGAATACTAACATTGTTTAACAGGTTGTCGTTTTCTTTGTTTTATTATATTTTTATAGTTAAACAAAGAATGACATATAACATAGAAAATATTATTTTAACGACATAGGTCATTTTATAGATGATTATAATCAATTATATATATTTTTGTAAAACGAAAAAGACGAAAGAAATTACAAAGAACCAATTACATCAAATATTCATATAAAAAAGTCTTTTTGAAACACAATCTCAATCGTAGCCTTTAATTGAACCACAAGATCATTTTTCAGGAGCGTCTTTTCTTGATACACACAATGTTCTGAAAAGATAAATAAAAAAATAATTTAAAGATTTCTAAAAACAGAAGAACTACAACTGTTACGAATATACAAAAATATAAATTGGGTATTAGACTTAACATGTTTTTAAGATAATAATGGCAAATTTAGTACGCTTTGGTACGCTCGAGTTTTTCAATTTTGTTAATTTTTCATTTGACCTATCAGTTATTATCAAAGTCAGTTGAATTGGTCCTAGAAGTCGTTATATATATATATATATATATATATATATATATATATATATATATATATATATATATATATATATATATATATATATTTCCGAAATGTGCACATCTTGCACATCAAAATTTAACCGGTATTTGTGTTATATATTCTTTAGTCATTACTGAATACAGATACGAACATGTAATGTTGTTTTGCGACCTTTTTAACTAGCGCGAGGCTTTTACTGTTACAATCCAATGGGTGCGCGTTATACCGTGAACTGTTGATTGCTTCAAAATATTACGCGATTTATGTGCATTTCGGTCTATCAGGCCCTCCTTATATAGAAAAATAGGTTGTATTGTTAGAACATATTTTTTTTTACTGAAATAGCATCTTACATAAGTGTGAATGTAATATTCAATTGATTAAATTCATTGAATATTTTTATGCAACTAGTCAAGGATAGCAAAATCTCATTATGGTTTACTATGTTTGAATTTATCGAAGGGAAATTTAATGTCTCGCCTAAGTCAAAGTGTTTTCTTCGTCATTTATTTGTTCAAATTGTTATTCTTATTATTACGAATTACCTTAAACGAGTCCATCTTAGAATATGTATAAATATAAGGATTAATCGCAGAATTTAACGGAAGTACAAGTACGATGACCCAGGAATAGACTTTACTTGGCGTTTTAATACCAGCTAAAGATAAAATGACTGAAAAGTGATAACAAATTACGAAAAAATTATTTCTTATTTCTATATTGAAGACAAAATGCTTTATGAAAATGCATTGACATTGTGAGTTTCATTACATCAAAGAGTACTAACACTATCCATTCTATATATATATATATATATATATATATATATATATATATATATATATATATATATATATATATATATATATACCTTGTATTGTTTTGCAGTCTGTATGATGTTTTACAATATAACCAAAATCTCTGTTGAGCACTAGATGTGTATGTCTTGTTTGACGGATTTTTTTCAAACAATAACAAGTGAATTACATGTTTAACACTTTCTTTTAGATTAGAATCAGGGATAGTTGTGTAAACTGCAGATACAACCAAACGTTTTATCTAAATTTAATCAAAGTATATGAATGTTAGTATGTTCAAGTAGTTGGGTTTAAGCCATATTTAAAATAGACTTTTCTGAATAAGTCTGAATGCCATCTTTCACGACTGTTTTAATTTCTTTCAGAAATACTGAAAATGACTTAGTAGTTCATTTACCGGGACCTGCTTTATATCTTTCTTTTTGTAAAGTTTGGAAATGCAATACAAATAAAGATGTTCAAGTTCTTCCTATTTTATAATTTGTAAATGTTTATAATTGATACCAAAAGACTCAAGAACTCCCCTGTGATTGGAAAGAATTCTGTCTTGCTAAAATAAGTTTTGCTATCAGAAGGATTCTCTGATATACTATCTTAAGCAAGCGCCTTTAGCAAAAATTCAACATACAATTTTTTTAAAAACGAAAATAATTATGTTGGAAGCTTTGACAATATTTGTTATATCTGTTCTTGAAGATTGCAAAAATCTCAGGGTGCCTGAGCACTTTAGAAGATTTTGTACCCATAAGCCCTTTAGGTTAGTTATCCTTGACTTTATGACATTTCTTATAAAATGGTCTATTTTAAAACTAAGAATAGGTTTAAGAATAATTTCGAGGCCAGACCATAGTAAATATTCTTAATGATTTGAAAGCTTAATATTATACTTTAGATCTATACCTTTGTCATCAGTATTCTATGTCATCAATAACAAAAATACACTTATCTATTAGGTATGATATTATTTATGATATTTGTTATATATTTACTCACCAAGAATTCCTATGGGTAACCATCAAAGACAATCAGTAACCACAACGATTGATATCCTTTTTGCGACCTGGATATCTGTGCCAGTTTGTGTACTTTCAATTTTTTTCATTGAATTTTTAACCTCAAAATAAATTTGGAAGACGACATACGAGATAAATGAACTGATGAGAAAGTTAAAACCTAAAAACAACACAACAGCATATTCAATTCCACCCTTGACTTCTTTCGTCAAGGGAATTGCGATACAAACCCCAGATCTTGCATAGAAATCTTTATATATAACCAACGGTAACACAGATGCAAAACAAGTAATAAACCAAACAATGAAAGAAAGTCCGATTGCTTATTTTCGAGATATTCTTATATGTCCAAAAGTAAATTTTACAATGAGAAATCTTAAGAGACGCTTCACTCGACAACATGGACAAAATACCGGCCATTTCACAAAGAGTGCTATTCCTCCAAGTAAAATCGTTCTATACGTAGGTACCATCAAACATTACATCATGCACAGAAATTATCAATATATACAGGGCCATAATGAAATAAGAAATAGCAAGATTAAACACAAAAATAAAATACGATTTAGTAAAAACACTTTTATCTACACATGTCTTCTAGATAATTACAAAAAGGTTTCCAAAAATGCAAAAATACCCAATAGCCATAGAAACGCAGCTAGAACCCTTTTGCCTATGATATTGCTGCAACTTGATATGTCGTCAAACGAAGCAAAACAAGCCGCCCTTTCCGGTTTGATGCAACATATTGTAAACGAATCACCATAAATTATGTCTATATTACCGTATAACTGGTAATTTACGCGGTTA
The DNA here is from genome assembly GCA_029721355.1 of Tegillarca granosa. Classification (NCBI taxonomy): domain Eukaryota; kingdom Metazoa; phylum Mollusca; class Bivalvia; order Arcoida; family Arcidae; genus Tegillarca; species Tegillarca granosa. The sequence goes on along the minus strand of CM056597.1, from coordinate 44,358,633 downwards.
TTCAATATTCGCGTATATTCGCAGTCACATCTTCACCGCGAAAATTAGAATCGCGTAATATACCCGAGTCACTAAAGTTACTTGATTACCGGCGGTTACTTGTTTTAATACGTAACTTCTTTACCTGTATTGGAACACCTCTGGTTACGTATAATATGGTGAATGAAAGATAGTGAACACTTTTAACTCTTTCCACTTTGAGGGTATTGATTTAGTATAAAAATAAATGCAGTGAATACTATTCTCAAGCAGTTTTTGTCAGCTCATAAGTAATTTTGGTTTAGCTGGGAGAGGATGTCGATACTTGGATTTGTCAAGAAAGAGGATGAAACGGGGAGAATTCTACCCAACTGTCAGCATGTTTGAGTTCAAGAGCAATTACTGAATGTAATGATCAAGTTACTGGAGCTTTGATGAAGTCAAAAACTCCTGAGTCAGTAAAAAAAACGTGGAACATATTCAAATTATTCTCCAAGTGATCGAAAATTGGAAAATTTGCCTTGGAAAATGGACCAGCAAAAACAATAAAGAAATTTCAATCGGAATTCAGCAATTTAAAAGAATCAACTGTAAGGTGTTAAAGGGATAGCTACAAGAAAGAATTAATTACCAGAAAACGTAAACTTGACTTTAATGACGAAAACATAGAAAACTCAGAAATTCATATTGACCAATTACCAATGACCAATTACTTTTCGATTTCACTTTTATAACAACCGGAAGTTGAAATTGCATTTCTTGATTTGAATGACCTGGGAGGCGAAAACGGTAAGATAGTTATAATTTTTTCTCACACACCTTCAACCGCAAAAATAAAACTCGCGAAAAATTTTGATAGGGTTTTTTACTAAAAAATCGCAAAATTTCATACCGTGAAAATTACCGGTTATACGGTAATTGATTGAAGAAAAACGTTACTAGTTAGAATAATTCTATTTAGTCTTAAATCGATTAAATTCAAAGCATCTAAATTGTCAAAAATACCTTTCTCTAATGTTTGAATATTGTTTGAACTCAAATTAAAAATTTGTAAATTCCTCTGGTCTACAAACTGGTCTTTTGAGACCATCGTCCAGTGTGAACCTGTGATAGTAATTAAACTAAGGAGTTCAAGACTTCTAAAACAACCCTTATCAAACGATCCCAAATATTTGTTATTGACCAAATATAGTTCTGTTACTGCTAAAAGACCTCTTAAAGCTTGATTTTGAAGAAATGTGATACGAGATCCTTCAAGATACAGGGTAGAAACATTCTTCATCAAAGCCAAGTCTCCTGCTGTCAGGTTTTGCAGAAATGGGAGACCGATAATTTGATCTGGTGGTTTCCATGTGAAACGTTATTGAGCAGTCAAACTTTTTAAATCTAATAGTTTTGAGAACGGATGATAGTCCCAAGAAAGAAACTCAGATAATTTCGGAAAATCAGTATTTTTATTTGCCAAAGGTCGCAAATGAATTCTATTCTTGAAAGTTTACAATCTTTAGTACACAAACTGCACAGAAATTCATCGTAATTCCCATGGCAAAGTGGCTTTCCATCGCATATATCGTTTGGTTTTAAACAAATCTATTTGTTAACCAAACTGAAACATTTTTCGTAATCCAGGCAGTAATCATTTTTACCTGAATCGAAAACAGAAGATATAAATTTTATACTTTTTGAGATTACAGTATAACCTGCTTTAAAGTCAGTTACAAAGCAATCGTACAAAAAATCCCAATCAATAATACAATAAAATGACTGTAAAATATTTTGTCTAATTTAGAACAAGTCACCTTTTTAATCACATATAACTTCCTTAATATGTTTAATGCCGATCATTTTATTTTTTATATAAAGAAACATTATTTCCCAAAGCTTGTACACAAGTATTTAGATAATTATAAAATAAAAAAAAAGAATCAACATGAGCTAAACAATAATAATAATTGTGTAAATTTTATCATTTTATTTAAAAGTGATTTTCAATGTTTAAAAATTCTGCAATTTTTTTTTTTTTTTTTTTTTTTTTTGGGGGGGGGCTGTGATTTGTACATGGACTGGTACATGCAAAGGCGCATTCTCATAATGATATATTTAGTAACTTTCACCTTACCAAAATAGCCATAAATTCAACAATAACTTTCAGTGAAAGCTACACCCCCAAGAACCATCAAAGGGCCATAACTTCTTTAAAAATCAATAAATTGGAACTTGTTTCCGATATGCACAACTTTACTCTCCAATAATCATTAAAGTTTCATGACAATTCAATGGACGGTTTAGGGAAACTGTTACGAACATAAATATGGGAGGAGCGGACGGACAAAATGAAGGACGGACGGACAGACGGAAGACATCACTATATTTTCTTTACCGGTTTCTCAACAGGGGATAACAACTGTTGAAAATGCTATTCAATAAATTAGTTTTTATTCAAATAACTAATTCACAAACGCCCATTTTCATGTTCTGGCAGCCATCTTGGACGCCATTTTGAATATAACAAAATGCTCAAGGGTGACAGAGTGACAACAACTGCATTGTAAACCATATAATCATTATATATACCGTATACGGGGTAATTTTTGCGTTTTGAAATTTTCACGGTTTTTAGTATAAAAACCCTCTAAATTATTTTGGTGTTTTTATAATTCGCGGTTTCTGTAATTTCAAAACTATTTCTTTAGTCTGTGCAATTTCAAATCAAAAATTTTACCCTGAATACGGTATAACAAGTTAGACTCGCGTGTTATTTATTGACTCCGGAAGCTACAAGCGGAAACTAAAATCCAGAGATGAAAACGGTACTTCATAATATTTATATTCTATATAACGTAACAATACGAGTTATTTCCTTTTCACCATTAACATTTGTTTTGAAATATTTGCGCTTTAATTTTTTATCAAATCGGAGTTAGTGTTTATCTTTTTTTTTTTTTTTTTTTTTTTTTTTTTTGCTTTACAAAAGGTTTCATCTCAAATTAAACTAGAGTTACTGTTTATCTATTTTTAGCTTTACAACAGGTTCCATCTCCAGACAAATCGGAGTGACTGTTTATCTATTTTAGCTTAACAAAAGGTTCTGACCCCAAATCAAACTCGAGTTACTGTTTATCTATTTTTAGCTTTACAACAGGTTGCATCTCTTATCAAACCAGAGTTACTGTTTATCTTTTTTTAGTTTCACAACAGGTTCCAACTCTTACCAAACGGAGTTAATGTTTATCTTTTTTAGCTTTACAAAAGGTTCCGACCCCAAATCAAACTCGAGTTACTGTTTATTAATTCTTAGTTTACAACAGGTTCCATCTCCAATCAAACCGGAGTTACTATTTATCTATTTTTAGGTTTACAACAGGTTCCAACTCTTATTAAACCGGATTAAGTGTTTATCTTTTTTTAGCTTTACAACAGATTCCATCTCGAATCAAACTAGAGTTACTGTTTATCTATTTTTAGATTTACAAAAATAACAACTGCAACCAAATCGGAGTTAGTTTTTATCTTTTTTTTTATGCCCACAACAGATTTCATCTCCAATCAAACAAGAGTTACTGTTTGTCTATTTCGAGCTTTACAACAGGTTCCATTTCGAATCAAACTAGAGTTACTGTTTTCCTATTTTTAGCTTTACAACAGGTTTCATCTCCAATCAAACCGGAGTTACTGTTTATCTATTTTTAGCTTTACCAAAGGTTCCATTTCGAACCAAATCGGAGTTATTGTTTATCTATATGTAGCTTTACAAAAGGTTCCATCTCCAATCAAACTGTTACTGTTAGTAATATTCAGCTTTACAACAGGATCAATCTCCAACCAAACCGGAGTTAGTGTTTATCCATTTTTGGCTTTACAACAGGTTCTATCTAAAATCAAACTAAAGTGACTGTTTATCTATTTTTAGCTTTACAATAGGTTTCAACTATAACCAAATCGGAGTAAATGTTTATCTATTTTAGCTTTACAACACGTTCCGACTCCAAATCAAACTAGAGTTACTGTTTATCTATTTTTAGCTTTACAACAGCTTCCGTTTCCAATCAAACTGAAAATGCTGTTTATGTATTTATAAGAAAAAAGAGGCCCCAAAGTCTATTTAGTTTGGAGATAAATTCCTCTTTGGATAATCTTTACAAAACACATCTTGTTTCTATTATACCTTAATTTTGCACTATGTGATTTATATCCTTGTAATATATTGAAACTTTTTTCCTCTAATAGGTCGAAATTTAACTTGTTTTGTTGCAAGGAAGAATTTCACTTTTTCACTTTTTTTTATTTCTACAAAAGACTTCAATCAAAAATCTTCTCTGGAGACCTAATGTTCTTGGTTCTTGGAAGATCTTTTTTCTTTGTATTTTTTGTATAACGATAATATTTTATCCGTTATATGAACTGTCAATAATTTTCTTCTACTTTGTTGAATTTTTGCATATATATTATAAATCACAAAGTTAAATAATGAACATTGTGATTCTGGTTTGATTTTAGTTTTAGAAAATTACGATTGTTCATATCGGATCTGTTTCTCTACGTTTATGATTCAATAATTCTTTGTTTTCTCGGGTAACAATAATGAAGTAATTAAAATGAAAAGAAATTAAACTAATAGTAAAATAATAAAATACGGGCATGCAAAAGCCAACAACGATTCGAATAAAACCACAACGATGCATTTTAATTCAATAAAACGAAAATAAAATGCAGGGGTCTACCGGGGAACGAACCTGGGACCTCCTAATTATATATAATAGTCCGAATTTCCTCTGACCCTAACATATTGCCTGTCGACAGTACAATTTTCATATCAAAAACCCGGGATACTTCGATAGAAACTACTGTCGAAAAAGACGCCGCTTTATTTCGTTTCATTTCACAAAATTATATGAATCCAAACCTAGCTAAGGAATGCTTTGAATGAGGGAACAAACTTTAGTTTTAAAAAAAATTCACAAATTAAAAGAACTTAAAATTTTGCTAAATGGTATATTTTCTGAAAGCACAAAGTACTGCCTACTGAGTTATGGATACCTTCGGAGAGTTTAATCCACCAGCAGTGGTACCCACTTAGGGGTAGTAAATATATAACACAAATACCTGTTAAATGTTGATGTACCATGCGTGCAAATTTCGGAAAATGATTCCTCATCAGTGACACTAGGAGCCGAAAATCGTGATAGATAATAATATAAGCCAAACAGGTGAAAATTACTGATAATGAATTTTTAAAATTAAGATAACTGGAAATTTTGCTAAGTGGTATATTTTCTCACAAGGTACTGTCTACTGAGTTATGGATACCCTCGAGGGCTTTACTCCACCAGTAGCGGTTCTTTGATCGATAAGTGATTAATTTGTGTTTTAAACTATAATAATGTTCCGTGAGGTCACGTTATCTTGTTTGAAAATAAAAGAAAAGCTCGGAAAACATCATCACCGAAGAAATTAAAAAATTTATAAACCAGCAGCGATTTCATCCTAAACTATATTAAAAGACAAATTATTCACCTAACTATCGTGATTAACTTTTCCGTAGTTCCATTTATATTTTCAGTTTGAAACGCAGAAAAAACGCGACCCTTCTGACACCAGTTGGTATCGGGATATCCCGGGTTTTTCAGCTCACCTGAGCTATTGCGATGGTTCACCGTCCGTCGTCTGTCGTGCGTCGTGCGTTGTGCGTCGTCCGTTAACTTTTTACATTTTAATCTTCTCCTCCATAACCACTGGGCCAAATTTAATGAAACTTGGTTACCATCATGCCTGGGTGAAGCCCTTTCAGATTTGCACAAATGAAGGAGTTATGTCCCCTTGGGGCCCCACAAGGGGGAAAGAGTAGAAAATTTTGAAAATCTTCTCCTTTGAATCTACAAGAGATATACCTTAGTTATTTCATTTATAACATCCTTAGGTCATCTATTTTCAGATTTGCACAAATGGTAGCCATGGGGCTCAAAATGGGGAAATTATTTAATTGCTAATCATCTTGAAAACTATTAAGTTTTTATATAGGCATGTATATTAGAATATTGTAGGTATTGACATGATGATTATTTTGATATATGGGTCAAGGTCATATGTTGAAAGGTCAAGGCCACAGCTGCAGAAGATGACTTAAATTGCTAATTGTCTTGAAAACTATTAAGTTTTTGTATTGGCATGTATTAGGAATATTGTAGGTATTGTGACAACGATCATTTTGATATATGGTACAAGGTCATATGTTGTAAGGTCAAGGTCACAGCTGCAAAAGAAGACTTAAATTGCTTAAATTTTGATATATGGTACAATATTAGAATATTGTAGGTATTGTGACAACGATCATTTTGATATATGGTACAAGGTCATATGTTGTAAGGTCAAGGTCACAGCTGCAAAAGAAGACTTAAATTGCTAATTATCTTGAAAACTGTTAAGTTTTTATATAGGCAAGTATAATAGAATGTTGTAGGTATTGACATGGCGATCATTTTGATATATGGGTCAAGGTCATATGTTGAAAGGTCAAGGTCACAGCTGCAGAAGATGACTTAAATTGCTAATTATCTTGAAAACTATTAAGTTTTTGTATAGGCATGTATATAAGAATATTGTAGGTATTGTGACATGACGATCATTTTGATATATGGTACAAGGTTATATGTTGTAAGGTCAAGGTCACAGCTGCACAAGAAGACTTAAATTGCTAATTATCTTGAAAACTATTAAGTTTTTGTATAGGCATGTATATTAGAATATTGTAGGTATTGACATGATTATCATTTTGATATATGGGTCAAGATCATATGTTGGAAGGTCAAGGTCACAGCTGCAGAAGATGACTTAAATTGCTAATTATCTTTAAAAACTATTAAGTTTTTGTATTGGCATATATATTAGAATATTGTAGGTATTGACATGACGATCATTTTTATATATGGTACAAGGTCATATGTTGAAAGGTCAAGGTCACAGCTGCAAAAGAAGACTTAAATTGCTAATTATTTTGAAAACTATTAAGTTTTTGTATAGGCATTTATATTAGAATATTGTAGGTATTACGACAACGATAATTTTGATATATGGTTCAAGGTTATATGTTCAAAGGTCAAGGTTATATCAACATAGAAATACTTAAATCATTAATTATCTTGAAAGCTATTAATTTCATGCATAGGCATGTATATTAGAATGTTATAGGTTTTGACATGACAATCATATATGGTTCAAGGTCATATTATTGAAAGGTCAAGGACATAGCTGCATTAGTATACTGAAATTGATTAATCATTTGGAAATTATTCATTGCACTACAGTTACTTCATGCATGTTATATAAGCTACTTATGAATGAAATGTGAGTGGATATATTTCTGATTAAGTTTTGTGGGAGTTCTTAACTTGAGAAAACTTTTAAAGTTTCTGTACGTAATATATTGTCTACTGCACTTTGCAGACAATATTGGACAAATCTTCTGGTGAGCGTTAAGGCCCATGGGCCTCTTGTTTATATAGAAATTGCTCTGACCATACACATTGTACAATCTGCCGTCACGCATATGGTTTACATAAATACCATAACCTATTGTTAGTAAAATGACGCAGGTGACGTTCCCGTAAAAATGCTGATTTTTTGATCGTTCAAACCATTTAATAAAATATCAACGTTTATTCTTATTCCCGTTAACATGTCAAAAACAGATAATTTAATTTTTTTATAAACAACATTTATGTCAATTTTAAAAAGTAACTGACTTCAGATATTGCTATTGCTATAAATTGTAATATCGCCCAAAACAATATTTCGCAGTATATATACGCAGTTGATGATTTTCACACTAATTTTGCTTTGATATTTTGTATCTGGAATGTACAGATTGTATCTATAAAACACACAGTGATTTCAGCAGTGTTTCTGACGTTATTGTATCTCAACACAAGAAGTTTAAGATATCGGAGTTTATAAAAGTACATGTTGTTGACATACGACCTAAGTCCATAATGGAAGATAGGATTATTATACGGAAAGCCGTTGTCACTGACAGCGATAGGTTAATGGTGCTAATAAAGGTTTGTTTTAAAATTCTACAATTTTAACACATAACTTTTAAAAATGTTTTCTAAAAAATGATACTGTTTGAGTACCATCCTATTATCCACAAACAATTAATAACAGATATGATGATATACAAAGAAACAAGGAGATCAATATCCGTCGTAGACACTTTTTTATTTCACTTTTTCTTATTATTATTATCATTATTATTAGAATAATTATTTTTATGTATAACATTTCAATTCTAGTAGTGAAGTTAAATGTTAAATAATCGCTATGTGTAACTGTTTCTTTTACATGTATTTGCGATGTAATTGCTTAATCATGGCAAGGTCTCCGAAAACAACGAATATATATGTTGTCAATAATGTTTGGTAATTTCGGAAATTAAACCTGCGTTTACAGTAAATGTTTCAACAACATTAAAATAAATGATCACACAAACTATGTATAGAAAAGCGCACAAAAAATAAGTAGTTCATATGTTGTTTGCTGCTGTGTATAAACAATTTTTATGAGATATGTCAACGCTACTGGCTATAATTCTTCAACTTTTTTATTTACCCAGGTTTTGTTAATCAATCTGAAAATAAAGCACACAACCAAAAGGTTAAAGTCTATTTATAAACATTAAAAAAAATTGAAAATTCTTATAATATATATATATATATATATATATATATATATATATATATATATATATATATATATATATATATATATATATATATCCAGTGTAATCTGACTAATGTAAATTCTTGTCATGCACATGTTTTTTAACTACGAATTTCTGCGGTCCCACTTTAAATTTCGATACAATTTTTACATTTTTTTATCACTGTGATTTTGTAAAACATGTGGATACATAGATGTAGTCGTATTACAAAAATCATAAGTATTAATTTCATAATCCTTTCAAATCGCTATTAAAATTATTGTCTCGTTTTTTTTTTTTTTTTGTATTTTACTAGACAATATAAGGTAAAACTCTTTTTCGTATTTCTTAATTTAAATATGTCTTAATCTTGTTTAAACAGGAATTGGCAAAATACGAAAATGAGCTCGATCTCATGAGAACAAGCGTAGAAGGTAAATTGTTGTTATTGAATATTTGATGTCTGTTAAAATTTGTCTTAAGAATAAATTGACATTGGACAGTTATTTTTGTATGTACCGTAATTTATAAGGATTAAAATCTTCATATTGGGATATTGAGCTGTTGGTTTTTTATTATAAACGTATTTGAACTTAAACAAAAAAAAGAACTCTGCCCTTACTTCTCCAATTTAAAAATGAAGAAACCCTTTTTGCCTATTTTTACGAGTGAGTTTTAGAATTACTGTTCCCTTTAATTATTAACTGAAAAAGTTTTATACTGGAAATATTCATTTTTTGTATCCAAAAGAAGATGTAAAAATTAAGAAAGACATTTAGGAATTCACTGATCATATTGCTTTGATTTTTAGATATTAGACGTCACGGATTTGGAGATAATCCTCTCTTTTACTGTATTGTAGCCGAATTAACACAGAACAAAAGTAAGAACATAATATAAGAGTTTATAAAAACAAGCTCAAGGTTCATTGAAAATGCAAAGCATTAGAAATGTTTCAATTGGCAATTACTGTATCTGAATTTGAGCCTAACAGAATCTTTTTGCTACAATACTGTGCATTACTTTGTCATAACAATTTGTTTTAATTCATAAAACTGCTTATTTCTAGAATAAACATTTTTATGCGATATCAAGAAATAAAGAATAGGGTTATTGTTTCAAGTTAAATGTCACTGATGTTAACTAAACGTATTTATCAATCAACTCTGACTTGATCCATGAATTAATTTTCAACAAGCACATTATTAAATCGAAAATCGAATTGTGTTTTTATTCAAACTATCAACTTTATATCAAAGTTCTAGTGAGAAGGCAAACTGTGCTTACCCCCCCCCCCCACACACACACACACACACACACACATATATATATATATATATATATATATATATATATATATATATATATATATATATATATATTAAATATATATATATATATACTAAAATAATATAAAAAAAGCTCACTTAATTTTATATAAAAATCTATTTTCTGTACATGTTACCTGACAATCATCAAGAGAATCAAAATTGAAGAAGACCAAAAAATAATAATGGGCAAACATCAACCACCTTGTCTCAAAAATGCTAACTTTAGCGAAATTCTACTCAAACCGTGAACCATCAATTGTGTTTAAATGCAACAAATCAAACTGTGGAACCTGCATCCAACTGGAAAAAGGACAATCCACTGCATTCAAAGAGGCAGTGTTTTACAGGTAAAAACGAAATGAAGTATGCGAACGGAAATTGACGGCATTACATGCCGAGGATGGTTGTAATAATATATTGTTTAAACGTGAAATATTTTACAACTCAGATAATTGTTGCACAATCAGCACATTCATCATCCAGAATATGAACAGATTTCAGTGAGTGGACATATAAGGTAATATGCCAAAATTCCGTTGCTAACATGAAATTAAGTGAAAGTGTTTAAAAACAAAGTTAGAACAAAACTAAAAGCAGATTAAACAATAATTATAATTCTATGTATGACGCCACAATAACGTCACGTAATTATCAACATAGCAAAATGCTTCATTCTCCTGATAATTGTCATGAAACATGTTGAAAAAATGATGTTTTTGTATTAACTTTAGTAAGCTGCCTTTCACTTTTTTCTTTTAGAAAATTACACCTTATATATATAAATGTTTATCATTTTAACACTAGAGTTCTCTTTATTTATAAAGGCGAGAAAACTATCATTGGTTATGCGCTATTCTTCTACACATTTCATTCAAAGTTTGGAAAATGTATTTATATGGATAACTTATATGTACAATCCGGACTTTAGAAGAAAACGGGTCGGTCAAAAGTTATTCAGAGAGATCATGAAGGTAGGTGAATTACTCTTTATTTTTCAAGATGAATTCAAAAAATTATTTTAAAACACTATTAACATCTCCGATGAAAAACGATATTTTCGTCAAAACCATCTTAATAGCAAAGGGAAATAAATAATAAATGATTTGATGGTTTAGCGTTTGAATGATGTCAGATAAATTGAATGTTTTTATAATAATATATAAAATATATATTCTACATTTTATAGGTGTTCACTTCGGTTGAGCTATTGCAATTCAAACCGTTGAAGTTTTTTTTTTCTATTTTCAGATAGGAAATACAAATGGGTGTTTTAGAATGCAATGGGAATGTTTTCATTGGAATAAAATGGCAATGGAGTTTTACAAAAAACAAAATGGAAAAGATGTCACCAATTTTGAAAACCGTATTTTCAACATTGATCAACCTCAACTTGCTGATCTTTCTAGTTAAACGTTTACGAAACTTTGGCGTTGCTGATCTCATCTCAATATGTTGATATTTGTAGATTTTTGTGTAGGGGATTCAAACAAGAACAAAAAAGAGATGACTTTGCTTGGAGATCACTTGGCGAGTCAAATAGAAGCGATAGAAGCGCATTTAATCAGTAACGAATTGAAATCCATGACTTCAATGAAATTAAAAATACGAAATATTTTCTTTGCAATTCAAATCAAAACTATTGTCTTGTCTCATTTTTTTCGCATTGTTTTTTTTCTATCAAAGTTGTATTGGTTTGTTACCACGCAAATAATTTCATGTAAGAATTATTTCATTTATGGTGAATTTCCAATGTGACTTTGTCACGCTAAAAAAGTTTTTTTAATTTTGTTTTTCATTAGATAGATTTAACTAACCATCTTCAGGACAATAACATCATCATACTTGTAAGTTGATTTATCAGTGTTTATGCCATTCACCTTATATGATTCACACAAAATAACGATCTTTTTTCTAGTTTGTTTAGAAATAACTAATTAAATATACACATTGACGGTTTGCCAACAAAAACTATGAAAGTTGTCATCCGGCATATACTTATTTTCTGGAATAATAAACACGTTAGTTAGAATGTAACTCAAAATTTATTTGCCGTTAGTATAAACGATAATTTTTCATCAATAACAAAGTATACAACTTTACGATTCTGGAACAAGGGCTTGACTCCAATTTAATCCAGTCTTGTGCTTCGAAAACAAATAATAAGAATTTTATATATGATATATAATAATAGTAATAATTAATTTATCTTATTATTATTATTATTATTATTATTATTATTGATGATTTACAATACGTCTTCAGTCAAAAACACACGTGAAAAGTAGATAAAGATTAGGCTTCAAATAAATTGTTCATTTTTTATAACAATTTAAGCTGTAGAGATTATTCTGGAACATAAAGTAGCAGAATGTGGTCAATCAAAACATATGAAAAATTTGCAATGTAACAGCACTAACATTACTAAGGTTGCTTAAAAGAAAATGTTCTATATTTTCTACATGACTGTATTTAAAAAGTTCTTTTCAATATAAGTGTTAGTTAAAGGAATTACCTTCAAAAAGTATCGATGATTCGAAAATTAAAAATTTCACGAATCACTATAAAGGTATAAAGGTATTCTTCCTGCAATTATAATATATTTGTTTCATTAATTCCATTAATCATTTTTACCTCTTATAATATGAAACATTAATGAATTTTGGCAACTTTATTTAAAATATGATTATAATTAATTGTAAAACATTTAATAAACCTGAAATAACCGTCGTTAATTCTGCAAAAACAGAAGAATATGCAAGCTTTTTATGACAGTAACCCAAGGAGATAAAAAGATAGCCAAAGTAAAATTTGTTTAAAAAATAATTTTTTCAGGCATATGACTTAACCTGATGCGGCGAGTTTATATTAGTTTATAAAACGCCATAGTTGTACACGAAGATGTTCCTATGAAGGAATTTAAGTCACTAAAACGATCAAATTTTGAAATTTCTGTTTGTTTTGGCTGATAACAATTTTTTTTTCATTTTATGTCCAGGATTTATTAATTTTATCTTGCGTTTAAAATTTACGATATTTGTTTTATAACGTTTGCCGTCTCGTCAAATGTTCATTAATATTAATGTGCCTTAGAGTTGTGACAGTCTCCTCTTATCGTCTGGGATTGAAAACTTTCGTTTGGTATTACATCCGTAGATTTTTCAAAATCTGATAAGGCTTGCCTTAACATCGTGAGATGCTTACATCTTCCGTCATTTAAAATGCAACATCCCAAAGAATAGGATGAATATTTTCCTGGAGAGTCTCTGCGTTACGTGTAATATGAAATTCATGGATAAATAATTTCAACTACCGACTGTTATTTTTAAGACGTGTGATTTCAGATTTCTTCATCAACAAATGTTGCAAGGTAATTTTTGATAGTTAATGTTATATGAGCTTCCTTTACGACCGCTTCAATACGAGTGTCGGCGTGGGTAATAAAGGAATGGTCGTCAAAAATAATAATTGCACTTTCAAAACTTTATAACCCATATTATAGGCAGTTTTTGTATTTACAAATTTAAAAGAATGATGTTGAAGTGTACCAAAAGCTGAACTCAAAGGCTAGCTGCAAGTCCTACAATAGAACCAAAACATGAACATATTTACAAAATATACAAGGCATTTATTAAAACCAACGCAAATTTCTAAACCGGTTGAACTGTTAGTTAATAACATTCCAAAACTGACAGATTTGCTGCTTCTGATTCTGTATTAAAAGACGATTTTTTACAGTTATTTAGTTATTTTGTTTTTGTAAAACTGACATAGAAAACAAAAAAATATTTAAATGTAGTAGTAATTCAAAAACCATAAATATAAATTGCATCATCGTGTCAAACTGCTTTTAACAAATAATGACTTATTATTTTGCAAGACAATGTAAAGTAAAAATCTTTCTGTCTTTCCTAACGTAACGATTACCTAATTCTAGATTTTTTATTTGTTTTAAAGAGGAATTGGCAAAATGCGAAAATAATCTCGATGGCAGAAGAACAAGCGTAGACGATAAAATGTTTCTAACGAGTATTTTATGTCTTCTCTACATTGGCCTTTTAAGAAAGTATTGACATCAGTTATTTTTTTACTTACCGTAATCAATATGGATTAGAATCATCATATAGATGATTGGTTGTTGGATTTTTAGCTGAAAGCTCAGATGAGCTATTGCTATCCATCTTCGTCCGTGTGCGTCGTCCTTCGAGCGTCGTCTGTCGTCCGTCGTGCGTAAACTTTTTATATTTTAATCTTCTCCTCAAAAAAACCACTGGGCCAAATTTAATGAAACTTGGTAACCATCATGCCTGGGTGAAGCCCTTTCAGATTTGCACAAATGAAGGAGTTATGTCCGCCTGGGACCCCAAAAGGGGGGAAATAGTGAAAAACTTTAAAAATCTTCTCTCTGATTCTACAAAAGATTTACCTTGGTTATTTTGATTATAACATCAATAGGTCATCTGTTTTCAGGTGTGCACAAATGGTAGCCACGGAGCTAAAAATTGGGAAATTGTAGGGCACTGAGTGGGGATCAAGGTCATATGTGAAAAGGTCAAGGTCACAGCAGCAAAAGAAGACTTAAATTGCTAATTATCTTGAAAACTATTAAGTTTTGTATAGACATGTATATCAGAATATTGTTGGTATTGACAAGGCAATCATTTTGATATATGGTCCAAGGTCATATGTTGTAAGGTCAAGGTCACAACTGCTTTAAGAAGACTTAAATTGGTAATTATCTTTAAAAACTATTGTATAGGCATGTTTTTAGAATATTTAAGTTTTGACAATACGATCGTTTTGGTTCTTGGGTAAAGGTCTTATGTTGAAAGGTCACAGCTGCAGAAGATGAATCAACTTGCTAATTATCTTGAAATCTATTAATTTCATGCTTAGGCATGTATATTAGAATATTGTAGGTATTAACATGACAATCATATATGGTTTGAGGTCATATATGTTCAAAGGTCAAGGACATAGCTGCATAAGTATATTGAATTTGATTATTGATTTGAAAATTATTCAGTTACTTCATGCATATTATATAAGTTACTTATAAATGAAATGTGAGTGGAAATTTTTGATTAGTTTTGCAGGAGTTCTTAACTTGAAAAACTTTTAAAGTTTCTGTACTTAATATATTGTCTATTGAATTTTGCAAACAATATTGGACATATCTTCAGGTGAGCGTTAAGGCCAATGGGCCTCTTGTTAATCATAAACTTAATTAAATTTGAAACTAAACAAACACTTTTTCTTTACGTCTCTAATTTAAAATTGAAAAACATTTTTTGACTATTCTTATCAATCCGTATTCTAATTACTGTTTCCCTTTAATGATTAACTAAAGAAGTTTCCTAATAAAAATAATTCAATTATTATTATCCAAAAGAAAATGTAAAATTTACAAAGTGACATTTAGTTATTTATTATTATATTGCTCTGATTGTTACACATTAGACTTGACGGACTCGGAAATAATCTTGTCTTTCAATATAATGTAGCCGAATTGACACAGAACAAAACTAAGAAAATGAGAGTTGATGAAAACAAGTTCATTGGTGTATGTTATAAAGGTTTCTTTTTGCACGCAAAGCATTATAAATGTTCTAATTGGCGAATACTGTATTTTGATATGAGCTTAAAAAGTATTTATCAGCCAGCCATGAGTTAATCTATAGAAATTATATAAATATATAATAACCACTGTGTAGATGTCAATGTCAAAGCGTTAAAAATGTGTTTTTATTAAAAATTTCAACTTCATATATATATATGTAACAAAAATACCAGTTAAATTTTGATGTGCCAGATGTGCACATTTCAGAAATTTATTCCTCATCAGTGACACTAAGACCGAAAAGTTTGATAGATAAAAAACATACGCCAAACAGTTGAAAGAAATGAATCTAAAGTTCCAAAATTCAAAAGGGATGCTTTGCATAAGGGAACAAACCTTAGTTTAAAAACATTTCAAATTCTAGACGCTGAAAATTTTGCTAAATTGTTAATCAACTGACAGCACAAATTACTGCCTACTGAGTAATGGATACCCTCGGGAAGTTATACTCCACCAGCAGCGGTAGCCGCGCCTCTAAGGGGTAGTAAATATATTACACAAATAGCAGTTAAATTTTGATGTGCCAGAGGTGATGAATATATATATATTAATATATATATATATATATACATACTATATATATATATATATATATAATACCTGCTGAATATATACTCGTATATTGATTTCGCATCATGTACTTAGTCCTTTTTCAGAGTAAAAATATTTTAACATTAGAGTTCTCTTTACTTATGAAGGCGAGAAAACTTTCATCGGTTATGCTCTATTCATTTCATGCAATGTTCGGAATATGTGCAATTCTGGAAAACTTATAAGCACAATATGAAAATAATAAATAAATAAGACCAAATATTCTAAATAATACCAAATTTGGTGATTATGTGAATGCCATCTATCCATGTGAGCTTGAAATAAAAGCCATTAGAGATTCCCATGTTCTGCTTTATATTTAGACTTATATCTAAATTATGTCATCCACGACATGTTACACCTTCAGCTATACGACAAACGTAATAACTTCAATTTATTATTGTCAACTTTCCGTTTATTTGCAGCAATGTTCCTGCTCCTCCTGCGTATGGTGTGTATGTTTCACAGTAAATACGTTAAAGTATGGCTTCTTCTCACTACGGAGACTTTCTACAACGAAGCAACCTGCTTACAATTAAACTGTTGAGAATATTGCAAGCTTCGACTAATTAAGGCCCTAAATGTTTTATGGACGTCATCACAGTACTGTTGGAGACACTGTATTCAGACTTATACTGGATATATTTGATTTACCATATTTCCTTGTTCCTTTCATTCTTAAAATTGACTTTGCACGTTACCGGTGTAGCTGGCTAGAAAGGAGGTGCTTACCTTTCCGAAGCACTCGACCTCACTTCCTTGATGGAAGTTAACGTGTATAATAAAATTTGCCAGTCTTGAAAGTTTCTACTTTTTAGGGGGGTGAATTGATATTTGGAAATAGACTGATATATTTATGTTTTGTATTATTATAATATATTAATATTATTGTTTCAATATTAATTCAAATTATTTATTTTCAAACACTATTAACATTTCTGTTAGAAAACGATATTTATTTTCATTAAATTTATGTTAAAACCAAAGAGAAATAGATAATAGATAACTTGATTGTTTAGAATTGCATGATTTATAAGATATAAAGATTCAATTTCTTTAATAATAATATATAAAATTTTTATAACACATTTTACAGGTGTTCATATAGTGTTAACTTTTGTTGTGAGTTATTGCAAATTAAATCGTTAGGTTTAGTTCTTTCTTTTTTAGATTGGAAATAATGTTTTAGAATGCAGTGGGGATTTTATAATTGGAACAAAATGGCAATGGAGTTTTACAAAAAACATAATGACATAGATGTCACAGATTTTTTAAACGTATTTTCAACATTGATCAACAAAACTTGCTGATTTTTCTAGTAAAATTTTTAAAAATTTTTGCGTTTCGTACGTTGATATCTTTTGGTTTTTCGAAGGTGATTCTAACTGGAACAAAAAACGATTTGGCTTTTTAAGAGACTACTTGTCGAGTCTGATAAAAGCGATTTCTACCTGCGCAATTAATTAATAAAGCATTAAAGATCATGTCTATTCAAGAAGGCCAACTTCAATTTAATTAAAAATACGAAATATTGGCTTTGCAATTCAAAACTATCATATTGTCTTGTCTTGTTATCTTGCTCAATTTCTTTATTTTTCTCATTGTTTTAGATCTTCCTTAGATAGACATAACCTGCTTCAGAACAAAAACATCACTATACTTTCAAGTTGTTTTTTCAGTTTTTATGCCAAAAAACCTTATCTAAATCACACAAAATACAGATCCGTGTTCTAGCTTGTTTAGAAATTACTGTTTAAAAATACGCATTTACAGACACCAATAGATTAAACATTGTATTGCTACACAGTTAACAAACAATAAAATTGGAATCAAAGTTAACTTTCGGTATATACCAATTTTTCGGACAAACAAATACATAAGTTTGAAAATTTATCTCCGGTTAGTAGAAACGATATTTTTCGAAAAGGCGGAAATTTGAAGGACATAAATATCAAAGTAAACCAAGTCGTTAGAGCAGCTTAGAAGACACCTTTATTTTACCTTTTGAAGTTGGTAATGCTCTTAACATTTTAACTATAATACAACACAATCTACGTGAAAGTAATTAACGGTTGGTTTAAACAACTCAAACAAAGTGTAGATGAAATAAAATCAGATTGATGGTCTAAAGATGGGTTTGATAACAGGGTCACTGATATAGCTCAACAATCTGAGGATAACAATTCCGTGATAATTACATGAAAGGAAGAAAATTCAGATTTAAAAAGAGAAATTGAACTCTTCAAATTTGTTATCATTTATTTAGATCGTAAGGTGACTAAACTAAGTATGAAATTCTCGAACTAAAAGGTCGCTCAATGAGAGACAATATTTTGATTCACAATTACGAAGAAAGTCAGGAAGAGAATTCGAAAACGGACATACCAAAACTTATACAAGAACATATAGGAGTTAATGTAGAATTTATAAATATCCACCGTAATGGTACCAAAAAAACAGAAAAACAACGTTCGATTACTGCCAGACTTACAGATAAAAAAGGACAAAATTTTGTCAGCACAACAAAACAAAAAGGAATAAATGTCAATCTACCTTTTTACGCCACCCTGCAATCGCAAGAAAAAGAAAACTCAAATGAAAGAAAATTATAAGAAAGAAAATGTTACTACACGTATTGTTAAATGTAAGCTGGTATTCAACAATGGAAATAAACATCGCTAAAAAGTCCCTGTTGTTAGAAGATATTTTGACTATAGATAATGAAGAACCCGAGACTTTGAAAAATATAACAGTCGAAATATCAGAAATCACAGAAGCTGGAAACCGTTTTACTGGATACGAATCTCGCGGTTCTGCCGTTAATGAAATCCGTAAGATATACAAGAGGATAACCAGTGACCCAGATGCAACCCGCGTACTGTATTCTTGTTTACCGATATATTGACAAAGACGGTAAACTTCATATATGATATCATGATGAAGGTGAAAATATTGCAGGACGTAAATGAAGATTAAGTTTCAATTAAATTATCATTTTTTTATGAAAGAATTTTTTGTTTTTCGAACTGTAGTTTATGTTGATACCTTTATGATTTAATTCCGCCCCGAATATAAATGCAGCATCCTTATCAATAGCATTTCCGCCTTACGTTTAATATACGAATTTATATATAAATAATTTCAACTTCTGATTTTCATTTTTCAGACGTGTAATATCAGATTTTATTTCAAAAAATATATTGCAAGGTAATTTTTGATAGTTCATATTATATTAATTTCTTTTACTACTGCTGCAATACGAGTTACAACAGTGTCGGCAAGGTTACACTCTCCGTCAAAAATCGTATATGCACTTTCAGAACTTAATAACTCAATTGAAAGGCAGTAGAGACACATTTTCTTTTTACTCTTTCTTGAGAAGAATGTTGAAGTGTAAAACTGACAAAACAAAAACTTACTAAAGACTAGCTTCACTTCCTAGATAGAACCAAAACTAGAACGTATTTACAAAATAGACAAAGTTACCATACAATACAATTATTGAGATCCATGTTAATTTCAACAAGGTTGAGCAGTAAATAAATTTCATTATCAAACTGACATATTGCTTATTCCGAACAGATGAAATTAAAAACTTTTTGCATTTTCGAATGGACAAATTAGGTAAAAAAAACTTTGTTAGTACGATTGCAAATAATAAGCTTTTTGTCAACTGTTTAAAATATTTGTATGTTTAATTTTTATCAAATTAATAAGTTATAATTTGTAATTTTAGTTTTTATCAGCTATAATTTAAAACAAATCAAGCAATCTTGTTTACGAATTGTACTCAATAAAAAGACATTATTGTGTAATGTGATAAAAGTTGAAAACGTGTCAAGATAAAACGATTAATGTATGTATTATAAGATTCTTATCATTGTGTTAATAAAATTAAACTAAAGAATTGAATATACATTACAAAATATCTGTCGTTCCTCCAGTGTCCTCAATCTTAAATATATAAAATGTATCTCTTACTGTTCCAGACATTACTAATAAAGGTTTTCTAATTTATGAATCTAAATCATAAAACATTTTGTTATCCAAGTTCGTTAGTCATTTCAGATATATTGAGACATCTTTATTATTGCACGATAAAACGTTATATATTGTGGATCTTTCAATTTTGACAAGACGAAAAAAAAGTATGTCAGTTTATATATCCGAATTTGTAGTTTGTATATAACGTGTCAAATACTGTTGATTTAAAAACCTACTTAAATGATTTTTTTTACTATTAGAAATTACTTAAAATTCATAGAAATGCAGAGTAATACAATTTTTACAACGAAATCGTCGATTTATATATTAGCATTAAAGTAATGAGTAATGAAATAACGTGATAGGCATCTAAATTAACAAATTTAATAAACTATAATATAACCAAAAGGCAAACACGAAAGTGAATATTAACGAAACGAAAACTGGCAAAATTACATAAATCAGCTACCACTAAAATTGGATTGAAAACCAAAAGTCAGTCACAAAAACTTATAAATATACGGGGGTAAGCTCTAAATTTTTACACTCAGAAATTTAATTCAATTTTCTTCTCTGTGTCTGCGTTCCACTTTTTCAGTGATCATGAAATCGCATAAATTACTGAATTAAGAGTATGAATCATCACAAGTATTTACTAATTAAAGGTTATGTTTTTTTCTTTGAACATGTATACCATACCCTATTGTAAGTAAAATGACGACAAGTGCCATTAAAATACTGATTTTGTGATCATTTAAACATTTAATAAAATATCGATATTTATTGTAATAACCTTTAAGATGACAATAATAGATAATTCAAAAAATTGTATTTACACAATTTATGTTGATTTGAAAAAAGTATCTAACTTCAGATATCCTATTTTAGGTGCTAATCATCCAAAACAATTTTACTCAGTATATATAAGCAGATGATGATTTTCACATTATTCGTAGTTCTTTGTCTCTTCTGGCATGTACGGATTGTACAACTCAATCTCGAAAACTCAAACTTCTATATCTCGAATACCACGGATAACTCAAATCTTTATGTTGTCCCGGCCAGTTTTCTATATAAACTATATTAGGACAACTTCGATAACTCAAACTCGTATTATTCGAATACCTCCGATAACTAAAAGTGAAAATTGTGTCTGTTTTATAAAATATATTAAACATTAACTTTAAAAACTCCAATTTTTATTCTAAGAGTCTGTGACCAGTGGTCTGTTAAATAAAACGATCAAAGAAATCACCTATAGAGGAATTATCGGTAATTAGGCTACCGTTAGAGAATTGATCCGAGTAGTTCTGGTTATCTACTGTATCAATAGTGTAATTAACGGATTGATATTGAGTACCGTTAAGGACAATTAAGTGTAACAGGTACGCTTATCCCATTCACTAATAATAGAAGCCGAACAATACCACGACTGCATTAAACTCTTCAAGACTTTGTAGGTTTATTAGCTATCTGTCCGTTTTTTAACGATTGTTATTTTTAACTATTGTCGATATACATTTACATATATCTAATTTCCAATTCCGTTGTTTGAATACATCGTGATTTGTTTAAAAAGAACATATTTTTCCATCGATATCAATGTTTTCAAATGTTGAGTATTATTTTTGGTTTCGATAGTATCTAAGTATTTATTTCATTCTCTTTTGCATTATATTCAAGTACCGGTATCTGTTTACCACATCAAAGATTTCTGTAGTACAAAAGAGATATTAAGCTGATCTTATCCTTCAACTTCGATAACTCGAACACCCCGATAACTCGAAGTCATCACAGAAGTCCCGTGCACTTTGAGTTACAAAAGTATTACTGCATTTATTAAAACGCAGATTAGTGCAGTTTCCTGACGTTACCTTGTCTCAACACAAAAAGTTTAGGATAACAGCGTTTATAAAAATACAATTATTGTACTTATGACCTAAGTCCATAATGGAGGATATGATCATTTACGGTTGTAAAATAGGTTTGTATAAAAAATTTACAATTTTTAAACATGGTTTTTCCAGATAATTTTAAACAATGATAATGTTTGAGCAACATGCTTTTTTTTTACAAATTGGCAAATTCGAATATTTGTGCATCGGGTGATCCAGTGCAATTTTAAGATAAAAACCCAGTGTGCTGAAAACAAGGTAGAGCCATCTTGTGGTACAAAATACAAATCTAATTTTACAAACTGATTATTTGATTTTACTTCCGTGTTTATCTTTCCTTTCAAACAGATGCAAACAATGCCCAGAAAAACGGTTAAACTTCTAAGCACATGGTTCCAGCTTTATTGATGAAAAATTGTTATAATAATCTGTTTCCGATATGATCGGTCAATCGGTTCCTGTGTCTAGTTCCATGCTAAAACACTTCCCTGCTATAATCTGGTTAACGTATATGGGCTTCTAATAATATTCGTACCTAATAAGTTTATTTTAATATGTAATAAATGCAATTCATCCTCATCATCCAACATCTGTATTCTGTCACGTGAGACACGTTTCTGATTCATGCCTTGCAATGCTTCTTTTTACGACAAAAATGACATATAGACTTTTTATGAGAGAACTTGTCAGCATAATGCTAAACGTCGCATATTAAATATTTAAAATGTTTGTTTTCATGAGTTTTACTTTTAGGCCTAGCTCACTAGTAACTTTCACTTTATGAACAGGTATAGGTGGTTGTAAATGCATACGACTTGCAGCACAGTAGCATCGATTGCGACTGTTTCCATGGCAGCCGTTTCACTGCTTTCTCTTATCGAAATTCAAATTAGGCTTATATAAAAAACGTTTTTGAATATAAGCGTACTTTTGTCTACAGACTAGCCTATCACGTAAGGTGTAATCTAATGTACCCCTAAATTCACAATGGACTGCAAGTTTACGAAGTTCAGCAATAGAACATCAATCACAGCCATCTTAAAAACATCTTCATTATACTGACTGCTTGATAAATAACAATTAAATACCCATCATAAAAAAACATAAAAGTTGTTTCTCATTAAGTACTGTATCGAAAAATGCTGCAAGTTTACGAAGTTCAGCAATAGAACATCAATCACAGCCATCTTAAAAACATCTTCATTATACTGACTGCTTGATAAATAACAATTGAATACCCATCATAAAAAAACATAAAAGTTGTTTCTCATTAAGTACTGTATCGAAAAATGAATTACTATAACATTAATAAATAAATAAATAAACTAGTGAATAACAATTATGGGTTTCTTCATTCTGACCTATTCACATTTATGAAATCGAAACCTTTCAGCGATGAGCAATGTTTTGGTGTTAAAAAGCGTATCTAAAAAAGTCTTTGAAATTTTTTTCAGTTGGCTTCTCATGAGATGTCTAGTTTTTCAACAGATTGTACTTAACATTTATGATAATATAAACCACAAAGGAGAAATGTCCGTCGTTTGTATTTTTAATAATAATAATAATAATAATAATAATAATAACAAAAAGCAAAATAAAAATAATAATTATCCTTATTATTCTTATTCTGATTATAATTATCATAGCATGGATGCAATATTACAAATAAGGCCCCAAAGAAATAGAGTTTAAACCCTGTATTCAGAACTCAGAGCATTTAAAGTTCTACTTTACGAAATAACTGCAACTGAGCTTGTTGCAGCAACATTCAAAAAGTTAATTGTAACAAAGATTCTAAAATTCTATTGACATTCACTATCGATTAAAAGGCAAAAATTAAGTGTTCATCGAAGTCTTAATAAAATAAATTTTTGTATTATAATCATATCTACGACTTGTTTTTTTTTTCATTTTGCTGGACAATATAATGTAAAAGTATTTTTGTATTTCTTTATGTAATAGTTACATGATTTAAGATTACATATTCCTTTATACAGGAATTGGGAAAACACGAAAACAAACTCGATGTCATGAAAACGAGCGTAGAAAGTAAATTATTGCTAATATATATTTGTAAAATTAGATTTACATATGCTTATTTTTAAGGCATTAGTAAATTGAATCTATGTGATGTAAGATTACAAAATTTTAAGCATGCAGCAACTTTATATTAAACATTATACTATTACCTACGTTTATCAGTGACTATTAATGCAGTAAAAATTAAGTTCGTTTATTGAATAGCGTTTTTACATGAAGTTTTTGAAAAAAAAACTTTAAACAAGAGTAGCAACATAACCAGGAGTAATATCTAAAGTAAGAAGCCGTGCCCTTCACTTATCGAATTGATGTCATTAAAGCAATCGAAAGTCAAAAGAGGTAGAGGTTTAGAGTTCTAAATTAAGGTTTATGATATGTCACCAAAGTTAAAAATGCAGTTGTGGACATTTGAATTTGACATAAATCCAAAGGACATACTTCTGATTTGAAATGCGGCAGAAGATGACATAATTGATGCAGTTTATAGAGAAGACTGCAACACTTGGTGAGGAAATGTGACCGTGGGAACTGGGTCAACACACGAAACGGCTGTTATCTGAAAGATTTCTGCTCTGTTCACATCACCGAGTGCAAGAGAACTAAGGATGTGCCTTATTTTTTTTTTTTTTTTTTTTTTTTTTTGTGGTGGTGCAATATCTGTTGTATCTGCGAATGGAGCTTTTATTCCGATGTCCATTCATAAACATTATGTGCCTCAGTTCCAGACCCAAATCATTCATGGCTTGAATACATATTGCTCTTAAGCAGTGTGCAGTGTAATATTTAGTACAACCAGGTTTGTTTTTAAATATCATGCATAAAACGGGTAAACTGATACGGTTTTATTGGAGTTGTATTGTACCAAATATCAGACCTGGGAGTTGCAGATTCCACACATTGGTTAAACAAACTTGTACTGTTGGGGTCAGATTTTTCAAGAAACAATTTCAAGGAAGCAACAGGACAAAATGGATCACATGTGGGATACATTCTTTTATCTGATCTGAATGAGATTTCTTACTGCTTATACCTCCCTGGTATTTTTTCCTCTTGTTTCATGAACAAGAACAACTTACTCCTGATGGTTGTCATCCAAACAAAACTGAAAGCTATTTAAGGTTAATTTGTAGTGAAACTCTAAACCCCTAGAAACAAAATGTTTGGATACAAGATACCATGTTCTGTATCTAATTGAGGGTTTGTTTCATGAAAGAGAAAATTCTGTATTTTGTGAAGTTAGAAGGCGAAATAATATCCATGTGTTTAGTGGGTCTTGAAAAACCTTGCTGCATGTTATGTTTTAATTTTGCATCCAATGTGTTATTTGCTGGTTTGAACATAGTGTCGCAAACAATGTCGAATATCCTGCCAATATTTTGAATATTTATGTTTATTGCTGCTGCTCGCACATTTTTGAGGCTGTTTTTATGATTATCAGAACATTTTCTTTTTTGAGTTTCATATAAGTTTTAAAAAATAAAAAGCCTAACAAAAATTTCTTTTGTCACATGAGCTACAAATTTAAAATATAAGTTTTGTTTTGTTTTGTTTTTGTTTTTTGATTGATTGATTGATTAATTAATTAATTCTTGCTTACTAGTATATGTTTTTATGTGTATTCAGATTAAGCTTAATTTTTTTCTAATACTATTGGTGTGATTGAAATTCATTATAAGATATTTTTGTAGAAATTTGTATCAGTTTTTAAAATTTATGTAAAAATTGAAATATTGAAGAATTCATGTTTATTAATTTATATTTTCTAATTTCTTCTATAATAATATTGGTGCATGTGGGAGTCTTTTTGCGGTGTATAATTTATTTGCAGAAATTCATATCATTTATCAAAATTTATCTGAATGTGAAGATTCATATGTGGCAGTAAAAAACTGTATTCTTGTGTACTCTGATTGACCTAGGCCTACTGTACGATAAGCTTTTTAATAATAGTTTTCAATATTTTGTGTATATAAGAGTTTTGTGGTTTAAATTTTGAAATGCTGCAAAAAAGTACCTTGAAAGATTTAAATACACCACTGAGTATTTCTTTTGGTTGATTTTGATTGCCTGTATTGGTATAGATTGTTTATTGCAATATTGGTCAACTTCTAATATTTTGGAATTTATTTTATGGTGCTGGTACCTATATTAGAGTGGGGGCAGGTGTGGGACCCTCGAGTGCTTTGGCCAAGTCATTGGTTTTTGGGATAGATGAGGGTAGTGAGATTTCCATCAAAACATATTAATCATGAACAAGTGTTAAAATTCTACGGTTGAAAGACCCTCAATGATTTCAGATTCATTAATTTAGATGAAATATTGTATCCACGTCGCCTAAGTTGAAATCGCCAAATGCGGCCGTGATGAAAAATGTTTACGTTTTGATTTTGTGTATTGTAAAAAATTTTCGATGTAAACACAATGATATAATAAAAAAAAATTTTTTTATCATAATGTATTTGTAGCATAAATTCATCCATGTTATTGTGAAGAAAACACGAAGTTTTAAAAATAACATAAATGCTGCTGTTATGAAGATGCAAGATGAACGCTGGAGTAAAAGTAGTTCCAATCGTGATCGCGGTTGCTATGGTTGCATTATTTTATTGGAGTATAACGTGAAAAACGACTGCGTGCATTTACGTTGTGTTTATATTGCAGTATGATATAACAGAATTCTAAAAATAAATCATTCCTTAATAATTCATTATTTTCATTGGTCTCAATATATGTTTTTATCAATATTTCAAGGTTTATTAATATGACATACATAAAAGTAAAATTATCGTTAAAATTATTTCAATACAAATTCTAGTTTCGGTTGTACTTTTATTGTTATGAGCAACGGCGTTACCCGTAACTGACATATGACATACAAAATTATCTCTCTATGTAAATTAATGTAATAGGATACAAAGTATTTGTTGTTGTTATAATAAATACTGTGACATTGTTTTATATTTTGGTTAGTGCTAGCCAAGCAATTACGGGAGCGCACTCAGGTATTTATCCTTAACTAAACAATGCAGGTAATGCTCAGTTGACAAGAAACTTTATAACTGAACAACCCAATACACAAATTTAACAACTTCAAGCGCTTACATTGAGACATAATTTAGTTGTCCCTGGCATCACTGAAGAACCATATCCTTAAAGCTCCGAATTACTTGTCAAAAACTTTTTAAAAATAACTTAAACAACACAGAGGAGATAAAATGTGAAAACGAACATCGATTTGGGAGACGTTTTGATGACAGACTACAACAAATCGGTGCTGGGTCCATACACTTTAAACATCGAGAGCTAGTGCAAAAAAGTTAAAGTAAACTGGCTGGAACTCGGCTCACAATAAGTGAACAATTTCCAAAAGAAATAAAAAGTAAACGCAGGGAACTCTATCCTGCAATGCGTAAAGCGAGAGACTGAAACAACAGGGTTAAACCTGACAAACTTTATATAAATTGGAAACTCTATATTGACCCCGAATTGGCACAAGATGGACCTGGTGAAGTAGCCATTATTGAAAGTTATAAGACTATATTTCCTCCTACTAATTCCAATATCACAGATCAAAGTTCTTATGAAGGCAAACAAATCTTTGCAATAAAGATTGCATTTATTTTAAAAATACTTAAAAGAAAGCAATCCTGAAACATTTCTTTATTAGATTTAATTGAACTGCATTTTATTTCTTTTTTCTTTTTTCTTTTTATTTTTTGGGGGGGGGGGGTATTTTTTTTTGAAAATAAGTTGAGCGTTTCATTTTGTTTTCATTGAATTTACTTTTTAAAGAAGCATTTTTCTTCTTTCTTCCTTTTTTTTTTTTTTTTTTTTTTTTTTTTTTTTTTTTTATTCCCGACGAACAAACAATTTGAGCAAATAATGATTGTACTCCATTATTTTTATTTTATTTGTTTACACGTGACGGGTGTAGATAGCTAGACAGGAGGTGCTTACCCTTCCGCAGCAACCGTCCTCACTTCCTTGATGGAAGTTCACATGTATAACATATTTTGCCAGTTTGCAAAGTTTTACTTTTTTGGGGATTGTGATATGGACAAGGACTGGTATGTTTGGATACAGTGACTACATACTTATCAACAATATTGTGATGAGGGCCATAAAACATAACTAATTCGATTATAATAGAAGAAAACTTATTAGAACTTAAGGTATATTCTGTATATTTGTTAGATTACAACAGGTTCCATCTCAAAACATGGCGGAGTTACTGTTTATCAATTTTTAGCTTTACAACAGGTTCCATCTCCAATCAAACCGGAGTTATTGTTTATCTATTTGTAGCTTTACATCAGGTCCCGACTCCAATCATACCGGAGCTTACTGTTTATCTATTTTTGACTTTACATCAGGTCACACCAATCATACCGGAGTTATTGTTTATCTATTTTTATCTTTACAACAGGTTCCATCTCCAGTCAAACTGAAATTACTGTTTATCTATTTTTAGCTTTACAACAGGTCCCGACTCTAATCATACCGGAGTTATTGTTTATCTATTTTATTTTACAACAGGTTCCAACTCCAACCAGAGTTAGTGTTTATCTATTTTAGCTTTACAATCAGGTACCGACTCCAATCAAACTGTAGTTACTGTTTATCTATTTTTATCTTTACAACAGGTTCCAACTCCAACCAATTCGGAGTTAGTGTTCCATCTATTTTAGCTATACAACAGGTTCCATATCCAGTTAAACTAGAGTTACTGTTTATCTATTTTTAGCTTTACAACAGGCTCCATCTCCAATCAAACTGGAGTTATTGTTTATCTATTTTTAGCTTTACATCAGGTTCCAACTCCAATTAAACCGGAGTTACCGTTTATCTATTTTCAGCCGTACAACAGGTTGCGACTCCAATCAAACTGGAGCTGCTTTTTATGCATTTCTCGCAACAAAAAGGCCTCAAGTCTTTTCATTTTTGAGATAAATTCCTCTTTGGATAAACTCTAACACACATTAATGTGTTAATTTTAACTTCGAAATCTTGTGTGCTCAATACGGTGGGTTAATACAAAGAGTTTTAGATGTGGTTAAATCAAGAATGCATAAAATGTCATATAAGTTATTTTAAACTAAATATCTTTGCCAGTAAGATATTTAGTTGGATATTTTGTATAAATAAAGTGCGTATTTCCAAATTTGCGCTAAAATGTAGAATAAAAAATGAATCAATACAATACAGACTTACCTATTGGGTAAACGGTTTGATTATCTTCATCATAAGCAACTTCTTCAACTGCTAGTTCATCAAAACCATTAGTTCCATAATTATTCATATGTGCACATATGACACATCAAAATTTAGCAGGTATTTGTTATATATAAACTTAAATGGTACATATATTGTAGATAGTTTCTTAAAATACATATTGGCAGTGATGCCGTGTAAAATTATCACCAACACAGTTCAGAATAAAGCCATCTTGCATTCACACAATAAAGAGACACCTAAATATGTGAATTAGCTACTATACGTTTTATATCGTCAACTTGGGACTATATCTTAAATTTACAGTGTTACACTTCTCGTATCATGATATCCAATTAAATGACAAAAAAACTTTTTACAATTAACTCTCCTATTGAAAAGGATGTAACAAACTTTACTCTATCCCTTTAGTGTTTAACCTAAAAACAAAAGTGCCCATTAGTTTATCCTGATCTAAAGAACCTGGACTGCGGCGTCAAACTCCATTTCCCAACTCTTCAAAAATGATTAAAATTATTCTAAGGGGTATAAAATGATTCATCATAAATCATGCATTATTTTTTGAGAAATGAATTGCTGTTTTTCAATCTGGAAAACTCAAGTATATACGATGTAGTCACAAAATTTAAAAAAATTGCCATTAACCGGAAGAACCACTACGGTAGCTTAGCTGATAGAGTGCTCGACTCGCATGACGTGAAAATTGGTAGTGATTGTCCTTTCGCCAAGCTATCGCCATTTCAAACTGACAGTCAAGGGGTCCTTCGGAGGTAACCTCTTAAGAAACACCGATGCCCCGACAAACGAGGAACTTCAAAGGACCCTTCCTGCATATTGGTCTTAGCACATTGCAAAGGTCAGAATTTCTGCCACTTCACCGATAAATGGTGACGTCTCAATACAAGTTATTTTTTGACTTGGGCATTAAACTCCATCAAACCAATCAATCAATCAATTACTAAACTAAATAAATAAAATCAGGGAAAATAACATTAATATCTTACATTTTCGAACCCAATTAAATTAGTGCACCTATTTTCTTTGTCACGTTTTATTGAAACATAATGTTCTTGGTTCTTGTAAGATCTTTCTTTCTTTTTTTCTTTTTATAACGATAATATTTTATCCATTATATGAACTTTCAATGATTTTCTTCTTCTTTGTTGAATTTTTGCATATATATTATAAATCACAAAGTTAAATAAATGAACATTGTGATTCTGGTTTGATTTTAGTTTTAGAAAAGTAAGATTGTTTTTACTCGGGTCTGTTTTTCTACGTTTATAATTCAATAATTCTTTGTTTTCTCGGGTAACAGTAATTAAGTAATTTAAATGAAAAGAAATTAAACTAATGGTAAAATAAAAAAAATAAGGGCACGCAAAGGCCAACAACGATTTGAATAAAACCACAACGGTGCATTGTAATTTAATAAAACCAAACATATCGCAAAGGTAAAATATGAAAGCAAATAAAACGGCAACGCGAACACACGAAATAGAACAAATCAGCGCCCATTAAAATTTGCCTGTAGACAAAAGTCAGTAACAAAAAAATTATAAACATACTTTCGGTAAAACTTAGAATTTCGAAACTTCGGGATTTATCTAATTTTCTTTTCGTGCGCTCGCGCGCCCTTCTGTGTGTGTGTGTGTGTGTGTGTGTGTGTGTGTGTGTGTGTGTGTGTGTGTGCGTGTGTGTGTTCCAGCATTTACATTAAACTGTCGATTACTTCTGCACGTTATCTGTTGGTGGGTTTACACTCTACAGGTTATTGTAATTTGAAAAATGTTAATTACGAAGACTTTTACATGTTTAACAGTAAGATGAAATGCAGATCCAACAAGGAATTGAAGCAGGGATCTTTTTCACTATAGACGAGTGATCTACCAGCTAAGTTACCAAGATCGCTATTATTGTTATTCTCGAGTTCCCAGTCTTTTGTTTTTACTTTTTTGGAGGTGAGGGGGAACATCTAACGGTTATTAACCTTGGAAAGGAA
This sequence comes from Tegillarca granosa, assembly GCA_029721355.1. NCBI lineage: Eukaryota > Metazoa > Mollusca > Bivalvia > Arcoida > Arcidae > Tegillarca > Tegillarca granosa. The sequence continues at coordinate 44,327,267 of CM056597.1, read as the reverse complement.
TTTACATGGCATGGCCTGCAATTACCAGTCCACTATTTTCAAGGTCATACTGACCGACAAACTATAAAAGAAACGAATTAAAATGAAGGGTTGGACCGGGGATCGAACCTGGGACCTCCAACACTATATATATTAGTACGAATATCCTCTGACCCTAAAACATCCCATGCCTGTCGACAGAACAATTGTCATATGAAAAACCCGGGATATTTCGATAGAAACTTCTGTCGAAAAGGACGCCGCTCATTTCGCTTCAGACTTAAACAATAAGTAAAATGTAGAAAAATACCTTAATATATAACACAAATACCCGTTAAATTTTGATGTGCCATATGTGCGCATTTAGAAGAATGATTCTTCATCAGTGACACTAGGGGCCAAAACATTTGATAGATCTATTATATAAGCCAAACGCTTGAAAATTACTGAATCTATAGTTCCAAAATTATATGAATCCAAATACAGCTAAGGAAATGCTTTTCATGAGGGAACAAACCTTAATTTTTAAAAAAAATTCAAAAATTAAGAGAACTGAAAATTTTGCTAAATGGAATATTTTCTGAAAGTACAAAGTACTGCCTACTGAGTTATGGATACCCTCGAGGGGTTTGCTCTACCAGCAGAGGAACTTTGATCGATAAGTAATTAATTTCTGTTTCAAACTATGATAATGTTCTGTGAGGTCACGTAATCTTGTTTGAGAATAAAAAAGAAGCTCGGCAAACATCATCGCCGAAAAAATTGATCCTAATTCTAAAACCAGCTGCGATGTCATCCTAAAATATATTGAAAGACAAATCATTTACCAAACGATCGTGATTAAGTTTTCCGTAGTCCCACTAATATTTTCAGTTTGAAACGAACAGAAAACGCGCCTCTGCAGGTTAATGTGAAAGAGTAATCACATATATTTACTCATTAAAAAGTTTACAGAAATACCATACCATATTTTAGTAAAATGACGACAGATGCCGTTCCCGTAAAAATGCCGTTAAACCATTTAATAAAATATCAATGTTTATTGTAATTCCCGTTAACATGTCAATAACAGATAATTCAAATTTTGTATTAACAACATGTATGTCAATTTAGAAAAGTAACTAACTTCAGATATCCGATTTTAATTGCTGTTGCTATCAATTTAAAATCACCCAATACAATTTTACGCAGTATATATAATCAGGTAAAGATTTTAACATTTTTGAAACTCTGTGTCTTCTCTTGGAATGCAGGGATTATAAAACACACAGTGTGGTCAGCAGTGTTTCTGTCGTTATCTTATCTCAACACAGGGAGTTTAAGATATCGGTGTTTATATTAGTACAGGTTGTTGGCATACTTAAGTCCATAATGGAAGATATGATAACTATACGGAAAGCCGTTGCCACTGATTGCGATAGGTTAATGGTGTTAATAAAGGTTTGTATTAAAACTCTAAAATTTTTAAACATACTTTTCAAAAAGGTTTTCTACAAAATTATAATGTTTGAGTAACATGCTATTATCCACAAGCAACTTATAACAGTTATAATTTTATAGAAAAGAAACAAAGATAAATATCCGTCGTAGGCATTACGTAGTGGAACATTTCAATTCTAGTGTTAAAGAATCATTAGGTGTAACACTGTATCTTTTTTTCCAGATGTTATTATTTAATATGGCAAGATCTCCATTGTCAATAATGTTTGGTAATGTCAGGAATCAAACTTAAGTATACAAAACATGCTTCAGCAACATTCAAAAAGTTGTTAGAAAGCAATTTTTTATGATTTTAGAATAGTGGACAAACAAGTCTTCTGTTTTATTCTACTGTAGATAAACAATTTGTATGAGATATTGTCAACGCAAATTGCTATAATCTTTCAAATTTTTGGATACAAAAAATATCCAGGTTTCGTTAATAAATCTGAAAATAAATCACAGAGCCAAAAGGTTTAACTCATAAAATAAATAAAATTGAAATTCGTAACACACACACACACACACACACACACACACACACACACACATGTATATATATATATATATATATATATATATATATATATATATATATATATATAAATATATATATACACACACAAACACACACATATATATATATATATATATATATATATATATATATATATATATATATATATATATATATACACATATATATTTGTGTGTGTGTGTGTGTGTGTTTGCGTGTGTGTGGTGTGTGTGTGTGTGTGTGTGTGTGTGTGTGTGTGTGTGTGTGTGTGTTTGTGCGTGTGTAATCTCAGTAATGTAAATTCTTATATTATTATTATGCCATGCACATGTTTTAGCTACGAATTTCTGCGGTCCCACTTTTAATTTGATAAATTAAACAAATAAAACAAACATTAATACAATTTTTTACATTTATTTCATCATTGTGTTTAATTGTTGTAAACTGATATAGAAAACATGTGTATATTCAGATGTAGTCGTAATACAAAAATCATACGTATTAATGGTATAATCTTGTCAAATCGCTATTTAAAGTAATGCCTCGTTTCTTAGTATTTTACCAGACAATGTAAAGTAAAAATCGATTTCGTTTGTTTGATGTAAAGGCTACAAGACTTAGAATTTCTTAATCTTGTTTAAACAGGAATTGGCAAAATACGAAAATGAGCTCGATGTCATGAGAACAAGCGTAGAAGGTAAAGTATTGTTATTGGATATTTGATGTCGATTGATATTTGTCTTAAGAATAAATTGACATTGAACAGTTATTTTTGTACGTACTGAATTTATTAGGATGAAATTAAGTTGCTGGATTTTTAATTATAAACGTACTTGAACTTAAACAAGAACTATGCCCTTACTTCTCAAATTTAAAAATGAAGAAAAACTTTTTGCCTATTCTGACGAGTGCGTTTTTTAATTACTGTTTCCCGTTAATCATTAATTGAAAAAGATTTACTGGAAATCTTCATTTTTTGTATCAAAAAGAAGATGTAAAATTTGAAAAAGACATTTAGGTTTTTAATGCTTAATATTGATTTGCGTATCTATCTATATAGATATTCGACGTGATGGATTCGGAGATAATCCTGTCTTTCAATGTATTGTAGCCGAATTTACACAGAACAAAAGTAAGAACATAAGAGTTTATAAAAACACGTTCAAAGTTCATTGAAAATGCAAAACATTATAAATATTCCAATTGGCTAACAAAATGTTATGCTACACTACTGTGCATTAATGTGTCATATTAATTTGTTTTAATTCATAAAGTTCTTTATTTCTTGGAGAAGCATTTTTATGCGATATCAAGAGATAAAGAATATGCTTATTGCTTTAAGTCTAATGTCACTGATGGTAACTAAAACGTATTTATCAGTCAACCCTTACTTGATCCATGAAAATGTAATTAATTTTAACAAGCACATAGTTTAATCGAAAAGAAAATTGTGTTTTTATTCGAACTATCAACTTCATAAAAAGTTTTAGTGAGAACGCAATGTATATGTATATGTACTAAAATAATAAAAGACAACTCACTTAATTTTATATAGAAATTTTAATTTTTTGAACATCTTTCCTGACAATTACAGGAGAATAAACTAAAGTTTGTTGGTATGTTTATAATCACGTGATCGAAATAAACGCATGAACCGAGTTATACAATACCAGAAAATAATAAAGGGCAAATTTCAACTACCTTGTCTCAAAAACGCTAACACAAGCGGAATTCTACTTAAACCGTGAACTATAAATTGTGCTAAAATGCGACAATGCGACAAAACTGTGGAACCTGCATCCACCTGTAAAAAGGATAATTCATTACATTCAAAGGGGGTTTTACAGTGTTTTACAGACAAAAACGAAGTGAACTGTGCAGGCGGAAATTGACGGCATTACATGCCGAGGATGCGGGAAACAATATATTGTTTATACAAATTTAGTGCGAAACTAAAAGCAGATTAAACAATACTTATTTTTCTACGTATGACGTCACAATAATGTCCAGTGATATCAACATAGCAAAATACTTTACTGCATTATCTTGATTATTGTCATGAAACATATTGAGATAATGAAGATTTTTAAAAAAAATTTAGTGAGCTGCCTTTTTCTTTTTACAACATATTACACCTTATGCAAGAACTTTATATATATATATATATATATATATATATATATATATATATATATATATATATATATATATGTATGTATATATATATGATTTTAACACCAGAGTTCTCTTTATTGGTAAAGGCGAGAAAACTATCATTGGTTATGCGCTATTCTTCTACACATTTAATCCAAGGTTCGGAAAATGTATATTTATGGAAGACTTATACGTACAACCGGACTTTAGAAGAAAACGGGTCGGTCAAAAGTTATTCAGAGAGATCATGAAGGTCGGTGAATTACTCTTATTCTTTCAAGATTAATTCAAAAATTATTTTAAGACAATATTAACATCTCCGATAAAAAACGAAATTTTCGTCAAAACCTAACTTAATAGCAAAGGAAAATAATTATTAAACAACTTGATGGTTTAGCTTTTGAATGATGTTAAATAAATTAAATGTGTTCATAATAATCTATAAAATATAAATTATACATTTTATAGGTGTCCACTTCGGTTGTGATCTATTGCAAATTAAACCGTTGAAGTTTTGTTTTTTTTTCTATTTTCAGATAGGGAATAAAAATGGGTGTTTTAGAATGCAATGGGGATGTTTTGATTGGAATAAAATGGCAATGGAGTTTTACAAAAAACAAAATGGAATAGATGTCACCAATTTCGAAAACCGTATTTTCAGCATTGATCAACCACAACTTGCTGATCTTTCTAGTTAAACTTTAACGACATTCTGGCGTTGCTGATCTTATCTCAATATGTTGATATTTGTTAGTTTTTGTGTAGGGGATTTAAACTAGAACAAAAAAGAGATTACTTTGCTTGGAGATCACTTTGCGAGTCAAATAGAAGCGATAGAAGCGCATTTAATCAGTAACGTAGTGAAAACCATAACTTTTTAAGGGAACTTCAATGTAATTCAAAATACGAAATATTGGCTATGCAATTCAAAACCAAACCATTGTCTTGTCTCATTATTTTTCTCATTGTTTTTATTCGAGTTGTATTGGTTTGTTACCTAGCAAATAATTTCATGTAAGAATTATTTCATTTTTGGTGAATTTCCAATGTGGTTTTGTCACGCTAAGTAAGTTTTCATTAGATAGATATAACCAACCTTCTTCAGGACAATAACATCATCATGCTTCACAAGACGGAATCGCATCTTTATGTAAATTATATGCGAGAAAAATAATAATCAATTATTCGACTGAGGTCGAGATGGGAGAACTCCGGTCTCGTTATCAGAATATTTATATCTCAAACTCGGCAGAGTCTGTTTATATAAATATATATAGAGTGTGTAAGGGTCAGAAGAAATTCGGACTATATATATATATATATATATATATATATATATATATATATATATATATATATATATATATATAGTCCGTATTTCTTCTGACCCTTACACACTTAATGCTTGACGGCAGTGTAAAGACTCAGGACAATTTCTATATAAAATTCCGGGATTTTCCTATACCAACTGGTGTCGTAAGGGACTCAGCTTCATTTCGTTTAGAAATGAAAATATTAGTGGAACTTACGAAAAGTTATAAATCTCGATCGATAGGTGATTGATTTGTCTTCAATATATTTATATATTTTAGGATGACATCGCTGCTGGTTTTAGAATTCGGATCAATTACTTCGGCGATGATGTTTGCCGACCTCCTCTTCTATTTTCAAAACAAGATTACGTGAGCACACAGCACTCTCACATTATTATATTTTGAAAAAAACAAATCAATCCCTCATTACTTATCAATCAAAGTTAGTAACTTTTCTACCGTTCTACTTGTTGTTATAGTCTGAAATTAAACGAAATGAAGCGGCGTCCTTTTCAACAGTAGTTGGTATAGAAATACCCCGGGTTTTTGATATGAAAATTATTCTATCGACAGGCATAAACTGTGTTAGGGTCAGAGGAAATTCGGACTACCACATTTAGTGTGGGAGGTCCCAGGTTCGATCCCCGATCCGACCCTGCATTTTATTTCCTTTCTGTTACAGTTTGTTGGTCAGTGTGAACCTTGCAAATAGTGGATTGGCAATTGCAAACCATGTAAAGTCCTTTCCAAGGTTATTAAGCGTGGGATTTCAAAAAAGCGGTCTTGGTAGCTTAGTTGGTAGATCACACATCTATAGAGCGGAAGTTTCCTGGTTCAATTCCTTGTCGGATCCTTCATTTTCTTCCTGTTAAACATGTAAAAAACATCAAATTGCAATTACGTGTTCAGTGTAAACACGCCAACTGAAAAGGTATTAAAGTACTAATTGACAATTATAAATGTCAATGTTGGAACACGCACATACGCACGCACGCACGTTCACAAAGAGGAAAAGAAATTTAAATAAAATTCCAGAGTCTCGAAATTCTTTATGTGCATTTAACAATTAAACGCGTTAGTGCGTTATGATTAGTTTTCCTTGCAAAGTTTTTGCCTTCATACTGACAATGAACATCATTTTAAAACAGTTCAATTGTTATATGTTCGTTAAATATTCTTTGAAAAATCATTGATTTTAAGAATAAAAAATTTCCCTTTTTAACAAATGCTAATCGGGGGGATTCTTGTAGACGCGCAACAGCTGCATATTTAGACCGAGAACTACGCATTAATAATCCGTGTGGGGTAACAACTGGGGGTTTTTGTTTAAAAAAAGTGTTATCATGTGTTTTGATGGTATTTTCTTGATTTTTCATTAGCATAATGTACTTTTGAGAATATTGGATAAAAAATAAAATAAATAAAAATTTGAATATCAACAATTAATGTATTGTTATTTGTGGACTATATTTCAGTTTAAAACAGGTACACCCGTGTGGCGCCATTTCAATTATAGAAGAATTTGCAAAGAAGTTTAGAGTAAAAGTGTTATTTTTATTGAAAGATTGCTGGCTACATGTCGGAAGTAAAATTTGTGAATCTGAAACTGTAGCAGAGGGAAAATGTCCAATGACCTAGCACCAAGTTTATTTTAGTTTTGAGGAGTGGCTAGTATATCCTTATTATATTGATTAAAAACATTTAGCTGATTTTTCAGTTTTCCGATAAACAAACGCAGCATGTGAAATAGAAAGTTTTCACTGAATGCATACATACGTTTCTGGGACATATTTTGGATGAGTGCCAAATCCACTTTGTGATTTTTCTGCTGGGTTTTGTGAATCTAATTTCAATTGAAATTTACATCTCTTGAAATTCACATTCCACGAGACACAAAATTAATTGGCATTGTACGAATACACATTGTCTCAAAATAATAAGGGATGTAGCAGCTTTGCCAAGGTAGGAAGAAATTTTTTAAGATCTGATTGTTCAAGATTTTTTGTGGTTTGTTGGTTTTGATAGACCAGTTCTGGTCCTTTCTTTCAACAGGCCATCAAAAACACCTTATGATTTTTTAAACTCTGTCTCTCACAATATCAATATTACTGTGAATATAAGTCACGTATCTATTTATGTTATTAAAATTTTATTTGATCAATTTCTTTGATTTAATTTTGTGTATTTTAACAATTGAAATGTTCTTGTAAAATTTCGTAAATGCGTTTTTCAAGCTTGTCTTAAATATAAACAAAATTAACGTGGCAGCCATGTTTGTTTACCTACATGTATGGTAATGTAGTTCCGGATTGTGTGTTGCATTTTATATGTATTCATACACGTTATTTCCAGGTTTTAATACGCCCGTCCTTGACGGGACGTATTATGGTATGGCGCAGTCCGTCCGTCCGTCCGTATGTCCACACGTCGTACGCTTTGAGCAATTTTAATGAAAATTTTGTGAAATGTTTGTATCGAAGGCAGAAAGCTCCCTGTCGTTTTTTAGATTCGTATGTTTTCTCGTTGCGGAGTTATTGGCCTTTAATTGTCAAATTTAGGCATTTTTTTGCATGTTGTACAATAACTGAAACTTCCTTTAAAATATTTTAATGGCTCTTTTGTATTATATTTTTATTCATGACAGAAAGCACCCTTTCGTTTTTGAGATTCCTTTTTTTGTGACTGCGGAGTTATGGAACTTTAATTGTCATATTCTAGGAATTTTTCTGCATGTTGTATAATATCTCAAAAATGCTTTGAACAATTTGAATGAAACTTTTGTGTTATATTGGTATCCATGGCAGAGAGCTCCCTTTTATTTTTGCGATTCGTATGTTTTCTTGTTGTAGAGTTATTGGCCCTTAATTGTCAAATTTTAGGCATTTTTCTGCATGTTCTAACTCAAAAATCATTTGAACTTTTTTATGAAACTTTTGTGTTATGTTTGTCTGATAGTCAAAAAGGTTTGTGAATAAACATTGAGAAATAAATGTGCTACTTTTGTTTTAAAAAAATATGTTTCAGCTAAATGTCAAATGGTTTAAGACATAAAAAAAGAAGTTTAAATATCTGACGGGCGTATCATGCGCTGCAGGCGCAGCTGTTTGTTGTCGTTCGTAGTCAATTATCAACACAACGACTCTCAAGCTTGCAGCTATGGGAATTTAACAAGGCAAATGAAAATATAATTGTTATAAGTTTTTTGTGACTGACTTTTGGTATACAGGCCAAATTTAATGGAAGCTGATGTATGCTATTTCGTCCGTTGTAGTTTTTTCGAATCGTGTGCGTGCCGTTATCTCATTATTTTACCATTAGTTTAATTTCTTTTCGTATTAATTACTTAAATACTTTTACCAGAGAAAACAAAGAATTATAGAATTATAAACGTCGAGAAACAGCTCCAAATATAAACATATTTACTTTCTAAAACTAAAATCAAGCTAGAAGTACTATGCTCATTAAATAAACTTTGTAATTTATTAAATATATGTAAAAAAAAAAATATCCAACAAATAAGAAAAACTCATTGAAATTCCATACAATGAATAAAATATTATCGTTATAAAAAGAAAAAAAAAGAAAGATATTTCTATAACAAAGAACATTATGTGATAATAAAACATAACAAAGTAAAAAGGAGCACTTAGTTAGCTGGGTTTAAAATGAAGGATATTTATATTAACCCCCCCCCCCACCCACACACACACACACACACACACACACACACATTATTCGGTTTATTAATTAATGATTGATTAAATAGAGTTTTACGTCTAAGTAAAAAAAGTAACTTATATCAAGACGTCACCATTTATAGAACTTTTTACCTTTGCAGTGCGCCAAGGTCAGTGTGCATGGAGGGTCTTTTAGAGTGGCACGTTTGCCGTGACATGGGGCATCAGTGTTTTTTATAAGGTTACCTCCGAAGGACCCCTCGACTTCCAGTTTTAAATGGCGATTGCTTGGCGAAAGAACAGTCAATTTTCAAGTCGTGGTCAGACCCGGCCGGGATTCTAATCCCGACCTCTCAAATATGAATCGAGCAATAAACCAACTAAGCTACAGTAGTGGTTCTTTCGGTTTTTGACAAAACAGTTTTATTGCTTTGACCACATTGTTTATACCTGACTTTTCCCAATTGAAAACATAGCAATTCATTTCTCAAGAAATAATCCATAATTTATGATGAATGATTTTATATGCTTTAGAATAATTTTAATCATTTTTGAAGAGTGGAGAAATAAAGTTTGACGCGCCAAGAAGGTTTTTCGATAAAGTCAGTTCAGTGATAAACTGATGGGCAATTTTGGTTTTTAAATTAAACATGAAAGTAATAAAGTAAAGTCTGTTACGTTCCATTTAATAGGAGAGTTAATTGTAAAAAGTTTCTTTGTCGTTTAATTGGATATGATTATATGAGAAGTGTAACACTATAATATTAAGACAACAATTTAAGATAAAGTTCCACGTTGACCGTTATAGAACGTATAGTGTTACAAATTCAGCTGTTTCACATATTAAGGCGTCTCTATATTGTGTGGATACAAGATGGCTTTATCCATAATTGTGTTGGTGATGATTTTACACTGCATCAATGCCAACATATATCTTGAGAAACTATCTACATTATATTTACCATATAAGTATATGAATAATTATGGAACTTACGGTTATGATGAGCTAGCAGTTGAACAGTTTGCGTATGATGAAGACAATCAAATCGTTTATACAATAGGTAAGTCAGTTTTGTACTGATGCATTATTTCTCATTTTTAGCTCAAATTCAGAAATACGCACGTTATTTTTAAAGCTATGCAACTAAATATCGTAATGACAAAAAAAAATAATAATGATCATCAAAAAATAAAAAAAATAAAAATAAAAATAAAATAAAAGAAGTTTTTATAATTAGTTATTTAAATTTTATATATTCTTTATTCAACAACATCTAAAACAGTTTTTATACACCCACCATATCGAGAACACAAGGTTTCGAGGTTAAATTTAACACATTACAGAAAATTAAAATTGTGTAATGAAAATGTCATTTAAACACTCAAACTAGGTTACCGAAGAAGATTTTTGAATAAAGTCTTTTGTAGAAAAAAAGAAGCGAAAAAGTAAAATTCTTCATTGCAACAAAACATATTAAATTTCAGCCTGTTTAAAGTAAAAATCCAATGTATTACATGGATGCAAGTCACATTGTGCAAAATCAAGGTATGATAGAAACAAGATGTATTTATCCAAAGAGGAATATATTTCAAAAATAAACAGAATTTGGGACCGCTTTATTGCTATAAATACATAAATCGTAACTTAGTTGTAATGAAGATAGAACCTGTTGTAAGGCTAAAAAATAGACAAACACATAACTCTCGTTTGATTGGAGATGGAACCTGCATGCTAGATAAATACTTAATACACAATATTCCAGTTTGATTCGAGTTTATTGCTTGTCTGATTGGAGATGGAAGTTGTATAGATTTAAATAAATAAAAATGAATGAATAAATATGCATCTCAGGTCGACACACACACACACACACACACACGATATGCAGGCATGGTTCGAATAGAAAAGTACAAATATTCTCGGTGTATCAGTGTCTATTGCTTTGAATTGAACAAATATACAGAATATGCCTTAAATTCTACTATCATGATCAAATTAGTTTAAACTTTATATTTACTATAATTCTGTACCCATAGTAACCCGTCAACTATACGTCCTACATACAAAACTACGTGACATGGATATAGCTTGGATTCAACCACAATAATAATGAATTAAATGTTGCATCGGTTTGATAATAACTAGTATGCTATAATTAGTATTTAATATAAGTTGATAAAATAAATGGTACGGGACGAATCTTAAGTGACACGGGTTAAACTTGCAAGATAACGCTCGTACGTTTATCTTAATTTAGATTCTACATGTAGTATTAGATCATAATTAGATTTAATTTTTATTGCGTGTAAGGTTTATTTAAGCTAAAAATAAATTTATATGAAAATGACAAATATATTGTTAAATTTTAATTTGCGGTTTAGTTTGAGAAGGGATGGTACCAATAGATCTAAAAAATGCAAAATTGAGTGCATTCCAAACGTCGAAAGTTTATTAAAGTTCCAATACTTCTTTTCTCGTTGTCAAGGCAAAACCTTTTAGTTTTTATGTTTCAGATGGTGTACTTAATTGAAACTTAATCAATTAAAGTTAAATAAAAAAGTCTCACTGAATTATTTTACATACGAAATGCATTTATTTAATACGCTTCAAAAAATAAATAAATAAATAAATAAATAAATTTTAAAAAATAATGAAAGATAATAGTTATATAATGCTTTCAAAAAGTAAATAAAATAAAATAAAAATAAAATGCTCAACTTATTTTCTTTAACAAATAACAAATAAATGAAATAAAAATGTAATTCGATTAAATCTAATAAAACTATGTTGAATGGTTGCTTTCTTTAAGTATTTTTTTTTCCAAAATAAAATCTTTTTTTCAAAGATTTTTGCCTTGATAAGAACTTTAATCTATAATCGTTAAAACACAGTTTGTTCTGATTTTGTTGCTGTTGAAAATTTCAGGTGATCTGCTGATTTTGGTGATTGATGTAAGAAATGTTACCAATCCAGTTATTTTGTTCCACAAGACATTGCCGAACACAGAAATGAAGGATATAGAAGTATGTGGAGATTTTGTTATACTTGCTAGAATTGACGACCTGCGAACTGAACACGGTATTGTAGAAATATATGGGAAGTATGACAACAGAACGAAAGACCTACCGTTTAAAAGAGTAATACAGGGTATGATAGTATTTGATTTTTATATTAAAAAGGATGCCTTAAGGACCCTGATATTTCGATTTTTTAATGCTCTCTTAATTTGACCTCAAAATATAAGTTATTGCCGATAACAATTGTGACGTCATTGTTCTGATACTTGAAACCGCAAATTACGGTTGTAATATACACCATACATCATAGCCTAGAATTAACATTTATATGTACTTGGAGACGTTACTGAATTTTTCCCTCCGCTTTTTTTAAATTAACTGTTTATATACGAAACAACTTTTAAGTAAATACTTTAATAAGACGAATATGCAGTTTTAGGAGTTTAAAAAGATGACAAAAATAACAAAACCTTAAAATAACTTAAAGAATTAAGTTTTATTTTACTTCCGCTTATAAATAGATATTACACTTCCTTTTACAATTTCTTGTTCATTTCAGTGGGAAAAAATCCCGATACATTATGTCCAACATCTGATTGTCAGACAATTCTTGTTACGATAGAAGCAAACGCTTATCCCAATATTGATGCTACAAAAATGATAGATCCGCCAGGTGGCGTTGGTATTATTAAATTTCCTACTGCAGATTTAAGTCAAGAACCTTCGTTTCAGTTTGCAGACTTTGGTGATTTTAACAACAGGTAAGTAGATAATGTAATAAGAGTTTACACTTTGTAAATTTATAATGATATTTTTTATAATTAGGCATGTTTTGTAATGTGTTAACTTTTTTAAAGACATTTAAAACTTACCAGAGAGAGAGAGAGAGAGAGAGAGAGAGAGAGAGAGAGAGAGAGAGAGAGAGAGAGAGAGAGAGAGAGAGTCATAATGAATAAATTTGATCACACGAAATCTTGCACAGCTTTTTAAAGCTACAACCTTATTTTAAAATTTAAAAATTTGAAGAAAATTCATATTTACCAGAGAAAGAGAGAGAGAGAGAGAGAGAGAGAGAGAGAGAGAGAGAGAGAGAGAGAGAGAGAGAGATTGTCATAATGAATAAATTTGATAGTACGAATGATTGCACAGCTTTTAATAGCTACAACCTTATTTTAAAATCTTAACATTTTGAAGAAAATTCATGTTTAGCAGAGAGAGAGAGAGAGAGAGAGAGAGAGAGAGAGAGAGAGAGAGAGAGGTTGTCATGATAAATAAATTTGATCGTACAAAATCTTGTACATATCTTTATAAATCTTACATTTATATTTCAGATGGCAGGAATTTGTGGCAAAAGGTGTCAGATACATTTATAGAGAAAATGGTAATTCATTTGCAAATGATCTGGAACCAGAAGGTATAACTTTAAATGCTGACGAAACCATTGCTTATGTTGCTTTACAGGTAAGGAAAATACACACACAGAGAGACACAGAGAGAGAGAGAGAGAGAGAGAGAGAGAGAGAGAGAGAGAGAGAATTTAAAACACTTTATTGAATTCGAATCATTGTTAAACTTGAGGTTACTTAGTATATAAACACAATTGAATGCACTGTGATCATAGCTTTCGTATGGCTTTTTGATAGGAAGAATAGTTTCAAATCTCTAAATTATTCACTATTTTTTCCTTTTGCACTTTAGTAAAACGTCTCCAAATACATGCAAATTGACGAATTTAATTGTAAGTGTAATTTTTTTTTCAGACCAATAATGCCATTGCTGAGCTAAATGTAAACTCGGGAACAATAACCAACATTTACCCACTTGGTTATAAAGATTGGAGGAAGTACGGACTAGATGCCAGCGATAAAGATAATAGTATGTTTTATATATGGTAATCTGTCGTTAACGTTGACTACAGTTTTGGCATCCAATTTAGCCTGTCTTGTCATTAATAATTGTAGATTCTGTTGCATGTCGTATCGGCTCTTTGACAAGGAACAATTTTAACGAGAAGGGTAAAAAAGAATAAGTATAATGTATTATCTGAGTAATTTGATAAAGGATTAAAGAATACGTTCATGTTACACGGTTTACAATAATGTTGTTAGTACATGTAGTACTAAAACCACTTCTTTCAACATTATGTAATCGTCATTTAGTTAAGTTGTAGTATCCTTGATGTCAATATTCCTCTTTCTTTTTCCATCGTTTAATAATTTCTATCATTTATTGTGCGTGTTTTTGGCTGTATTGGCTATTGTCAAGTACATGTGTTTCAACTAGGAGTTTTTTTTATTTTGCTATCTCATTGGTCTTAGAACTTAAGTGTATTCTGAAGCTAGCCCGCAATTCTAGCCCGCAATTTATTTAAAAACCGCCAGCCCGCAATTTTTTTTCTTTTTTTTTTTGCACAGAAAAAAAATTTAAAACCCTTTATCATTAAGATCAACAATAAGAAGAAAATAGCCTTTTATAAAAACCACCTGTATATTAAGACCAGCAAGACTACTCTTTAAACGTAAAACGGGATATTACGCATCTGGTGTCAGACGCTTTTCCCCATCTAGGCCTTTCTGTCAAATATTTATCTATCCAACTAAAAGATTTGTAGAAATTTTTAAGAACCCTAGAGGGGTAGAACAGGTCTAACAAGAGAGGTCTAACAAGAGCTCAGAAGGCAGATACCCCTCCCGAAAAATGAAATTTTAAACAAAGGTTAAGGTTGCACTAGCGTTCCGGCGTCAGACACTTTTACCCATCTAGGCCTCTCTGTCACAGAGATTTTTGCTTCAGTTAGAAAAATAAAGCCTTTAATCTTTAAAAAGTGATGCTTGCACTGCAATATTTCCAGTAAATGTTAAAATTGTACCTAAGATACAAAGGTCAAAACTAGGTCATGGCCTTGGCCTTTGATTTTGGTTAAGATATAGCACGATATATGTTTATTTAATAAAAAGGTCATAATCCTTACTTATGACCATGTTTTAGGTATATAAACAGTGCTTCAAAACATTTAAAGTAAAAACTACATTGAAGTAAGATCAAAATAGGAAAAAAGGACCAAGATAAAAAATAAGTGATGATTTCGACTGTTGAAAACTAACCCCCAAATAGGAACCTTAAAATTCACTCAAAAAAGGGAGAGTTTTAAAATTCATTATACCACAGGAAAGAAACTTTTAAGAAGGAAAAATGGGGTGATTTAAATGTATGATGAATGTTTTTTTTTTTTCTTTTTTTTTTTGTGTGTTATGAAGAAAACTGCCATACGAATATATATTCAAAACAAGTGCATAAGTGCTGAATAGATTTTAAGAAATAGTTATAAATCTGGACTGGCAGGAAGATGCAATTTTTCATGGTCCCGATAAATCAAGAAGTCCTTTATGTTGGAAAATATTGCATGATGTGATTAAAATGTACAAATCTTTATTTCTCATTAAACTTTGATTACTGAGTGTTCATTCTTTATGGAAATTATCAAAACATGTAAAAAAAAATTATGTATTGTTTGTATAAATTAACATGTTACAGCAATCATTTTGCAAATGACACATTTTCTCACTACAGTTGTTACTGAGAAAAGATAAAGAACCTAGCAAATATAATGCGAGAGTCAATCAAATAAGCTAAATTATTTAGCGAACCTCGGAACCTCTTATCTTGGCAAAATTACAGAGTTATACATGTATCTACTATTTAGTAAGTTGTAATTGATCTTTAAATAATTATCAAATAAATCTAGTCGCCTTGGGGTTTTATAAAACAATTTGACATACAAAATATTTAAAGTTTAAATAAGCCTTTTTTGAATTACTCAAAATAATGTTTCCTAATTCATAATAAATACAGTTGGACCTGTTGTTAATGGAATTAAAAGAAAGGTTCCGACTTCATTCGGTACATTTCGTCAGAAAAATGATTTACACCACGAACATATGGTCGCATCTGGGAGCAAAAAAAAACTTGATAAACGATTAAAAACAAAATCAAAAGTTCAAAAGTTCAAAAAGGTGTTATCTGGCTCTTGTTAGAACTGTTCTACCCCTCTGGGGCTCTTAAAATGTCTACAAATTTTTTAGTTGGATAGATGAATCTGCGACAGAAAGGCCTAGATGGGGAAAAGCGCCTGACACCAGAAACGCTAGTTCAACCTTAACCTTTGTTCAAAATTTCATTATTCGAGAGGGGGGTATCTGTCTTCTGACCTCTTGTTAGACCTGTTCTACCCCTCTAGGGTCTTGCAATTTTGAGTAAATCTTCTAGTTGGATAAATAAATCTGTGACAGAAAGGCCTAAATGGAGAAAGCGTCTGACGCCAGATACGCCAGTTCAACCTTTGTTCAAAATTTTATTTTTTGAAAGGGGGTATCTGCCTTATGAGTTCTAGTTAGACCGGATCTACCCCTCTAGGATTCTTTAACATTTTAGCAAATTTTATAGTTGGATAGATAAATATGTGACAGAAAGGCTGAGATGGAGAGAAGCTTCTTGCGCCCGAGATGCTTTTGCGTTGAAATATTAGACTTGTGGTCTTAATATACAGGTGATCTTTTTAAAAAGGTATATTATTCTTCTGGTATTGATGTAATATTGTTCTTTTCAATGATAATGGGAATAAAATATTATCTTCTGAGCAAAAAAAATAGAATTACGGGCTATCGGTTTTTGATGAGAATTGCGGGCTAGCTTCACATCAGTAAATATTGGTGCTATAGTCGACTTTCGTATAAATAAAAATAAGGGGCACGGTGATGTAAGATCGTGAATCTACTAACTTGGTATGCATTCGTTACATATATTTAGAAACAAATATTCGACCATGGCCAGTGTATGGTATGTATCAACCAGATGCCATCAAGTATTTTGTTTTCGGTGGTCAAGGATATATACTATCTGCCAACGAAGGTGCAACTAAGAACTATGCAGATGAGGTTACAAACGGGTTTAATGAAGTTGTAAGAGTAAAAGACTTAGATTTTGCAGGTGATACTCTCTCTCTCTCTCTCTCTCTCTCTCTCTCTCTCTCTCTCTCTCTCTCTCTCTCTCTCTCTCTCTCTCAACTGTAAAACAAAAAAAAATAAAAATAAATAAATAAATAAATAAATAAAAAAAACATTAATCATAATAACGGAAAAAATATTTTTAAACAATTATCCCGAACCATGTCAAATGTTTATATTTTCATTTGCCATGTGAAATTCCCATAGCTGCAAGCTTGAAAGCCGTTGTAATTATTACTGGCAGTGAATGCCAAAAAATTTTGTACAATTTTTATTTTTGTTTAAAATAAAATTTATTCAGTCCAAAATCACGTTCTTGCTCTAAAACGCACGTGCATGTTCTTCGTGGCTGTTGCGTCTACTGGTCTCCTACTGATGTGCATGTGTCATAGAAGGGAATTTTTCAGTCAATGAATAATTTTTTTAAAAAATATTTAACGAAAATAGTATGCGCGTTATTCCGTTTGCTTGCCAAGTTGTTGCCTTCATACTGACAATGAATACCATTTTAAAACAGTTCAATTGTTAATTATTTGGCCTAAAGCTACCCTTTACTGTACAAAACATAAACAATACACGGACCGTAAATGAATCAACAGTAGATAATAAATGTGGTAAAAAAACAAACTCATGCATTAAAAATCTTAAATTATATTTATAAAGTTCTCGTGTGTGTGTGTGTGTGTGTGTGTGTGTGTGTGTGTGTGTGTGTGTGTGTGTGTGTGAAGTATCTGTTCTCTAGTGCAAATTATTCATTTTATGCATCAAAACAAACCATTCACCAGTACTTTATATATATATATATATATATATACTGAAGTTTGTATGATGTACGTCATTATAGAATACTTTAAGCTACCAAACTCTTTAGAATGAAGCACTGAACTTGTGAGAGTTACCCCTCTTTAACCCATATCTTGTATTTGACGACATACAGGAGTACATTTATCCACTTTAAGCTTAATAATAGAGACAACTAAAACGTTTTAAATATCGCTTAGAAATAATTAAGAATACCTCTCTCTCTCTCTCTCTCTCTCTCTCTCTCTCTCTCTCTCTCTCTCTCTCTCTCTCTCTCTCTGATGCTGTATCATGAGTTGAGTTGATTAAAATTAAAATTAACAGGAAAATAAATACGTAATTATTTTTCAGAAAATTCAACGATGTTGAGATGGGCTGCAAAAAATAATTTCACAAACACTAGTATAAAACAAGATGAAAATATTGGTAAGTAAAATTTCTTTTTGATAAATTAATATTTCGCTAAAGTCAGGTGAACTGTCATGTTATATTATTACAACTTTAAAAATTCTAAAATTTAAAAAAAAAAATGCAGTGGTTCGTAAATCTTGGGACAAAAACAAACACAAAATAGTACTACGAAAACCGGCTAATTAAATAGTATTACATTTGTTGTTAGAAATAATGGCTTTAGTTCTCGTTAGTCTAAATCAGTAGCTTACAAATCATGGTGTCTGTCACTGTTTTGAATCGAATCCATTCGGGTAGATCCTAGTGTGAGACTAAGCTGGTAGAGTGCTCGCTCCGTAAGTGGAAGGTCGTGGGTTCGAACCCGGTCGTGTCTGACCCAAGACTTGAAAGTGGGTAGTGACTGTTCTTTCGCCAAGCACTCGGCATTACTAAATGAAAGTCGCGGTTCTTTCTGATGGGAACTTAAAATAAACGAGGTCCCGTGTCATGGCAGGCATGGCACGATAAAGAACCCTGCTGTATAATGGCAATCGCACACGTAAAATTTCTGCACTATCGCCTACAGCTGGCGACGTCTCCATATAAGTGAAATATTCTTGACTGGGATGTTTAACACCATTACTCAACTCAACTCCTAGTGTGAGAATGCTTGTTACTTCGCTTGCCAAAAGTTGTTAAATTCCTTTTTTATATAATTTGGGCATGTTATCTATTGCTTATATTACACAATCATTTACTATCATGAAAATTCAACAATTTTATAGTATTTGGAATTTTTAAACTTGCATATTCAGCGCTTAACACTTGTTAAAAACTAAGTGAGAAAGAACGATTATCTGCAGAAATGCCACTAGTTCCTACGCTTATACTTCCAAGTCTTGTGAAATTCGTGGCTTTTTCTTCATATTTCGTTTGTTTGTTGTTTCGTTACAGAATAATTTTAAAATACATTTGATTTTTAATAAAGTTTCATCATGTTGGTAAAACCATACTTATGCAAATAAGTCCACTTATAATAATTTATCCAAAATTTAAATAGAACCTGATTTCGAAATATGCCTTTATTTTTGTTGAACTGAAAATAAATACTGATACAGAGAAATAATATTCTTCAGGGAGACTAAAAGTTACAAATACTGAAGGAAAAATAAACGGCACCAACAGTACAAAATATCAAGCTTTGTATTCATTTGGTGCCAGAAGTTTCTCAATATGGCGGATAGACGCTTCCGGTGTAGTAAATGTTTATGATAGTGGCAGTGACATAGAGAATATGATGCAACAATTAAGACCAGAGTTATTTAATTCTGATTCCAGTAATCTTGATTCGAGATTAAATGATAGTAAAGGGTTGTATTCTTCAAAAATGGTGAGTTACAAATTTAGCAATCAAAATTAACAAAAGGGGGATAAATTAACTAATAGAATCTACATGTCATTTTCAGTTTTCTGACACACAAAAAAGGAAGGGGATAGAAATCTGTAAAAATAAAAGGTTACCAGGTCGTTTATCAATGGTTCCGTTTTATCTTTACATATACATACAACACCTTTTTCTATGCCTATGTATATTCATTAGTTATAACCTTTGTTTGTGTTAAAATTTTATTTTCTACCAATTATTCACTGTTTGTTGTTCTTAAATATAATTATAAGTCCATAATCAAAACGTAAGTTATACAACAAAATTAATTCAGTTTAGTACTTTATTTAAATACCTATAGAACCAACAAAACACCCTTGTCCATCTTTTTGTTTTAAACCTTCTTGAATTTTTGTTATACATATAGGGTCCGTCACCGGAAATGGTAACCACTGGCCAATACAAAGGTAAAACGTTGTTGTTTTGCTCCTGTGAGGAACCCGGGATGGTGTTTCTATACTCTCTAGATGCCGATGTAACAAAACCCAAGTTTGAGAGTATGTGGACTGGTATACCAAAATCAAACACCATCATATATAACACATGGAGAGATCTCTATAATCAAAGACAAATTAGCGAGATTGATCCTGAGGATATGAGGTATAATTTTGCGCATTTAGTGACTGTTAGCAGACTTGTATAGTTAAAAAAGTTCAAAACAGTATAATAGTAAGGGTTCCATAGATGTTCTTCATCTACATGCCAATAACATATACAAGGTTAATTGAAGGTAGGAAGATTTGCAACCGGTGATATTATTCTTCCAGATAAATAATTCATTACCTATATAATTAATATAAAATATCTGTTTAGTTTATTTCACTTTACATATACTGCATCTATATAAAAAACTAACGGGCACAAAAAGTCACAAAATAAAAACAACTAAAAGAAAAGAAAGAACTTGATATAAGACCACTTTATTGAAAACATTGCAAACTATGAGAGGCATATTAAATGCATTAACGGTTAAAGGGGCATAACTCCACATGTTTCTAGATGGACTGAAATTTGGTCATTTGAATGTTTTTTTTTTTTTTTTTTTTTTTTTTTTTTTTTTTTTTTTTAAAATTGATACTGCTGTTATTGTTATTGTAATGCTGTTAATCGTCGCATCAGTAATTGTTTCAGCAAGGTAATCCATCTCTCTGGATTTATCTTACAACAAGGTCATGTATGTTTAAGACGTGCAAGTGTGATTATGGTCTGGTGTGCAAGGGGCTAGCTGACCGAATCAGTATTGCCGCAAACAAACATACCACTCCCTCAGCCCATTTTTCTAACGCCATGAGACAGATGTTTTTATGCCAAGCGTCAGACAAGGAGGTGATATGACAAATTTTAAAGTCATTGTGTATCTCGACCGGGGTTCGAACCCGCGAGTACCTGCTATCGAGGTGGCTCCTCTTCCACTGAGCCACAGATGACTTTTTTTTAATTGACTGTTACTAGATGTACCGTTAATGTTGTCAAATATTATTAACAGTAAAGAATCATGGACATATTCTACTCATATTACATACATTGCATTATTCGCAATTCACAATGTTGATTAACAATTTTGGTTTTACAAATAGGTTCATAGAACCACAGAAGAGTCCAAACAAAGAACCACTACTGATGGTTATAGGTTCGACAACTGGAACGTTCTCAATTTTCCAAATCAAAGACAATGGAATCTCGGGTATAAAACTATCTTTCGGGGTTTACAAGTTTTGATACAAAGTCGAAGCTTTTTTTCTATATTGAGTTTTTGTTTATGAATAAAGTCGATAGTGTCACTCAGTAAATAAACGAAAATGTATATTCTATTCTTTTCTTTATTACATTTTAAAAAACCCGCAATTTTCTTTTATGGAATATAACCTGCCTTCTTGAGTAATTAGCAATAATCAAGACGCCAAGTTTTACCACAACAAAGCATTTAACCTTTCACGTTCTTGTATGGGAAATATGTATATTTTATTTATTCATTTTATTATTTTTTTTAAAATTTTTATTTATTAATTTATTTATTTTATTTGTTTTAATTTTTTAATTTTTTTTATTTACTTATTTATCTATTTATTTGTTTATTTATTTTTTTTTTTTTTATTTTTTTTAAATTTTTATTATTATAATAATAATCATTATTATTATTATTATTATTATTTTTTTTTTTTTTATTTTTTTTTTTTTTTTTTTTTTTTTTTTTTTTTGCTGCTAATAAAAATTATTTTTATTGTTGCAGGGGCAGATCGAGCTACTTGGCCATCTCTTTTATTGCAGTTGGTGCTAGTTTCACGGATTGTGCTATATTTTTCATGACGTGCGTGAGAACGGTGTCTTATATAACTCAGATGCATCAAAACACTGGTTTAGTTCAGGTGTTAATATACATGCATCAGTGTATTGTGAATATCACTTGGATAATTAATTGTATATAAAATAGTTAATCAAACTAGACATGTGACTCTTACATAAAATAAAACATTTAGACTCATGTATTAAGTATTTAAAGTCACTTTCATGAAGATTAGCTAAATCTGATGATTTCCTTATGATGTGAGCTCATTATATCTGATTGAATTTTGACAATTTTAAATGCGTACGAGTCACATTTCTTTTTTAAAATTTGACTTTCACAAGTGTCGCGTAATAACTTGATATCGGTCAAATTTATAATAAAAGTGTTTTTTAATAAATGTACTTATTTAATGCATTTCCTTCAAAATACTTGTGTTGAAGTACTTAAACGGAAAATGAAATAAATCTAAAGAAGTGTGAATGAAAAGTTCCATAAAATATTAACAAGCCTGAAATGGACAAGTGTGTGTGTGTGTGTGTGTGTGTGTGTGTGTGTGTGTGTGTGTGTGAGAGAGAGAGAGAGAGAGAGAGAGAGAGAGAGAGAGAGAGAGAGACAGAGATTACTGAATAATATAAAGATTAAACTTTTTGTTATTATAGCTTATCAAGTGTAAATCGATTTTGTCATTTTTATAATTTTATCATTGAGAGATTAGTTGAGGTATTTCCACACAGTTTTGGTTCAAAAAGCCCCTTTTAGTTTCAGAGAGGATAAATGTATGGATATTCTAGCGTTACAGAATGTGATTATATATAATTGTTAAAAAAAAACTTTTTTTTCCTTCATCATTACATTAATAACATTATTTTTAGAAGTAAGACGTGAAACGCTGAAATTCAAACCTAAGTTTAGATTGATTGTAATGCGTTATACCCGCCGCAATTTTAACATCTTTGCGACGAGAGATTTTATTAATATCTATGGTTAAATATATCAAACAAAAATTCCTGTGCAATTTTATTATACCATATGTCCCCATTTTGACATTCATTCCTCATCAGTGACACTTGTGGCCGAAAATGTTCATAGATAAAAAAGACAAGGTTGTTTTTGCAAGAGATTTTGAATATATTTTATGGACTGCTTTATTTTAAAGGTGCCAACTCACAATGTTATTTTTCAGCCAATCCCCGGTGTCATTCTGTCACAGGTTATATTAAACGGTACTCTTTCCTTTTAAATCCGTACACTGAGATAGGAAGCAGTATCTCAAATTTGTCTTGTGTATGACCCGGATGTGGAAACTCTACCAATTAACCGTCAAACTTTATCAAACATTTATCAAACTTTATGATTTGAAATAAGCACTTGTAGTGCAACCTTCCAAGTTTTTTTGTCAAGAACAAAGCTTGCTGATTACATAGAAGGAGGGTTGTGATTTCTTTATCTCGCACAATAAGTAATAAACATGCACCGCAAAATTCAGATATTTAAATCTATTTCAATAGATAAACTTGATATTAGAGTGAATGTAAATTAACAGATACTTCTTCGATTTTTAGTAATAAATACTCTTGAGAAAAACACAACAACTATTATCTTGTACTTGTGGTGCCAGACAAAGACATCCACTGTTTTTATGGTTTTCTTATATAAGGTGCAAAACATGGTTAGTCATAATTTTAGTCAAATTTTGGTAAAAAGGTATACTTCTAATTAATAAGACAACCTTTGGAAAAAATATATGCATAGGTTAAATAAGTAGAAATTTACAAAGTACTTTAAAGGCATAATGTCGACTAATGACTGTAAGTTATATGGGACATCGATATGACCATTACTGTTACCCGTCCGAAGTCAGGATCTAGTGGCAGAAAATTTACATTAAAACTTTATCATAACGCATATCATGACAATACCACCGCTTTTATCGACTAAGTATTTAATGTATTGAAGTCTTTTTATGTTGTATTTTATAGGGCTCAATCGATTTATCATTAAACCCTTTATAACGCCAAAATCTTACTGAACAAATAATTGTTAATGACGGTTAATTGTTTCTGCTTTTTGTTTTGTATTTTCTACTGGTGTATGTTCCTACTGTTTATAGTTGCCAAAAAGCATGCGTATTTTACATGCCGTTAAGCACGTGTATTTTGTCCGCCGTAAAGCACGTGTATTATAGCTACTACCTTTCCATGATTTTATAGTAAATGTAGCTGATAGGTTATACTCCTTTCCTGTTGAAATAATATTTTAAAATTTCTTTTTAATTGCTAAAACTTAATTTTTACGATAATCTAACTGACGTCAACCAAGAAGTTGAGGATCCGTAAGGGGTCGTCGATAATTTAAAATTGAAGTGTTACGGTTGCAAATTTGGAAATATATATATATATATAAACAACTTTGCATGCAAAATTTGAAAAAATAATAAAATTTATGAGGTTTTGAATAGTTAAGCAAGCAAAAAGTGTTTCCCTTAAAACTAAATGATTGTTATTTAGTTTCAAGGAGAGTTTCACATCCTGTTACATTGTTGCTTTAGCTGGTTATCAAGCAATATTTCCTCTATTTTAAAGTGCATCTCACTATTTATACTGTAGACTCCTCTTCATAATACTTTAAATTAAACACCAACTCATTGGGGAGATACATCAGATTTATCTGAAATGAAGACAAGATGGTCTCCGCCAATATTCTTCACCTAACAACAGTTATATTTTGTAAGTACAACAATAATCATTTTATTTTATACTATCTCTATAGTTTGATGAATTGCTTTGACTAGTGAAAAATACATTGAATTTACCTACAGAAAGATTATGTAGAAAACTTCAACAATTACGTATTTTCACTCTCCTTGTAAAACCAAAAATTGATATTAGCTGCAATAAATAAATAAAAAAATAAATAAATAAAGAAATGCGATTATTTGATTTTAGTGAATTAAAAGCCATTTAAAGAAAAAAAGGACAAACCAAAAATTAACAACACAAAAACAATCTAAAAATATACTCTCCTTTGAATAAGCACTGGATGTAATGTTTATCAGTTGTATCTTTTAAATTGGTACTATTGAATGACCCTCTGTTACCCACATTATTCTACATTTATAGATCCATGACCGATAGCGATTATTTCAGAACTAAAATTAAGCTAAATCTACCAAACAATTTATTATTTTTGTAAATGACTTAACTTGATTTTTTTTTATTTAATTTGTGCTTAAGCGATAACTATAAAAAAAATATTGTTTGGACTAGCTAACATTTCTACACACAATATATGACATCGTTTTATTAATTAATCAGTCATAAAAGTTAAAAGTCATAAAAGTTAATAGAGATGTTATCCGAATATTGTTTCGCCCAGGAAATCGATTTTCTCTGTCTGAAGATAAACAAAGTTTTAAAATGCTCTTTTCCGTGTGCTATCATTGTGAAAAAAGCACAATTCAGAAAAGACATGTACACTATTTTATACAGGCGTACATGTATGTTGTTGAGTCATTTCCTGTTTATTCTATTTTATATGCGTTACTATTTAAAAACAATGTAAAATGTTTCAATTTACATTTGTAAATCAAGGAAATCTTGTTATAACATGAGTGAGATGATAAATGTTATAATAGTGCTGGGTTCAAGCAATTAGATGCACGTTGTACGTGATACCAAGTGCCTGTCAAAGTCGGTTGTTTTATAATCAGTATTATTAATATGACTGCGATTAAATTTATTGTATTATTTTAAGATTGTGTTCTTGTATACGGCAGGATTAGTTTGTTAGCCAAATTTTTTATTCTATTTGATAAGGTCTTCACTTCTGAATGGTGTAGAAACTCTCAGATGGTTCCCACGAAAAAATGACTTTGAACTGCATTGTCAGATTATTTTGTCCTTAATGCTGAACGTGTTTAAAAAATTGTTTTGGAATCAATTATATCAATGATCGGATTGCATCGGATTAAAGACAATATTTTTTCACGTATATTGAGGTGGTCAGTTCAGAAATGGTTGAGAAAACCAATTACCCCACCCCCAGAAAAAAACCGACATACCCTACCATCGGAATACCATCATACCCCAGAAAAAAACCGTCAAAACCCGACCATCGTCAAGCAAACTGACAGCTTTCATACACTAAAATCGTCGAAAGTCAGTGGTGTGTGGCATTGTGATCTCCTAGAGTGCGCTTTAGACCACTCGGTGGAATCATATCGATGACATTTTATTTTATTTTTTTTTTATTTTGAAAAAAAAAAAATACAGAACCATATACAAATTCAATATCAACAAATATTTATTAAGACAGTATATAAAAATAAATTGTTTTTGACGACGCTGTAGACCTTAGTTAATTTCACAACGTTTGATACATTTTTAAGTTTTGATTTCATAATTTTTTTTCGCTTTGTATTATTTCACTCTATTTAGTGTATACAAAAATCTATTGAACGTTGCAAAAAAAGAGAAAGAGAGAGAGAGAGAGAGAGAGAGAGAGAGAGAGAGAGAGAGAGAGAGAGACGACTTTGGACTTTGAACTTTAAAATCATTTTTATAGTTATTTAAAGTGTCTGTCTCAAACTCGCATACTAGACACAGATTTTCTTAGGTGCTTCACAAGTGTAAAAGAATATCCCCTTCGGTGATGAGTGCATGCTTTTAAAACTAATAATTTAACAACAAGCAATACATTAACATGCCTAGTCACTTTAAAATTAAATATAAATTTCTTTTGCAAATCAGTGAAACAACAATGAAGCAAAGTATACAAGTTTTGAAACATCAATACCAGTTATATATATTTTAGAAAGAAAATTACAGGGAAGATTATATTTGTTGTCTGAATGTTATTAAGACCAAAATTAGAATACTAGGTTTTAGCCCCTGTATGTAGCGAATTAACTTTGTTGTACTTCCTTGATTTTTTATTTATATCATATGCGTATCAAATTTTCAAGCGAATTGTCTACTTTTTTTCTAAAACTAGGATTTGTCCGATAAAAAGCCGAACTTACGCGTCAAATGACGCTGTGATCCATTACTCCGTGTTTTATAATCCTTTGCCAACAAGGCTGTCTGTTCTGAAAAAAAATCAGTAATTTGACTTGTGTTTTTATGTTGCTTGTTTCAATGTTAAACATTTCATTCAAAAATTTATTTCTAGCTTCTAAATTGCTTAATCAAGGACAATGATATCTCAGTTAAAGAAAATCGTTTAGTTATTTTAAAAAAATTACAAAAGATGCTTAATTTACCTAGAATCTGTTGTAAATGCTTTTTCTCCAGCATTTACAACCGTCATTGCTTAACTTCTCATTACATTAGTTCTGATTGGTAGTATACGTCGTAACAGAAAACATGAGTACAACACTATTGAAGCTGAATCAACAGACCCTGCTATCTTACGTATAGTCGAAGGAACTTTTACAAACAAATCTTAATGTCCCCTACGGAGAGCAATGTTTAATAAATTTTTAAAACATATGCTGTGCAATGACAGGAAATTATGTGAGAACTAAATGTGTTTATGTAACACCGGTCACCAAGAAAAACAATGGTTCAATAAAAGCAGTTTGATAACATTTGGACATTTTAACAGAATCTTTAAATTCTTTTTGTATATTTTAAATATTTTAGCCAGGTATTTTAAAATTACAGATCTGAAATTCATCCTTATATATTTATTTTAGCCAAAGCAAACAAGTTAGATACACAGCTAAAGATTCTTTTTCTGAATCTAAATTTTAAAATTACATATACTGATATCACTGGAAGTTACATTTACAAGATAAAAAGATAACTTTTGGATTTTCTGTTTTGAACTTCCGTTGGCTCAATGGTGATGCTTCTAAGGGTTCTTTCTGATTGAATTATTTATTTTATCATTTGTAATATTCCCTATTTTGTTCAAGTAGTTGTGATTTTAAAAAAAAAACTTTTCTTTAACTTCTAGGAGTCCCAAAGATATTTGTTAAAATATGTTGTAAATCTTGCAAGAGATTCTTGTAAAATTCACTGTTTATTACTGATTATGGAACAACACGTATAACATTCAGTATCTTATAATGATGATATTCTAAAATTTTGGAAATTTTTCCTTTATTACTGTGACCGTCCACAGTGAGAAATTCATAATCAATCGTCTAGATATTTGTTTACTGTTCTTTCCCTGCTTGTACTGTTTGTCTGTTTATATCATCGGTTTTTATATTTTATTTTTGGTCGCTTTGGCTATTGTAAAATACATGTTTAGTTTAATTTCTTTTTCTATTATGTAAATGTTGTGTTCTCGTTTTAGGTTTACATGTACAAATTAGATATGGATATACGCAGGGCGCCAACTCCACTGCAATGATGAACTCTTCTTTCACATCTGATTCAACTTTAAATTTTGTTTCAACTACAACGGAATTGAAAACAACAAATGCCTCACTTACTGAAAAGGAACATGAAACTAGTTCGTCTACATCGGTTTCAGAATCACCATTCTCAACTGAACCTTCCAGCACGACAATGTCAGCATCTTCTTCCACATCGGATCTTCCATCAACATCCTCATCAGAATCTACCAGCACAACGTCAGAGGCTATTACAACCTCAATGTCATCAACTTCTGAATCAGTTCCAAAATCAACAACGATCACGAAAACCACGTCGAGTCAAAGTATGCCTACAACAACAAAAAAGTCGATGAGCAAAGCATCCACACAAGGTAAAGTACAAACCAAACGTATTAACATTTAACGAAAAATAGAATGTTTTTAAGATTATTTTACTTTTGCTAATCTCATGCATATTAGCAGTTTAAGAACAATATAAAATCTTGTACATGATGCACAACGTCAAATTAAATTTTTTATATACTAATTTATTGTATACAAATACATGTATAAGATGCTTACCTTTCCGGAGCACCCGGCCTCACTTCCTTGATGGAAGTTCACGTGTTTAGCTAATTTTGCCTGCTTTCAAAGTTTTTACTTTGTTTGTTTTAGCTCAGATGAGCCATTGCTATCCATCTTCGTCCGTCTTGCGTCGTGCTTAAACTTTTTACATTTTCATCTTCTCCTCCAAAACCACTAAGCCAAATTTAATGAAACTTAGCAACCATCATTCCTTGGTGAAGTCCTTTCAGATTTGCACAACTGATGGAATAATGTCCCCTTGGGGAAATAGTGAAAGTCTTTAAAAATCTTTTCCTCTGAATCTACAAAAAATATACCTTAGTATTTCATTTATAACATTCTTAGGTCATCAATTTTCAGATTTGCACAAATGGTAGACATGGGGCTCAAAATGGGAAAATTGTAAGGCACTGAGTGGGGAAATTGCTAAAAATTATATATCTGTCACTATAACTTGAAAACTGTTAATTTTTGTATGGCATGTATATTAGAATATTGTAGGTATTGTGACAACGGTCATTTTGATATATGGTACAAGGTCATATATTGAAAGGTAAAGGTCACAGCTGCAAAAGAAGACAAATTACTAATTATCTTGAAAACTATTAACTTTTTGTATAGGCATGTTATTAGAATATTCTAGGTGTTGACATGACGATCATTTTGATGTATGGTACAAGGTCATATGCTGAAAGGTAAAGGTCACAGCTGCAAAAGAGGACTTAAATTGCTAATTATCTTGAAAACTATTAACTTTTTGTATAGGCATGTTATTTGAATATTGTAAGTATCGTGACAACAATCATTTTGATATATGTTTCTAGGTTATATGTTCAAAAGTCAAGGTCATATCAACATAGGAATACTAAAATTTTTAATTATCTTGAAAGCTATTAATTCCGTGCATAGGCATGTATATTAGAATATTGTAGGTATTGACATGACAATCATATATGGTTCGAGGTCATATATGATCAAAGGTCAAGGACATAGCTGAAATTGATTGATAATTTGGAAATTATTCATTGCACAACAGTTACTGCATGCATATTATATAAGCTACTTATAAATGAAATGTGACTGATATATTTCTTATTAAGTTTTGTGGGAGTTCTTAACTTGAGAAAACTTTTAAAGTTTCTGTACTTAATATATTGTCTATTGCACTTTGCAAATATTGGACATATCTTCGGGTAAGCGTTAAGGCCCATGGGCCTCTTGGTTTTTTTATTTATTTATTTATTTATTTTTGTTTTTCTTTTTTTATTGTGGTTTGGACAGGGTCTGGTATGTTTGTTTTATTTATTATATTTAAGTTTAAAATTATTTAGAATAAGCACGTAATCATCAATCTTTCGTGTTTATACATGTATATAAGGCTTTAATTCCCCTTTATTCAATAAAATGAATAACCTAAATCGGTACATAAAAAGACCAATTAAAAGGAAATCAAATAATCTGAAGATAACAGTCTTTTTAAATAATTATTTTTGTAATACCGTTATTTAAATTCCTCATGAAGAATATTAATTTTAAATGAGTTGTATGTTTTTCTTTCAGACCCGCCGTCTTTACAATCACCTTTTGGTACATATGGACTAGTGGCTTTTTCTATAGCATTTGCAGCCGCCGTTGCCGAACTAATCATTATATTAGTTCTAATATGTTTTCTACGTTGTAACAGAAAACATGAATACAACACTGCTGAAGCTGAATCAAGACAGCTCTCACGTAACCTAGGGAAGGACGAACATATAGAAACAGCATTTGGTGGTGTACACACCGTGGATCTAGATTCTGACAATGAAGAAAACATCGGCAATCGGTAAAAATATTTCTAAAAGGAAGTTATAAAAGCCAGTAAAGATTTCCTGAGTTTGGTTTAAAAATGGTTGTGTTTTTTATACTAACAAGTTCTTGACATATAAAAATACTTACAGTAAATGAGGTATAAAATAACCAACGTTAACTATTTCTATTCAGTTGTTTTTTTTACTTTCTGATGATGTTGTTATACATAATTTAAAAAACCTTGACATTGCAGTAGATTCTGTTAACATTTGTATTTATCTGCTTTATAAAGCATCACAATAATATACTTAATCGAGTTATTATGTAATTTTACAAAAGCCAAGAATCACTAAATAATAAATATGCTTTCAGCAGAATAAATCTTTCAATCTTTTTTACAGAAAACTTGGAACAAGTAATGGTGGTGTGACAACGTTTGGAACAAAACCAAACAATACTGAACCATCAAGTGAACAAAATGAACAACCGGACAACAAACCAGCCACTGAAGTAGAACAACCAGACACTGAAATAAAACAACCAGACTGGTTAAAAGTTGAACTATCGCCTCCAGGAACCAAAGAAGAAGCCAACGAACTGATCGAGCCAATTTCTCCAGTAAGTCAAGGCCCTACTTCACCACTAAGCACCGAACTGGCCTCAACAGATCAGAAAACCACGTCCCCGTTAATCCAAAGTTCTTCCGAAGAATTTGGCAAAAAAGACATAGGAGAGATGTCAGAAACAGAGTCGGAGCCATTACTTCCACCTCCTCCCCCTGAATTAGACATTGCTCAAAGTCCCACATCTTCCCTAAGTGACAACTCGTATTGAACAAAATTCCAACAGCAAGTTGACAATACGAAACTGCCGTTTATCGTTGCAATGAAATATAAGAATCTGGTCGATAGTGCTAAAAGTGTACTCCAAATCGCCCAGCAATTCCCGAAAAATTATTAATTATAATTACGAAAATATAATACATATTGGTTCCTTTCACACCGGTGAATAAAAATGATATTCAGTTCGATATTTTTCAAATTTTTAAATTAGAAACAAAATGCTTATTTAAGTTTGTGATCTGTAAATGTTATTGTATATTTTTGAAATTGCAATTACTATGATGCTTAAGCGACGAATTTTGTTGCTTTTTATTATTACATAAAACCGTATTGATAGTAATCACTTTTTTCTATATGCAAATATTATCCACCTGCTTTGTAGTCTCGTAATCAAGTTTTTTTTTATTCTATTTTTATGGTAAAATGGTTTTATTGTCTTCTTTAATATTAAAACTGGTTGTTTCACTGTTATAATTTAAAAAAATCAAAAATTAAAAATATTTTATGTTATGTTAGTCAAGCAAGGCTAATAAGAGTACAGTAAAATAAAGAATGGAAGAACACATTAATACTTAGCTTATATAGTTCTTGTTGTTCTTTGAACAAAAACAAAAAATTAATAAATTAATAAATAGCACAAAATGTAAAAAGATAAAGAAACAAAATTTAAAAAAAAAAAATAAAAGAAAACACACTTGTGAAGTCAGGTAGATAAGTACAGATAAAATGTCCGTCAACCTGAAAAAGATTTGACAAAAGTTAAATTGAGTTTCAAAATTTTAACGATAATTCTAATTAGCAATCAAAAATTCTCAGTTTTTGTTCTACTTTTCAAGAATCAAACCATTAACGCATGCCATGTGCAGAATTTATCAATGGATATTTTATGTGTTCATGTAAAACTATAAAAATGTATGATGTTATGATTTTAGTGTAAAACCTATATTTAACAATATAAATACTTGATGGGCGTGACACTTTTACTGCCTTCTTATAACTATTTTTGTCACAAAATTATATATTATTTTATTACATATTGAAAATTATGTTGACACAGCAAAATGCATAATGATGTTTTACTGGGTCACAAAAACTAAAATAAAACCAGTATTTTGCCTATTGTCGAGCCACTGACTGTACTGAAACGTTATTGCTAAAGAAAATGGTATTATGATCTGTCCGAAGTCAGGTGCTCGACACATATTATTTACCTAAGAACTTAATCGTAATGCCCGATACCTTTACCACCGCCTTTATCGACACAATATTTAGAAGTCCCGAAAACTTTTTCTGTTATGGTTTCCTTCATCATCGATTTTGAGTAAACCCTTATAAGGCCAATATCTTACTAACAAATGTTAGCTTTAAGGTATCTCCCTGCAAAATATTTCACGCGAAATAAGTCTTTTATAAAAGGCACACATGTAATCCTTTAAATGTTGTACTTTGTTGATTAAAATAAAGTAAAAAAATTGAGTAAATGTGCTTGAGTTTTCGTTTTTCCGATAGAACGTGTTAAATTTATCCAACTTTCAACAATCTGATGCTCATTTCTAAATATATTATACAAAATAGAATTTATCATTGGGTTCATGTTTTCAAGATATGGAAAGGATAATTTCCCCTTTTCCATATTCCAAAAACTAAATATTTTAAAATGTTTGATAAAACACATTATAGTGTATTTTTACTCTTCAACGAAAGAGTTACTATTTTGAAATGCTTTTATTTAACACACAGCATTCTCCCTGAAAGATCAGTATTTCTATTTATTGCACGATTTGTTATGAATTTAATCGATCTGTTTCATAATTTGGAGATTTTACACACTTATTCTGGTATGGCTACACCAGAAAACCGTGTTTGTATCCAGTAACGTCCATTGGAATTAGAAGTAAACCAAAGCTCTAGTTTTCATTGTTTTTGGCACAAAAGCTTTACAATTTATTAAAGGCTATGTCAAGAATGCAAGCTAATATTTTTTGAAAGACCCAAAAGCTGTTTTATTTGTCAACTCGTTTAAACGAGACCCCACAATTAGCGAAAGTGCGGGTTTTTTTCTCTCTCTTTTTGAAAACTAGACTAAACGATAAATTTAAAATATTTTTATTATCCTTTAATTAAATTAAAAGAAATAACATTTAACGATAATTTAAAAAAAATACTAATGGCATTTTGATTGTAAACCTAACAGGAACACTTGTAATTGTTTGTACAATTATTATTACTAATTGGTTATTTTGTCCTGTTCAAAAGAGTTACTTTCCTTGATGTCAACACTTACCTTAAAGAAACAGCTTAATGAATCTGCTTTGTATATTGTATTTCCTATTGTTCTATGTTCCTTTTGTTTAAGCTATTGTAAAGCACGTGTATCTCATTTGTAACATTTTCATGATTTCATAGTAAATGCAACTGATAGTTTATGCCCTTTCCCTGTTGAATTATACAATGTATATACAATTTCCTTTTAATTGTTAAAACTTTATTTTAAGAACAATCCTAGTGTCAATCTAAAAGTTAAGGTTACGTAAAGGGTTGGAAAAAATCGGAGTGTTAAATATTAGGAAAACTATGTGCATAAAAGTTAAAATGATATGTGAGAAGTTCAGTAAAGAAAGCGTCTTTTCCTAGAAGTTAAGAAGATTATATTTAGACACATGGAGTTTCACATCCTGTTACATTGTTCCTTTACCTTGTTGTCGAACAAAATTTCCTTAATTTTTAAGTGTATCTAACCATTTTAAATTTCGTCTCTTCTTAAATATAGTTTAAATTGAAAATTTAACCATTAGGGAGATATATTAGATTTATCTTAATGAAGACAAGATGGTCTCTGCAAATCTTCACCTTATTACAGTTTTATTTTGTTAAGTACAATTATAACTTCATTTCTTTATCAATTGTTGATTGGTTTTGACTAGTGGAAAGTACATTTTCTTCTTTTTTTAAAGCTTATATGATACAAATAATGCAGCAAGTTTATAGTACGATGAATTTTACACCTGTGGGCTTTTTATTTTTTTCTGTTATATATCCGTTTAGTTAAAGAATACGAAGCCTCTAGTGACTTGTAATAAAAACATGCTGTATTATACATTTAATATCTCTAATCAAACCAAAGATGATTTGATTGTTATTTTTGTGGCAGGCTCACCCATGGTTATTTCGTTTTCAATTGTAACTTTTCAGCATAATGTTTGAAGACTTTTAACTACCGAAAGTTCTGTTCTTGCCAATCAATCTTAAATTTCTCGTAAGCTTTTTAACTACTCGACCAATCTTTCGACTTTAATTTTGACCACTTTTCCTTCTCAAACACTTGTCAGCATCATGACTTTGAGTTATGACAAATGCAGTTTTTATTTTAAATGATCAAAAGAGCATAGCAGCATCAATTTCCATTTATTTTTTTTATTTTCACCATAACTTGATTTTAAAAATACTTACTATACATATTGATTGTTCAATTGGCTTCTTGTTTACAAGGGTTCAACCGTTTGATTACTATCTTTAGTAGCCGTTAGGGACCGAATAAGCTGTTATAGCATTCGAACAGATGTTTATTATCGTCACCATTTGAAAGGATTAGCAATTGTATTAACATTTAACTAAATAAATGATAGTTGTTTATTCTTTTTAATCTATCTACAGTTAAATAAGTTACCGTATGAGCTCCAACAATAGCATAGAGTGTCAAATTACAGCTTTTCTCTCTCGTCTTTCCTTTTTTTTCACCATTGTATTTTTGTTTCTGCCTCACCGTTTTAGCTTCCGTTAGACTTTAATTATACTGTCCCCTTTCTTTGAATACTAACTGATAACATCAGTGAAATCAATGACGGTCAATCTTGAATACTGTCCTTGCATTAAGATTTATTTTAAAAATGTTTCTTGAAACTAACAAAAATTAAGATATTACAAAACACTACATTAATTATTGAAATAAATATTTTATAACAAAATTTAAAAAATTATTCAATATCACAGCCTGCACTTATAATCTGGATCGTAAATACAAGTTTCAGAACAAATTTGATCCTAAAACAATTACTATTATTACACCTCACGAAAATTCTTAAACTATTATTGGTCAATTATTAATCACGTGGCATAAAGCAATTCACAATGTTTGAAGCAGCGGTCAACATTGCCAGTTCACCGCTAGACATGGAAACTTACAAATGTTCATCCAGAAACTCCCGAATGATCATACTAAAGATTACGTCTTCTATAGACAAGTAACTTCTACAGTTCTTAATTAGATGCAATTTTATGCATTTTAAACAGTATTTGTCGGAATAAAAGGTAAAAAAAAATCATTTGTTTGTTCGGTATAGTAAAGTAAATAGTGCCCTAAGTTGAGGAAAATATGGAGGATTGTCTCCCCTTGGGAACTTAATATCTAATAATCTTAATATACCTAATATAATAATAATAATAAATGTAATACATGTAAAAGTAATTAGAATTGTAATTATGGCAAGAACAAAGACAAAAGTCTTCCAGAACATAACATTTTTTTTATTTCCAAATACACTACAAGATTTGTTGTTTAGTTTTAAGTTGTTAAATTTCACATCAGCAGTTTTAAAATTTCCACTTATTTGCGAGTTTTATAAATTGCTGAGGAATAGTCCAAGAACTATTATTGTATGCTTGTAATGTATATGGTTTGGTCTGCATTTCACTAGCGTGTATTTAGGGAGAGTAAGTTGTGTGCAAGCTTCCCTAGGAATAATGAATAAATTACACTTGGCTTGCGGAAGATCAGATCAGAGGTTTTCTCTTCTCTAGACACTTTAGTTTCCTCCACCATCCAGAAAAATAACTGACTCTTTTTAAGCGAAAAAAACATGTGACTGGGACGTAAATTTACCGATAGAAAAATCAACTCGACACAATACATACTCTATTAGAAGCTAGGCTAAATTTTAGATTGACAACAATTCTTCAAACAACAATAACTAAATTTGTGTCAGAACAAACCTCTTTGTGTTTTATGGATTTACAACAAATTTGGCAGGTACAATAATCTAATACATAGCTTGCTTTCAACTTTCAATAACAGCAAGATGAATATAACTTTGAAGAGGTAACCTGGTATTTGATTGATGTGTCATAAATGTTGAATTTTTTCAACAACTTCAAGCTACGAATGTGATAAATAGTTGACAAGGGTTAAGACAATACTAACTGTGGAAAGCATGCAATGCGCTATTTAAAATCTTCCAATTCCTTAAATAAGGCCTTAACCCTATAAGCTTGCTTTCAGAAGTAAATATATATATATTAGGGACGCTTGTTCTTGACATTATGACATGTTTTGGGTTAAAGAATCAATGTCAACATTATAAGTGCATGAATAGGATGATCATCTGTTTAGAAGTTATACATAAACATAACCCGAAGAGCGCCACCTTGCACTTTGTAATTACCATTGGTGTCTTCTATTAATATCTCTCAAATGAACAAAACAGATCACAGTTACAAAGTTTAGGGGGAAAGATTTCAACTTCCAAAACGTTTGGACTTAGCCCCGCCAGGTACCTCCCCTAAGTGGTTCCTCTTTTGGTTTTTAGCTCACCTGAGCCTTAGACCCAAGTGACCTTTTCTGCTAAAAGTTTGTCTGTCGTCGGTGACGGCGGTGTTGTCGTCGTTATCGTCTGTGGAGTAAATTTTTACATAATTAGATTTACAGGGTAGATTGTAATAAAACTTAATCAGAAGCATATACGGGTTGGTGAAATTTAAATTTGTTCCTGGAGTCGCCATGGTTCCCAAAACTAGGTCAACGTGACCTTTGGATCCAACAATCTTAAAAAATCTTCTTCTCCGAAAGTGATGATTGGAGAAAAAAATCTAATGTGATATTTGGCTTCTCTACGACCTTAAGCTTATAAATTGTTCATTTCGTGAAATTCGGTCGAAAACGGGTTACTCGTTATTGCGTTTAATTTTAAGAAAGATCGTAAAATGGCTTCCAGGCACCCAATCATTATAACTTTTTAGTTTGAACAGATAATGAGATGGGGTTTTCAGTTTTGACAAAAAGGGGTCAAAGTTATGACCATGTTTCTGATTTGTGCAGTTATGGGCTTTTTCTAAAAAAAACTATAACATTTAAACCAAATCATAACATTTTAAACGGTTTGGCCTAGCAATTCATGTAGAAATTTTCCACTGAAATGTGAATTTTTGCATATTATTACTAAAAAAATAGCATAAACTTGAAAAATATGAATTTTAATAAAGGCATGTGTATTAAAATATTGTAGGTATTGATATGAAGATCATTTTTATATATGGTTATACGTTCATAGGTCAAGGTCACAGTTGCATAAAAAGACTATGATTATTAGAATATTTTAGGTATTAATATGACGATCATTCTAATATAAGTCCATATGTTTAGAGGTCAAGGTCATTGTTTTTAAAGGTCAAGGTCATTCCGGACTGAGATTGTTAATTATCTTGAAAACTATTTTTTTGTATAGACATGTATATTGAAATACCGTAGGTATTGATATTGATATGGTGATCATTTTGATATATGGTTGAATGTCAAACGTTCAAAGATCAAGGTAATAGATGCATAAGAACAGTTAAACTGGAAATTATCTCAAAAACTATTAACTTTTTGTATTGTCAATACATATTGTAGGTATTGATATGACGATCATTTATGAAATAATAATGAAAAACCGGAAGCAAAAGAAAACAATTAGACCTCCAACTAGTAAGGTGGAAGACTTAACAAACGTATTTGCTTTAAAATGGACTCTTTGGCTTGCATTACTCTTATACGTATCTTTTATTTACAATACAAGTATTTCTATCAAAATTTCCTTGTTTTTATTCTCAATATGAATAAGCACTTTTTTCAGAAATATATCCCGTATCCTTAATTTCTTAAGCCGAAGCAAACAAGTAAGACATACAACTTAGGTTTTGTTCCTATTTTGTGTTCAAGTATTTTGTAAACTTTTCACACGCATAATAACGAAGCTATTAATCGTTTGAATTTGATTAAACATTCGTTCAGAAAACTGTTCTATGCTTTTATTCACTTTCGGAATAACGTTAACAACCTTTTTAATAGTTATTTCCACATCAAGTTCTGTAAAGACAAATCGTTGTTGAACCACAGACGCATCAGGGTTTGTTGAGTTTTCTATATTAAAAAGGTTTTTTAAATGGGCAAAACCTCGCTGATGTCAATGTCAGTCTGTGTTTTCGGTTTTGATTTATTTCCTAAACAGTCAATGAAAACACTTTTGTATTTCGTTTTGCAAGTGAGATACTTGATTACCTTTTATTTGCTCGTAAATACGTCATTTTCGATTGCTACACGTAAGGCATTAATCGTCGAACAAAGGTTTGCTTTTAATTTACACATTTCGTTCAAAACTGTGTCTCTTTCGTGTGTAAAACTTGTACATCGCATCTTGTGAAGTTTAAGTTAGTTTTTTTACCATAACATTTATTGATTCACTAGATTTATCGCAAGTTACATGTGCCACTACGTTAATTATATAAAATTTATCAAAAAGTGTTTCACACGCGATAAATTCCGACTCATTTTCTACTGCTATCTTCTTGAATATTTCTCATTTTCACTGTTGATAAATATTTAAATGTAGCATGATAAAAAAACTCGATACAATTGCCTGCGGTAAAATCATCAACCTTTGACCATAAAATATGTGAGATTAATTCATGTTCAATAACACGTGTAGCTCTGGTGTTTTCTATGTAATAGATTGTAATAGATAATAGTAACGTTATTATCTCCCGCTGTTCTGCTGTTTAAAATAAATGAATTAATGGCGTTCACTAGCCCTGGTAGTATTCTGCCTAATTTTTAACCCGAAAAGTCTTGTGAAGTCCGGCTAGAAAAAAATTTCGTTGTCACATCCTCATTAAAAAAGAAGACAATTTGTCTGCATTAACATTTGACACGTCATGTGTATAAAACATTTTTCCCTTTTCAGGTTTGTCCCGTATGTCTGTATTATGTCATTTTTGTTGCGTTGTCTATTGCATAATAATTTATTTTAATTTTTCTGTTTATTTCTATATTATATTCTCATTCTAGGCATACATACACTAATTAAATATGGATATACGTTGGACTTCAACTCTACTGGAACGGTTACAGTTTCAACATCCTCAACAAAACCTTCCAGCACAGTGTCTGGGACGGAGTTTCAAAATGTGTCAACCTCAATGTCGCCGTCGTCTTCTTCTACATTGGCTTCAGTATTAAAATCCTTAACAATTCATTCTAGCAAAAATTTGGAAAATGTGTCAACCTCGATGTCGTTGTCTTCTCCTACATCGACTACGGCTATAACATCCTCAACAAAACCTTCCAGTGTTGTTTCCGGTACAGCGTTTCAAAATGTGTCAACCTCAATGTCGACGTCTTCTTCTACATCGGCTTCAGCATTAACATCCCCTACAAAACTTTCCAGCGCAGTGTCTGGGACGGCATTTCAAAATGCGTCAACCTCAATGTCATACTCTTTTTCTACATCGGATCCAGAATTAACATCCGCAACAATTCATTCTAGCACAAAGTTGGAAAATGTGTTAACCTCAATGTCGCCGTCTTCTCCTACATCAGCGCCAGCACTAATGTCCTCAACAAAATCTTCCAGCGCAGTCTCTAGGACAGCATTTCAAAATGTGTTAACCTCAGTGTCACCCTCTTCTTCTACATCAGCTCCAGCATTAACATCTTCGACAAAGCATTTTAGCGCAGTGTCCGGGACGGCGTTTCAAAATGCGTCAACCTCAATGTCACCGTCCTCTGCTACATCGGATCCAGAATTAACATCCGCAACAAATCATTCTAGCAAAAAGATTGAAAATATGTCAGCCTTAAAGTCCCCGTCTTCTTCTAGATCGGCTACGGCAATAATATCCTCAACAAAACCTTCCAGCGCAGTGTCCGAGACGGCGTTTCAAAATGCGTCAACCTCGGTGTCGCCGTTTCCTTCTATATCAGCTCCAGCATTAACATCTTCAACAAAGCATTTTAGCGCAGTGTCCGGGACGGCGTTTCAAAATGCGTCAACCTCAACGTCGCCGTCTTCTTCTACATCGAATCCAGCATTAACATCCTCAACAAATCATTCTATCACAAAGTTGAAAAATATGTCAGCCTCAAAGTCGCCGTTTTCCCTTACATCGGCTACGCCAAAAACATCCTCACCTAAACCTTCCAGCACAGTGTCCGGGACGGCGTTTCAAAATGCGCCAACCTCAACGTCGCCGTCTTCTTCTACATCGGATCCAGCATTAACATCCTCAACAAATCATTCTAGCATTAAGTTGGAAAGTATGTCAACCTCAACGTCCCCGTCTTCTTCGACATCGGCTACGGCTTCGAACGCAATGTCGTCGTCTTCACCTACATCCTTTCCAGTATCAACATCCTCAACAGAACCTTCAACAACAACGTCAATAAGCACTGCATTCACACAAGGTATGGTATAATCCATATGTGTTAACATTGAATGGAAAGAAAACAACCTTTTGAAGGAAATACACCGTTATTTATCGAGATACAATGAGAAATTCTGTACCAGTATTAAACACAACATTGAATTCCATTTTGTTTAAAGTTTAAAAATGCGTACAAATTTTTTTAAATTATTTAAAATAAACCCAAAATCACAAACACCCATGTTATATAATACAATCATTCCGTTTTAATCAATAAAATGACATCAACAAAATTAATACATTAATAGTGACTAACTAAAATAAAAATTTTAAAAATCTGGAGATGGGACGCCTTCTTTAAAAAAATGAATACTTCGTGGTTCACTAATTTTTTTTTTAAAATCTTATTTTTAAATAGCTGTATTTCTTTCATGAAGTATATAAACTTTATATGAGTTTTTTTTTTCTTTCAGATCCTTTGTCTATTCAATCACCGTTTGGTAAGTATGGACTAGTGGCTTTTTCTTTAGCAGTTACAGTCGTCATTATTGAACTTATCATTATATTAGTTCTGATCTGTAGTATACGTCGTAACAGAAAACATGAGTACAACACTACTGAAGCTGAATCCAGAGATATGTCAGGTAAACTAGGGATGGACGCATATATGGAAACACCATTTGGTGTTTTACCCACAGTGGATCTAGAACTGGCAATAAGGATAACATGGGCAATCGATATGACTAAATATATATTAAAAGTATTATTTACTAATTGAGTTGATAATGCTAAATTTAAAAGCAGAAATATTTTTCTGTATTTGATTTTCAAAACTTTTGTGCTTTTTTAATTTGCTCACAAGTACTGGAAAACTAAATAAAGAATCAGTGAGCGAATTATCAAATAACAAT
This sequence comes from Tegillarca granosa, assembly GCA_029721355.1. NCBI lineage: Eukaryota > Metazoa > Mollusca > Bivalvia > Arcoida > Arcidae > Tegillarca > Tegillarca granosa. Next base: position 44,285,298 of record CM056597.1, on the reverse strand, counting down.
TATTTCCTGTTAAATCAAAGTTTAAGATTTTTCTACAGAAGTTTAAATAAAAAAATATATGCTTTCAGAAATTTAAAAACTTTAACACAGAAAGTTGGATAATGTAACGGTGTTGTAACAACGTTTGGAACAAAAACGAAACAATATTCAATCATAAAGTAAAAATAAACTAACAATCGGACAACAAACAAGCAACTGAAACTGAACAACGAGCCACTTAAATAGAACAACTAGACTGGTTAAAAGTTGAACTTTTAATTTGTACATTGTGTAAATTCTTGTGCACATAATAAAAGTACAACTGTGGATTTTCAAGCTGCGTGTTTTTAAATTGTAAAAATTGATGAAATAGCTTAGTTTTTACGCTACGGTGAAAAATTTTCACACATTTCGAGGCGGTAAGTTCAGTTGTGCTAGAAGAAACTGACCAAAGATCCTGGAGAAAAATAACTACCATTGGAAAGCCAACTGAAAAATATTCTCACTCGACGATCTGCAAGAATAGGATATCACCCTAGGCGAGAAAAAAAGGGCGTAATCCATAAGTACGCGCATTAGATCACTGGGGGCAACTGACGCCTTTTATATTGTATAACAACATGACTTGTTTAGACCACCATACATATCAGAAAACTAAATTTCCAACTTTCATAGAAATGGATAGGTAGAACTAAATTTTATGTCCATGCAACACATAATATTGCTATGTGAACCAATCTAAAGGGAAAATCCTACGAATAGGTATTATTGCAGTGTAATGAACCCAAACGTGACACGTTCATCATCTATATACTGTAAATAACACGTATTTAAAACGAAAACTTTACCGAAACCTTTCTTATAGCGGTTAAATGACATGTTATAAGGATTTTTAGGGAATATTTATAACATAAGTTTTTTCTAACAATTGTTTGAACATACTTGTATTCCTCCATTCTTTTAATTCACTTCTGTTTTTGAAAGCGCCTTGCATAAAGCATTTTATTTAGCTATTATTACTAATTAATACAGTGAAACAACCGATTTTTAAATCAGAGAGAACAACAAATCATTGCTCTATAAGTATAATAAAGATAAAACATAATTGCGAGGATACAAAGCAGATAGATAAAATAGTGATAACTATTAATACGTTTTTGTGTAACAATAAAAAAGCAATAAAAATTTATCATCAAAATTCAGCTCCATAATAATTCAAATTTCACGTAAGAAAAAAAATTTAAATTTACAGATCACGAACTTATGCGGTAAAATATTTGCCAACTTGCTGTTAGAATTTGTTCAACAAGCTTTAACTTAGGGAAATTATAGGACTCTGGACAATGTCTATTTCAGGGGAAAGAGGTGGTATTAATGGTTCCGACCTGGTTGCTGACATCTCTTCTGTATCTTTTTGTCAAGCTCTTTTAGAGAACTTTTGCTAAATGGGGTCGTAGGTCCTCAATTGGGTGAGGCTGGTTCTCTGTGAACTGATAAAGTAGAGTCTTGACTTACAGGAGAATCTTGCTCGGTTTCTGGAAGCCTATTTACACATAGTAATATATACTATCTACACATGTACATGCCATTTGATTTGACACGTTACATTAAAAGTATGAGTATATTTTAAATTAATACACGCATTTCTGTAACTACATGTATGACGCTATTTGACATTAGCTTTTTTCTAAAAATAAGTTTGATATCCAAACCGCTTATATTTTCTTTAAAACCTGTGAGTTTATCGGTCTTTAATTTGAGCTTTTATTTTCACTCAATTTACTTGTTGATCGTTTTGCTTTAGAGCTAAACATGCCCCTTATGTATTATATGATTTTAAATAATCAGTTAAAAAGAACTACAAACAAAATCTCTACAGAGAACATTACACGTATTTACAGAATAAAATATATTCAATTAGTATATGTCTTTCCACTTTTTATTTTTACCTTTTTCTTTACATATGTATTTCTTGATTTACAATGTTATTATCAATGCATTAAACCCTTACATTCTAAAAAAAACTTAACAATTCTGTTAAAAACATTCTTTTTAACTCCATTTATAGACTAATCGTCATAATCTATAGAGGACATAGAAAGTGAGACAAATCCAGACTCTGTTCTAAATGTTCTTTCAGTTAGATCCATCATAGAACTATTGAGGAAGACTTCGTCATCACAGTATATATTGGGTATATCAGAACGAGGACTAATACCGTCAATATGAGCTATAAAATCTATCATTCTCTTACAACTGTCAATCTTCTGGTCCAATGAATAATATGCCAAAACAGACCATGGAAGAATTGATTCCATAATTTCCCGACGTGATTTTGTACAGGTACATGCTAAAGTTCGCTCAAACAACGATAAGTATGGTTGAAGAAGTTTGGTAAAATTCACGTTTTTAACACTTATTAATAAGCAGTTATCGTCACATGAATGTAAAGCTAGAAACAATCTGCGAAGTTCTTTCATGTCTTTTTCGTTGTGACATTTGGCTACAAATGGAGCCATCTCAACGATCAAATCAAGCTTTCTTTTACACTCCATTGGAACTTCTTTTGATACCATGAGGTTACTTGGTGTCCTACAGGCAATAAGATTTACACTTAGCTTAATGTTTTCATGAAGTCGTTCGTAAACCAGCCAAGAAAGATGTGTCCTTAGCGACCAAGCAAAAAGGCCGGCCATTGATTGTTCCCATGGAGCTCCAAGGTAGCGCGTGTTTAACACGATATGGTGATCAAGGTCACCAAGGTCAATTACACAAGGAGGCATGCGCATTGGTCGATGTGTAACAGTAGATATTTGGCACATTGGCCACGGGTCTTCCTCCATCATGAATTCTACTTCATGTTTTACAATTTTTCCAGAAAAACTTTGGCACGTTTTGAGATAAAAATAAGATTCTGTCTCTTCTCCATCAATTATTTTCTTTTTGACAAATATGGGACCACCCGGTTTGTGAATGTCATATCTATGTAAATGTTTATGAATGTTTTTTGTGAGGAGAAACCGGGAGACAGATTTATCAATAGATTGGTAGTCCATTACTTCAAGGTAATACATATTCAAGTGACTCAACAAATTTTCTTTTTCATGCTTCGGAAAACTAAACGAAAATTTAACATTTCCGACGATTGATCCACTTTCCGTACCAATATTATCTGTCTTATCTGGCTGGTACCATAAGCCTCGTATCCTTGGATAATCCCGAAGGATTGAATAATCATGAGTAGGAACGAGAGTTGTTGCTTGATGAGCAATTACTTGAATAGCGTCATCAAATGGAAGGACGCTGCTGACACAATCAAACCTATTGTAATAAATCTGAAGAATATTAGGCCAGTCATCTTCTGAGATGGTTTCTGGGATCAGGTTGTATTGCCATCTGTCCACATGTGGTTCCCATAATGTTAATGTTTCTTCGTCCAAGAAAATATCTGTAATTTTGGTGTGCTTTATTGAACTGCACTTCTGTCCCTGAAAACATAAATGCGGAAATGTTAAAACGTCAAAATAACGACATCTGTCGGAGATGATGTTATAAATGTCTTATCTTTGTAGAATTTAAATGAAAAAGAAAACGAAATCTACTTGGAACTCAAATCTAGATGAATACGTGAACCTTGTTCTATCAATAAAACTTTTAAATAAATGCTCAAATTTGATGCCACAATAACATAAAGTCGATGAACCATGCAATATCACTTAAGTTACATAACACTTTTAATAATGATATCAAAGAATGTAAAATGATATTTAAAAGGAATATTTCCAAAATAAAATAATAATAATAATAATGATCGTTATTTTCTCCCCGAAACCTGACCTTTTTCCTTTTTAAAAGAAATATAATAATAATAATAATACATCCTTCATTGCTTTTCCCTAAACATGACCTGTTTTCCGATCTGTCGTTTTCCTTTTCTTTAAATTTTGTGTTATTCTTATATAGGTGTTTAATTTTACATTTTTCAGGCCCACATAAAAAAAATTTACTAGGCAACATTGCCTGCAGGTCTCGCCATGCGATTCGCCTGAATTGCGATTTTTTTTAAAAAAGCAATAGGCGTGCCTAGAATCCGTATGACAAATCAATACAACATTTGACATACCGGAGGCAACCTCCTTTCTCTGGTGTCAGGGTACGGGGAATCTGACTAGGTACAAAGTTAAACACTTTATACTATTGAGTGAAAGGAAACTCGACTACGATATAACAAATAGGCGAAATTAGAAAAAAAAAAAGCTAACGTACATTAAGACCACTGATTTGTAAACCTTGTCTTTTAAAGAGAATTACTGTATACTAGTATTCATAATATTTTGTTGTGTCCTTACGCCGTGCAAACAGTGTTTAAAAATATCACCGTCACTTAACTATCTTTTCTTAACTTAAATCAAGTTTTGTTTTACGTAGTGTTTGCTTCCCTGTGCCTTCTAAATATCGCATCGTATATACAATGGAAGAAGCATACCAGAGAGAGAGAGAGAGAGAGAGAGAGAGAGAGAGAGAGAGAGAGAGAGAGAGAGAGAGAGAGAGTGGGGGGTGTTTAAAGTGTTAAAGTAAACTATTAAAAAAATATTGTAAGACGGAAGTCGATTAAGATGTGTTTGTATCAACGTTTGTATCAAAGGAAGGTTAAATATTTTAGCAATGGATGGTTAAGTATTTAATTTTTCTCTATATTTAATGTAAAAATGCATGCGTGTTTACTAAATATCATGTATTTATTTGGTTTTGTTGTAGTTATATTGATCATAAGCATTTACATTTCATTACTACTGACAAAAACAATCTTATTACTCTTAATGAATTATAAAGATTTGTAAACAAATGTACATTTCCTGTTTCATATATTTACTTTGTTCTTTTAGTTTATGTATACGGATATAAAATATATATCAACCTTTATATATCAATATAAAAATACCACCCCCTGTGCTTTACTTTATTGAAGTACAATTTTTGATTTATTTCTTTTTAACAACAGCTGATTTAAAAGGGTTATAAATTATTCCATCTTATTCAAAAGAGTGTATATTGCTTATTGAACATGTCCATCTTTTGAATGGATTATTTATTACAGGATATTTTCCTGATAAAACAGAATTCGTTAAAATTTAACACGATTTGAAAATATATTTATATGTAATGCACAAATACATAGCTTTATGAAATGTCTGAAACACAACAATACCCCCTTTCCAAAAAAAAAGTTATATAAAAATAAAATTTTGGAAATGATATCCTGACAATAAACGTACTTCAACAATTCAATATCAGTAACTTGTGGTGAAAGAGTAACCACTTGGGTTTTAAACAAACAATGTTATTCATAAACGTAAAGAAATTTTTATACAGAATAGTATGTGTTAAAGCGAGATCAAATGACATTTGTCTAGTTGACTAATTGTCTAATAAAATCAGGTATATAATTCATTTTTGAAAACTTTGTAATTTTTCACCGTTTACATTTTGAGATTTTAAACGTCTTACAAATGTTATTTAACCTCATCCCTGTATATGGTTGCGTCATTATATTCCGCATAAACCCATCCCGAATGAAATCGTGATCATTTTTTAAAGATTTGATCATCTTATGGGTATATTTCAATCGTTACTGTACTACCTTTGGCTTTTTATCACTCTATTTCTGTGATCAACGAACAATATTCTTTTTCAGTACGTGTCATATAAGCAGCCTATATTTTCAAATAAAATAGTTTTTTAAAAATCATTCTGAAGTTGTTGTGAAAGTAAACCCTTCTTAATGCATGTAGTTCTCTAGTTAATATTATCACAAAGCTAATGGTTTATAAAGTACCATATCATTTCTCTAGTAAAACAGGGATTTAAATAATGAATTTTTATTTAGGATACATACACATATCAACTAACAACAAAAGCCATGTTTGTCCATTTTAAATTCATTGATAAACATTTACGCATCGTCTTAGGCCGTATGTATAACACTTCTATGTTTAAATATAAACAAACATGCTTTATTAAATTCGTTTATATTCCACAAGTACTGTGTTAAATGACGTCATTGGTTATTTGCATTTTAGCAATGTTAAACGAAATGTTAAACGAAATGACGAAACCGTAAACCAGACCCGCGTAAAATAGGAATATATATTTTACAATCGCTTCGTTGTTCATTCAATTCGATTTCAATATTATTTAATAGCGATGACATACGATAAAACGTATTCCGTTCCTTACAACATGAAAATGATACAAAAAGCTAACAAGACCTTATAGTTACGTATACGCCTGGTACCGAACAATCTCGTTTAAAATTAACTTTACCATTTTGTTGTTCGCGATTTTATACGAAACGTTTTTATTAAATTGGACCGTTTTCTTAAAATCGATATAACAAAAGGACTCTCAATGTGTCAAAAAAAAACATTAGATAAAATGGATAAATGTTCGATAATTTATACCATGCTTGACTCGGACAATATGTATTATAATATAAAATCCCTATAACATACAAGCACTTAATTCTGTCCTTTGGCTATACACACAGTCCTTAATTTGTTTAAATATTGGATTTTCACACATGCAAATTAAAGCAATTGTATGGCCTACTTGAAACTTAATGCTTTAACTAATATATATTTTTAATTTACCGTACGATTAGCATAAAATTGTAATTTAAAAGTTCGTAGTCATATCCCCTAGACGTTTGTCGTGATATCAACGTATAAATATAGAAACAATCAGTCACAATCGTCCACATCAACAAAAAATAAATGAACTTATAAATAATTTATAATTTTAATCAATAAATGTTTTATTTTTAACCATATTAGATTAAAATCTCTTCAACGACGTCAGTGTTCTCGTAAATTGCTTTTCTCTACCAGTCTGGTACATTGGTTGATGATAATATTCGGTCTCAGTATCCATTTTTGTAACTTTAAAATCTCTGCATAAACCGTTTTTTTAAACACACGTGGAAATTAGGAAACACTACACAAGCTGTAATACTTATAAATCCAAATGTTCAAAGCTCTCATATATCTGAAACGTGTTCCTATGATTTAAAGTTTATTGAACTATCAATCTGCGGCAAAGAACAGTACGGACCGTAGTGTTATGTCATATACCATTTTTGAATGTATTTTATGACTAAACTAAAAAATGGTATATGACAGTTATATATATATATATATATATATATATATATATATATATATATATATATATATAAGTACATTCGGTGTTCGGAATGATGAAAATGTATGGAGAAGCGACATTAAAATATTGTTATTATTTATCATCTCCAAAACATGTAATATAAATAATTTTACCTATCTAACGTAGCTAATTTTTCTTGCAAAATCAAACCACGAACATACAAAATGTATATTATTTAAAACTCAATGAAGTGAAAAGTAACATGTAATGGGACGATGCCGCAAGTGTAACCATAGCTACGAAGGTCTGTCAAATATAATTTTTATATAAAATAAAATATAAATTATCGTCAAAAGGTATACGTGTGAGGTTTATAATATAATATTCTTATTGATCTACTTTGTAAATATGTAACTTTAAATTTTCATTTCGTGTCAGCAAAGTGAATTTTATGGTTACTAGTGTAATGTTTCAAGTGTCATCATTTGTAAAAGCGATATAATACAAGTAAAGTAGACAGTTACCTTGTTACTGTAATCAGTCCTTTCGTCCATAATGTCCATTTGTCTCCTTAATGAATTGAACAACTATCCATCACTGAGTTACGGCCATCTTTATACTGAAATGTGGTATAATATTGACAATGAAGGTAATTTAATATTACCGATATATATTAGATATAAAATCTACAAAGCCCTCCGTTAATCCAATACACACTTTAATATATAAGGTTTACCTGATCGATTTTAAACGCGGCTATATACACATTCATCTACAGGTAGCAATTTTACAGTTTTGATTTCCATATTAAGAATGTTTTTTTGTAATTTAAATAAGAAAACTACGTTGCAGTCCTTGGAGATAATTATCTCTGTAATAAAAACCAAATTAAAAGTAAATATTTGTATAGAAAAGAGCACACACCTTGTACAAATCGGTTATTCGGATAATTTCAGTGTATTGACACTGTATACATGTTAAATCATAATTGTCATAGACTCAATTTCAATAAAAATTCTTGTCATAGAAAAAAAAACACAGTAAGCACCTTGTCCAAAAACGGCTTACTTTGATTTTTTCTGCATATAAGCACTGTATACTTGTTAGTTACAGTTTATAAAGAATTCGTTACAATGTATCTACCTGACTATGCAAATTTTCTTTTTAACACCTGCCAATAAACGATTTGTAAGATTATATATCGTGTTTATTGTTTATTGATTAAACAGGTTAACTGTATGACGTAATAAATAAACAGATACAATTAACAGGTTTTTGTCTTAATATATAATAAGTGATCTACTGACAACGGAACTATCTCGTGATTAAACCTACTGATATGTATTGTGATTTCTGTAACACACTATAATGTATCTGATTGTTACATATTTTAGCTGATATGCTTTATTCGATTATTTGTCTGTAAAGATAACAGGTTCGATAAACAAACATAAAGTAAAGATTTTAACGATTTTTACAGATTATCGCCTTATTTTAAAGTTAAGGATCAAATCTGATAACAGGCACTAAAATGTATAAAGGTTGAAAAATGGTGCTATACGTAATTTTGTGGCATTATTGTTTATTGTGGAAAACCATGGATATGTGGCTTTAGTGTGTGTGTGTGTGTGTGTGTGTGTGTGTGTGTGTGTGAAGCTTAAATTGTCATATGCGGACATCTCACTTGGATGGTGAAATGATGAATTGTTTTGTCACGCGAATTCTAGGCACGCCTTTTGCTTGAAAATAGTGCTATACATAAGTTTGTGTTTTTGTTGTTTATTGTAGAAAAAACATGGGAATTTGGGTTTCAGTAGGGGGTGGGTGGGGGGACTCAAAATTTCAAAAGCAGACATCTTACCTGGATGATATCAAATATTCACTTTCATCGAATTTGTTAATAATGCTACAAGTCAATGTTCAATGATTATTTATAAAAGAAAAATGGTCGTAAACGGTTTGAAGAAGTCGGAATTGAATTCAAATACTTTCATTTACTTTTTCGATAGCTATATATTGCTGCCACTACACACATCAAATAAATCATTAATTCAACCCTTCACCCATTTATTCAATAATCTATTTATTTTATCAGTCAACCAATTTCCACATTGCGTTTTAGCGACCGAAACAAAACAAAGCGGTGGTATGGCGACAAACAGAAAACTATCTACAACATCAGAAAACAAAGACATTGCAAGATCAAGAAAGTTATCAACTGGGATGTACAAGAAGATAAAATATCTAGAGGACGAAGGTATATTGTGTATTCTAAAAACAAAATTAAAAGTCATATGCAGCTGACTAAATTTTCATTTGGCAACAATCAGGCAACAAAGAACCATCCTTCACCTTAATCCTGAACTAAACACAAGGATTTAGACCATTAACTGAATGTTAAACATCTTCTTTATTGCAAATACGATCATTCAACTTAAAAACACTATTGTAGATTTTATTGAATAAACTTTCAGGACATATTGTAAATTTTGACGATAATGAAGAGAGGTTGTCATGGTTACAGATAACTTATGGAAATATTTCATATGAAAATCTATACTGTTTGTATTAAGCTAAGAAAAATTGCCATGTACAATATTTTAAAAAGGTTTTATAAAATAAAGTATTCAAAAATTTTTTACACAAAAATGAACTTTTTTAATCGGGTAGAACGTTTTAAAATTTGTAATGTTAAGGTTTAATTTCTAGGCGTGACGTATCCTGATCCCTCACATGTCAGAAGAAAGCCATCTACTCGTTCAGAGAAGAATCTGCTGTATGTTAAGGATATCAGAAAAATGCCACAAAAACGATGTACGTTTTAAATATTATTAATTTTTATTTTAAAAAATTAAGACTGCTAAGATATAAATCATTGAATTATAAAACTTGAAAATAGCACGCCTTATCGATTATTGATTGCACAAGCTCTGATCACTTATTGTTAAATATGTGATAAAACTACAAAATAAATAAATAAATAAATAAATAAATAAATAAATAAATATAAATAAAAATAAAAATAAATAAATTTAAATTTAAATAATGATGTAGAGTCGGTTATATCAGGTTGACATTTTTATAGATCATTTAGCAGTCCCCTTTTTCATAAATTTGAAGTTGAAGAAAAGAATAACGGACTCATATAACAACAGAATACGTACAAATATATACTTACCGTTGCGTTGACATCAACGGTTATCCAACCCCCTCCCTATCTCTCAGCATTTGGAGGATAGCGTAACAACTGGTTTACTCGATGTCAGGCCTAGGATAAGGGTCTAGGGAATTAGTATGCTTGTAGGCGCTATGCTGACTCGATACGCTAGCACCTTACCAAAACCGTCGCATCGAGTGTGCAAAAAGTAAAGGGCAAACCATAATACACACTTGCATATCTCACTTATTCTTAGACTAATCTATAGTGATTAATAACCGTACTGAAGTCGTGAATAGCTGAACAATTGCTGACGCGATGTTAGACAACATAATAACAACAATGCGCCTTTGTAGTTTCATTGATGTAGTCAAGATGTTCTTTTTCTTTATCAAGACAAAAAGGTATTCAGAATAATTGCTGAGCTAAGGTTAAAGTATCTAGTCGATTATATGCAACGCGTCCTTTTCAGTTTCACGTTGTTCTTTTGAATTTTTGATAAATAATGCAATTCAAAAGTAGCATGTGGTAATTAACTAACATTTGCTACTTTTGAATTGCATTATTTCCCAAAAATTCCAAAGAAGCACATATGCTTACTTCATGTACACGTTTCATTATTTTGTTAACCGTATTTAATCGTGAAAACACAAATCTGCATTTAACTCTTACATTGTAATGTTGTAGGTATAAGTATGGATGACATAAATAAGGACTCTAAACAGACAAAGAAAGATTATTTAACTGTTGAAGGAAAAGGCTTTGCCGCGGGAAGTATGTGTTCTTTGTCTGAAGTCTGTGCTTAAACAGTTCTCTAAAATGCTGTTTATATAACTACTTAACTTGAAACTTAACGATTTTTTCATTTCGTTAGAATTTGTATTCTCTTTATCTTCATTATATTTGTTTCATGATAGTTCGAAACTCTAGCAAATTTTAAGAGACAAAGAACTTTCTTTAGGAAAGGGAAGTAATTGAAAAAGTATATACACCTTTATTTTGCAACAAACAGAATGGCGAATACAATTTTAAAAGTGTGTTTGTTTGGTGCCACTCAAAGCACTTGTAACAAACATGCAAATATATACCATACTACATATAATTTAAAATAATTTCATCTTAAAATAGTCTTGCTTTTGTCATATCACTGAAAAAAATTGATTGCTAACTTATCAATTAGACTGCTAGTTACGGGGTTATTTATCAGGTCGCATTTTTAACGTTTTGGCAAGTTGTTGCTAAGTGATACTAGTGTTTCGAAATTAATAAAACTTTAAAAAAAATAGACATTGTATATAATCGATTTAAAAAAAAAAAACTTTCGAGTAATATCCATAGATAAGCAGACACAGCATATAAGAATTTTAACCAAGAATAATTAGAATAAAATTTATTAATAGGAAAGGCAACAAAAGAAATGAGAAGAGAAAGTAAGGATGGTTATAAGGGACATGTTAAGCACAATAAAAAAACATCAGTCGCCAATGTTAAACTTGTCAATATTGATAATACTGAATATATGACTTCCACGAAGTACACGGGATCATTAACTACATTCAATAAACAAGACTGTGTTGATGGAGCCTTAGTATCAGAAACAGGTACATAGAAAAGGGTCAATTTACTATTACAAGGATACGGATGAATATGCTGCCTTTCCTTTCGTAAAAATTAACAGTTCTCATAACACTCTTGTCGTTTTCTTGCTTGAAATTGGCATATCTCATATAGTCTGTCCATTTCTTTGCGTATAATGGACATATCTCAGAATATTCTGCCCATTTCCTTGCGTGAAATTGACATGTCTCATAAGACTTTGGTCGTGTTCTTGAGTGAAATTGACATATCTCATAAAACTGGTAGTTTCCTTGCGTGAAATTGACATGTCTTATAAAACTCTGGTCGTTTCCTTGAGTGAAAATGACATATCTCATAAAACTCTGGTCGTTTCCTTGCGTGAAATTGACATGTCTCATAAAACTCTGGTCGTTTCCTTGCGTGAAATTGACATATAGAACTCTGATTGTTTCTTAACCCGGCTATGGTCATTATACTTATCCAAAGTTTTACGTCTACATTTTTTTTCTTTCGATTTTTTTTACATTTTAAAAACTTAGTGAGGCTTTAACTTTTCTGAAATTTTGCTGACCGTTAAACAAAGTTTTAAGACAAAATTTAGATTGATATTGCATTATCATTGTCATTATTTACTTGTTCACCTCTATTTTAATTGACATTTCTGCCTGTGGTACAAGTCTACCGGGTATTTAGACGACTGATTATATCTAAACAGTACCTATATCGTTGTATGATGATTATTTTGTTTGTACTTTAAACATGTTAAAATTCTGATAAGATAACAGTACATTGTTATTATTTACTGTACATCTGATCAGTCATACTTTAGTGTAACTAATAAATATTATAGTCATAATTATATGCATTATGGGTCACGTGCATCTTGTTTGGAATTATACCCAATTTGTCACCTGCTAGGGTAAGCACCAGTATATAACGTTTTAGCATTTGTTACACTTCATAAATGTCATTTTATCAAAATGATACTTTATTCTTTCGTTTTGGCTATCCGATAAAGAAAAATGAGTCATGTTAGAAGAAATATGAAAACATTTGAAAAGATAACAAAAATAGATGCCTTGAAAAGTTTTGTTTTTCCTGCATTAAGTTTTAGTCCATGATGAAGACTTTGTATATACATGGAAGGCCTAACAGAAGACAAAATGCATCTTGCTCCATCTGTCCCCTGACATAACGTACTTAAATATGACACATAAACTTACTGAACAGCATTTTATTTATATTTTGGTCCGAGTATATAGTATTAAAGCCCAATTTGCTTCAAAGCCTTTAACCTAAAGCAGTATATGGACCTATACTGTCCATTGCAGAACCAACAGTTTCCTGTGTTGATATATCTACATATGACGGAGAGGGTAACAGAGAAAGGATGGACAGAGATGAAGAACAGGAAACAACTCTGCTCTTGCACAATGAGAGAAATGGAACAACATATGAAGCAACATCAGAAGACGGGGGTATGTTATGTTCAGATTTTATAATGAGAGACATGCAAGCAACGCTGGTTATGAAGCAAGAGGTCTGTATTAGGCAATGATAATTAAAGCCAAAACTGAAAGTAAAATGACGGTAACATTTCATTGTAAAATAAATTGTGAAGATGAGGAGGTAACTTCCGTTTCGATTCATTAACTTAAACATGTACTTTCAGTCGATTTCTAATAGGAGAAGTAAAAAGGTCATGCAAAAAATAACTGTTTGTTTAAATAGATCGTGAGGTAGAAAGTTTTTGATAAAGATCTTGATGCGACTTTAAAAATTGTGAAAAAGTGCGATAAGTTTATCGGATGTCCTCAAAACCATACAAAAACATTACCACTACTAGCTGCGACTATTGACCAATGTTATATTGCCTATATTTGTAATTTTCAACGTGATTTGTTTGTTGTCGTTATTTTGAATTAATCAATCAGTTTTTCTCAGTCTGCACCTTCGCTTTTCTCATTTTCTCATTTGCAACAACAGGAAATAGTGGCATTGTTTTCTTTCTTTTTTTTTTTAAAGATGATAAATAAGTAGACATTCAAGTTATTTCTAAACCATCTTCATTTTAAGACCATTTTTTTATTGTAACATTTTTTCTTTTAAATGTTTGAATTGCAGGGATGGACAACGTGTCTATGGTTAAAAGAGAAGTTTTATCAACCGAAGAACTTATATATCAGATGCGATTCGCCTTTATAAACAAAGGGTACAAAGGAAACATCTATCGTAACAATAAACAAACACTGATTTAGTTTTGTGTTTAAAAATTCTCTCTGAATTTCCCCATGTTTTAATATTATAGACAGGTGATAAGACTTTTTAGTGTTTATGTAACTATTTTTCATGTCTCCTTTTTTAATAATTGGCGTTTAATTGCTAACAATAATGTACATTAGAGATAAGTTATGAACCCACAAGATGCACATCTCCAATAAAAACTTGGATGTGTGATGTTTCGGTTGCCCTTTGTCTGAATTATCCCGTATTTATATTTTTTGGTATTGACGGCAAATCGCATGCAGACAAGGGTTACAATAATGTTTTGAAAGTATAAAAAAATATTCGTTTAAATACAAGTTTGACATACTCTATAAAACAAGTTCCTTGAGAAAATGTCAGTATATTGTAATTTCTAATGATGCCTTATTAATAATGATTTCTATTGTTAAAGGTTTGAAGTAGATGCTAACGTGGAACGAACCAGAGATACTATTGAACCAGCTGAACAAACAGAATTTAGAGAAAATATTTTAGAAATTTTACCAGAATGTCCAATTCCAATGAGTCAGAAACTTAAGATTTGTAGGTAAGCTAGAATGTGTATTAAGCATGAAACAAAACATAAAGCATTTTGGGTATTTTATTATTCATCCAAGTACAACCATTGCTATATTTAGAGAAAAAAGACTGTCGTGTGAATAATTGAATTTTAAATTATCTACACAGTTCGGTGTAGGGTAAAAATACATCCCGGACCATAAAAACACATAAAGTGCGACATCTTGAATTTAAGTATATTATTTGGCACATAAATAATAAAACAGACCACCTTGAATAAAAACTGTCTTTTCTTCAAATGAATATTTATTTTTTCACATGTATTGAAAATTGAAACAGTTGAATTTATATGTACTAGAAATGCCAATGTCGAACTTCAAAATTTTATTATATTTTACAGGTCACTTCGCGTCTGTAGAAGCAGACGATATAAAAATAAGAACTCTATGAAGTACGTAACCAATAAGGTAATACATTATCACATGCAACTTGAAGATTTGTTAGAATTTAATTACTTCGTGTTGGAAACCGTAGCAAGTCGTCATTGTGACACAAGGAAATTAATAAACTATATTGTAAGAGCTGTTGCACATAAGTTGTTTTTGCGGAAGGATGCTGATAATTGAGTTACGCATTATGTATCATATACATGGTAAACTTTTAAGTTAATTCTTTGATTTAATTTTAACTTTGAAGAGTGTTAAAACTAAAGTATTTCCTTGAATTTAAATGTGTCCATTAATACAAGGATACACTTTATTTAATAATAGTTTATTTTTAACATATGTATTTGACGTGTGAAATCATCTAAATAATTTTTACATATGAATTACATAGAGGCTGAATAAGTATTTGTTACAGGAAGTATGACTGAAAAAAATCATGTTTATAATACAAATAAGAATTTTCCGCCTCTTGAGTGGAAGGTCACGAGTTCGAACCCAAACATGGTAATACATACTTTATTTCAAATTTGAGATACTGTTTCCTCACTTGGCGCTTAGCATTAGAGGCAGAATATCTATTGGTTCATCCGGTGTAAGAATTTAACCGGGGGCGTTTTATGTCTGTGCATACATCAACTAATCGTTAGAGATTAATGAACTTGCTCTGAAAGCAAATAATTTGAAAATTGCTGATAACACGTTAAAGAACATAACACCTAACCAAACAAAAAAGCAGAATTTATTGTTTCAATCAAAAACGCCGTAAGTTCTGAACAATATATTGCAGATGGATAGTTTACTAAGACTTTAAGCCAAAAATGGGAGAATTAATACTTCTCCTCCTTTTGATTCTCCACACCCCCCTCTTCCTACAAACACACACACACACACACACACACACACACACATGATCAACCTTTTAACTGCGCGTTTTCTCCAAGATATATGACTATACCCCAGTCTTATTTTCATGGTTAGTACTGTATCATTCAAGTTATCCTGTTTGGGTTTTAAATTTTAAGGAAAGTGGGTTCAATAGAGAGAGGCAATAAGGTTTAGTCTTAAAAAATCACCAATTTTGTCATGCAAACTTTTTCGTTTGCTACGAAACCATATGTACATGTATTTGTGATCAGCATCTTGAGTTATTAACTTATTATCACAGTTTTTTTCTGGGCAATCACAGAGAGGTGGGACGAGCAAAACAATGTTCAACGTTTTAAAGGGTCAAGATCTCTACCCTTAACTTATGTATTTTCTGACTCCCTTTAAAAAGTGAAAAGAGTGATACTAAAGATTGACATAGGGGTCACTACCGACGGAGGATTGGTGATAACTGGGGCTATGTAAATGTACAACTTTTTAACGGTTACGATCCTATCCCTTAACAATATTAATGTTTTGGTTCTTAAGGGGCATAGATAGATTGATAATAAAAACTTCAGGGGCTCATACACAAGGAAGGGGCTGGTAAGTGGCCAAATGTCTAACCCCCTCAATTTTGTTAACGTCAAAAGCCACTATCTTTTAAATATTCTGGACTTCTTCTTTAAATTCCCTATCAAAAAATCAAAAATAATTTCTATAGCACAATTGCACGCTTTACATAGATATTGTTGGTTTAATTCTTTTATTTTGTAAGTTCAAAAGATAACTGCATTACTGAATTCAGTGGGTACACCTTTTGGAGAAAAACCAAAAATTACTCCAGTTGTCTTACTATTTAATATGTTAATTGTATTTTATTTAGAAGTCCAAAGAGTATAGTCAGCTGATATTTATGTTATGGGAAGAAATGATATCAAGATTGTCAGGTAAACTGCAAATCAATAAATTGAAACACTTTAACCATTTTTGTCAATTGTGAAATAAAACAAATGAATACTGGATATATATATATATATATATATATATATATATATATATATATATATATATATATATATATATATATATATATATATATATATATTTATTTATTTATTTATTTATATATATATATATATATATATATATTTATTTATTTATTTATTTATATATATATATATATATATATATATATATATATATTTATTTATTTATTTATTTATTGATACTAATTATTATAAGAATCACATATTTGGACAGGCTAGATAATACACTATTTAGAGCTGTGGTTAAACAATTAAGTACCAAAGTCTCTGGAATAACATTTTCTCTTAAATCTACCATGTCCTCTGTATTTTGCTTTACAAATTATTTTGGGCTTTTTGACACCAACAGGTTCGTTTTATATCGGCATTTTGTTTACAATGCATTCATTTATAATTTGAGAAAAAAATATTTGCAAATTTAATTTGATTTTATAATCTTTCATTTTTCAGCATATTTTGGTAGTAATGTTGCGTCGTACTTCTATTTTCTCCGTTTTCTGTTATATCTTAATTTCCTCGTCTCTGTGTTGGTAGTATGTTTTGTAACCGTTCCACAGGTATAGTAAACGTATTTATTTATTTATTTATTTATTTTTTATTTATTTGTTTATTTTTTTATTTATTTATTTATGAATGAATGAATGAAATTAGAAAATTTATATAGGCACTTATGTTCAGATCCAACTTAAATTTTAAATTTCAAATTTTATCTCATAAAAAAGCAAGAGAATTAGGCAGTTTTTTTAAATAGCATTTTTCATTTGTAAATTACAAACAAAAATCTTTTACTATATCATGAACTTTACATTTATTTACATTTCATCTAATTTTTTTTTTTTTTTTTTTTTTTTTTTTTTTTTTTTTTTTTTTTGTAGCAGTTACAAAAGTAATGAAGTTTAAAGTTCCAATTTGAAATTAAGCATTCATTTTCCGTTATTTTCGGAAATATGTGCATATAATTTTATTTTAATTTTATGATTTAAATGTTACAGATCCTGTCAGGAAGTGTTATCGTCAGTACAAATGCTGGACATTTTGTAAGTTTATGTTGACTTGATATATTGGCTACCATACCACTTCTGCTACTGCTACAGGTGTGGCAATATTCTTTAATATCGTAATTTTTCATGGCATATTTGATCAAATAAAATATGTTTTTTGATTTATGGCTTAACTCTACAATGCTACAATGCATTATTTAGCAAAAATCGAATTGTTTTAAACAATACATTATTTCTCTCTCTCTCTCTCTCTCTCTCTCTCTCTCTCTCTCTCTCTCTCTCTCTCTCTCTCTCTCTCTCTCTCTCATGTTTTTTAAGTTGTTACTATTTGATTTGATTTATATCGAGATGTCACCAGCTATATTGAAGTGCCAGAAAGTTAAGTTGCTAAGAGAGTTAATAAGTAATCTTTACTCAGAAAATGAGCTCATGACTTAACTAGTTAATTAATTAGGCTCTCTGACCATTACCCTGAATATTTCAACGAGTTACCGTATTTACTAGTCTCTCTGACCATTCCCCTGAATATTTTAACGAGTTACCGTATTTACTACTTTCAGGGAGATCTGTCTGATAGCCTTATGTTTTATGGTGTTTATGCTAACGGTTTGATAGGTGGTTATAATGAACCATTGGCGTATCTGGTAACATGGGCTGTTGTTAGCCTACTCTCTTTGGTAATAATAGTCATAAGGTAACTTATCAATTAACAATATAACAATTAAACTGTCATTAGCCATCCATTAAACCCAGGACAAAGCATGCGCAGAAAATAAGTCTCAGTAGTGCTGTAGTGTTCAATATTTTGTAAATAATATGTGTAAGGCATGCGTCTAATATATTTGTATATAATATACCTTATGTATCACCTCCAGTGGGCCTGTGAATATAAAAGTGAATTGAAATTGAATTGAATTTATTTCTTGAGATGAGAATATGTTTGGCAAATTTGTAGAACTGTTTTACTAGCATACATGTATTTATCTACAAATAATATAAATAGAAATGTCTCAACAATGTTTCAACAAGGTAAAAAAATATTCAGCTACATACACAAACTAAAATTCAGACAGTTCAGTTGAATTTGTCATTATGAAAAAAGAAGAGTCTCGCATAGTGTTGGGTTAACTTGGATGGCGGGGTTACATACGGTATAAGGGAAGCAACTCGTACATTGCGGAAAGAAACCTTTCGTCGTTCGATTACAGTTAACAAAACCGAGTTGCACAGAATATGAATCAAAGTTAACCATGGGACCATGTATCCTACCGAAAATCAGTACAACTTGTATTGTTCTAACAGTAATTGATGTTTCTATATAGAAAATATATATCCCTTAAAGGAAGTCATTCCGTTTTTGTTGTTTTTTTTTCAAATGAAAAAGAGTATTCTACCTATCTAGATTATAACTATATGTATTGAATTGAATTTAGCATGCAAGTACGCTACAGAAGAAGTAAATTGATGGATAGTGAGAAGAATTATGAATTTGCCTGGAGAACGTTTTGTTCTTGGGATCATTCTGTTACTTCAAAAGATGGCGTTAAAGATCGACTCAAAGCAATCTGCACTGAGATGAGGGTAAAATCACTTTGCATTGTTTCTGTTTCTAGGTCAAAGGACTGGATATTTTATATATTATTATTATTTTTTATTTATTTATTTATTTATTTTTATTTGTTTATTTATTTTTTTTTTTGAAAAAGATAAAAAAAAAACAAACTACCCATTCAAGTATTCTTAAACCATTGGGTTATCTTGTATTAGTGGAATTGAATCGTTCGATTCTGCTTTTAATTTTTGTCATTTTACATACGTCTTATACCACTTGAAGACAGTTAGTTGTACAAGTTTCTATACTATCATTTCTTTTTTTAATTAATTTTTTTGGCCTTTTTAATTTTTTTAAATTTATATGAGCATGTGTTTAGTTATTTATTTATTTATTTATTTATTTATTTGAGTATTTTTTTATGAGATTGAATCATTACAGCGTGTAAGAAACATCACAACAGACTTCATTCATATTTTAAACTTAGAATTAGACTTTTTAATAAAATCACTATTGTTTTATTTATTTTTTTTTGTACTTATCACAATAAGGAATTTTTATCATACTTTTTTCATAGGAGAGAATAAGAGAAGAAAAGAAATTAGCTAAGGGAAGCATCTGGATTAAGTATGGATATTGTAATAATTATCTGGACTAAAATGAATAAGTAAACATCTATAGGAAAAAATTGACACTAGCCATGGTAACCAGCGTGTCATTGAACAACCAAAACACGAAGTGACAAAGACAGATGAGCAGTGACTCTTGGTGATAGAAAAAAGAGCATAAATGACAAGTTGCCAGAATAAAAAGCAAAAATGACACGTAGTGATAAAAGAGTGAGCACAAATGACATGCAGTGATATAAGAAAGAGCACGACTAATTGTAGACATTTATTGACGAGAGAGAGAGAGAGAGAGAGAGAGAGAGAGAGCAATTAATAACATGTGACAATAGCTAAATTAACAATTACATCTAGTGACACAGATTTCATGCAGTGACATTAGCTAGAGTTTTTTTTAAAACTAGCAAAAATAGCCAAAACAACTAAACATGTAGTGAAATTAAGTCGAGCAACCAATTACATGTACTATAAACAGTCTAAGAATCAATAACATGTTGACAATAGCAGTGCAACCAATAACATGAAGTGGGAATGAGCAGAGTTACCAATAACAAGTAATGCAAGTGCAATCAATAATACGAAGGGATGATTGTCAGAGCAACTAATAACATATGACATTAACCTTAGCACCAATACCACAGGGACAATAACCAAAAAAACAAGAACAAAAACAAAAATTACCTTCAGTGACAATCGTAAGAGCAACCAAAATACGTAGAGGATACCAACAAACCAACCAATAACATGTAATGGCAAAGCCACAGCAAAAAGTAACGTGACTTCTAGCTGCAAATAGCTTTGAAATTGGTGTTGTGGCTTAAAACATTAACTCACTTTACCTGTATTGACAATAGACAAAACACTTATAGTCATGTAGCGACACTACCAAGAACAATAATTGACATGTATTGACACCAGCCAGAACAATTAATGACATGTGGTGACACCAGTCAGAACAGTAAATGACATGTAGTGACACTAGTCAGAACAATAAATGACATGTAGTGACACTGCCCTGAACAATTAATGACATGTGGTGACACCAGCCAGAACAGTAAATGGCATGTAGTGACACTAGCAAGAACAATTAATGACATGTAGTGACACTAGCCAGAACAATAAATGACATGTAGTGACATTAGCCAGAACAATTAATGACATGTAGTGACACTAGCCAGAACAATTGATGACATGTATTGACACTACCCAGAACAGTAAATGGCATGTACATATAGTGACACTAGCCAGAACAATTAATGTCATGTAGTGACACTGGCAAGAACAATTAATGACAATTAGTGACACCAACCAGAACAATAAATGACATGTAGTGACACTAGCCAGAACAATTAATGACACGTTTCACTGGCCAGTAAAAATTTTAACTGACAATAGCAAGTGCTACCAAGACATGTAGAACTAATAGTTTCTAAAAGGTACTAGCTTTTTTCAATTGAGAATGGTTTGGTTGCTTCATTGTGCTCTCCTTTGGTTGTTTTATTGTTTCTTTGTGCTCTCTCTCTCTCTCTCTCTCTCTCTCTCTCTCTCTCTCTCTCTCTCTCTCTCTCATTATTACATAGACTGAATATTTAAAAACCTCAAAAACGTTTTTTTTTTTTTTAAATTTCAGGATAGCTATATTTTTAGGCAGAATACTTAGTAATATCATAGTTATCGCCCTTCTTGTTGGTAGTGGTATGGCTATTTTTTATGTAGCAGATGCCGAATACGACTTTCCAGAGGCTTTTGATAACATAGAAAACTTCTTCAAAAGATATCAGGTATTGTTGTAGATAATTACAATTTATAGAGTTTTTACAGGTACTATCTATTTGTAACAGACTAGATAACTTTTGTCTGCATTTGTTGTTAAATAAACTACGAGTGCGGGAAAGAGTATGTAGTTAATATTACCTCAAGAAAATAAAAATATAAAGACATGCAAAGACATAAAATCAACTTGAAAAATTAGGTTTTGAACAAATATGTTTTCAGTTTTAGTTATTTTTAGCCACATTGTACTAATTGTCTATCTTTTAAATACGGGTAAAGGCATACATATATTTAAGGTTCTGAACCCGAAATATCATACACTATATTGCCATATGCTACTTTGGAATGTATTATTTCATAAAAATTCAAACGAAATGCAAAGTAATTAACTTACAGTATTGTGAATGTTGCTTTGGTAACATCTGTTACTTTTCCCCACATAAGTATCATTATCTATGATTTATAAATGATGAAAAAAAAAGATAATTTAAACTGAAATTTTGGATATATATATATTTTAGTTATCTGCTGTTGTTGCTGTTTTAAAACTAGTTGTACCACAAATATTTAGATTGTTAACGAGTGTTGAGGGACTGAAACCACGTACAGAACAAAAACTATTGATGACAAGGTAACCATGAGTAATGTCACAATTATACCAACGGGTTCACATCAACTCAGATTATGTGAAAAGGGGAATAATACTTCGAAAACGAACAAAAATTGGTGCAAAATCAACTGTTAATTTCTACCAATATGTATGTTTTTATCTTATGCACGTCACTGTTTAGTCACGTGATTTACTTTAATAGTCTACACTGACATATTTAATGTTTAAACTTGAATGAAGCCAAATGAATCTTGTCCATATTTGATAACAACATGACATATGTCATTGCAAGTCATGCCTTTTCAAGTCATCAAAAATGATTATAATTTGATACAATAAGTTATATTTATACGAATGTTAAATAACCAGCTGAATTTAGATATGGAAATGTTTGTAACCGCTTATGTCCTACAAAAAAGTGATTTTAAACATATATTGAGAAAAGGTTGATGAAAAGATATTAATAATAATAATCATCATCATCATTATCATCATCATCATCATCAAACTGATGTTGGTCATTTAATTCTTAATTTATAAAAAATGGGTTTTTTTTTTCTTTTTTTCAGGACAGTAGTGTTTTATTTCGCAAGCTTGTCAGTTTTTATTGTGTCTTTGTATAACGTGGCTATTGCTTGTGTAGATAATTCAGAAAATGCTCCAAACACAACAGATAGCCCAGTAAGTAGTAGTAATTTGTTACTTCAACATCAATCTATATAAATGAAATTCATATTAAATTAGCCTTCGAAATACTAACAATTACTATGATCGTTATCACAGCCATCTTCTAAACTTACGGTTTATTGACTTCATTTCAAAACTGTCAAAATTTATAGACATTTTTTTAGAAACTTGATATACATGTACATGTGTACAAGGTTTCATTTGATATAGTGGTTTATTTTTTTTTATTTTTTTTTTATTTTTTTTTTTTTTTTTTGTTTTGTTTATTTATTTATTTATTTATTTATTTATTTTTTTAATTTTGTTTTCATTTTCTGTATGCTTTTAAGATCATTTTACTACAATTATTTGAAGAACTTTATTTTTTATGTATTATTATTCTTACAGACCGTGGAACAAAATAGATCTTATTGTTGTTGGGAAAACCAAGTAGGAGAAGAAGTGTTTAAAGTAGTATTAATAGATTTTGGATTACTTTTGGCAGTTGGCATATTTTTTCATATTCTAAGGGCTGTTTTAATTTCACTTGGACTCTGTTGTAAAATAGTATGTAAAACAAAATATTCATTTTCATTTTTATTACAAGGTCTAAGTTATATTTTGTACTAAACGATTGTCAATCCAATGAACAATAACATCTTAAGAAAACACCACTTCCATGTGTAACTTGTCAGTTTCTAGTGTCTGTATATTTCAGTATCAATTAATTTGAAGTATCCAGCTCAACATCATATATTTTGACATGTTCAGAAGTCGTAAAGATCTTTATTTGAGTAATGTAAATAATTTTTAATTCCTATATATTAAATTGAATATAAAAAACATACAACTTTATAGCAAAAACTTGGCATCAAGAGCGCAAAAAAAAACAAATAAATTTGCATAAAATTTTCTTCAAGTACTTCGAAAATATTATTTTCTATAAATTTTCGGATTATTCAACCAGTATTTTAAATTTTGTAAGCAAAAAATAATGATAAAATGTTAATACAAACTTCTTTTTTTAAATTTTTATTTATTTTTATTTATTTATTTTATTGATTTTATTTTATTCATTTTTGTTTTGTTCTGCAGGTAAAGCACAGTCAGTTTGACGTACCATCGAGTGTATTAGATCTGATTTATGGACAAGGTCTGGTTTGGTTAGGACTCTATTTCTCCCCTCTGCTGGTGGTAGCTGGATTTGTAAAGCTTGTCATTGTATTCTACTTCAAGTTTGTCGTCGCTAAGACTGCCATGATACCTCCATCTCATATGTTTAAAGCTTCCAGATCAGGAAATTTTTACTTATTTTTGCTCGTGCTTACATGGTTTCTGTGTCTCCTACCGATAGCATATGCCATTGCGGAGTAAGTAGTATCTTTGAGAGAGAGAGAGAGAGAGAGAGAGAGAGAGAGAGAGAGAGAGAGAGAGAGAGAGAGAGAGGGGGGATCATGTAATATTATGCCAATGCATCTTGTTTAAAATATTAAAATCGTACAACTTAAAACACTTAAGTTGATTGGATAGTGTTACTGGAGTGGTACAAAGTACCGGCTAATAACATCTGTAGGTTCGAGTAGTTCGGTGATTTCTTGCTGGTGCACTTCGGTCTCCACCATCACCCAAAAAACTGACCGCCTTTGTTATAAAAAAGAATTTTTGTGTAAACCATAAATACATCACATTAAATATTTCATTAATCAACGATTCCTCGATAATAAATATGCAACAATTTATAACAAGTTAGTCATATTGTTCACTATTGTTTATTGTTTAAATAAGAAGAAAGTCGCTATTAAATTGTCGTTTCTATAATTTTATTTGGAGTTTTATTAATTTCAAATATTTGACCTATTAACACTTTTTTGTCTTGATGTTTTTCGATAAAATATACTTTTTAGATTACCTTCATCATGGGATTGTGGACCATTTAGTAATAAAGAATACGCCTATGAACTAATTACAGACTATATAGGTCAATCACCTGGATGGCTTGAAGAAGTTTTGCATTATATTGGTACACCTATCATTGAAATTCCAGTCATTATTTTCCTGATGTAAGCAATATATTTTTTGTGATTACATGTAAATATGCTATGTTTTTGATTAAATTTGTTTTAACAAAACGATTCATTTTTTGTGACCTTCATACAACAAAGAGAGGCTTACTTTTTCCAAGTTTGAGCTCTACCAGAAAAAATTCACGAACCAATGAGATGCAACCTTTCGAAAGAAGAATTTAATAAAGTATTTGCGCCACTACGCAGTTAAACTTCGGTTCATTTTCGCTTTAGGGCAAATTTGCAATTTCATTAAAAATGTATTAATCAAAAAATGAAATCAGGTTTTGCAGATCATTTGAGTTCTCCATATAGAGAAATATGAAATTGAAAAAAATGTGTGCTTACTTAACGGTACAGCAAAGAAAATGGATAAACAAAAATATATAAAAGGAACAACTGGAGATCATATTGGAACCACTGGTTATAAAACTCGTATTAAAAATATGTTAAAATGTTTAAATAATGTGTTCGTCATTAGGAGATATTAACAATGTAAAAATAAAATTATCCTAAGTATACATGTAGCAGTGATAATAATAACTAGTAAAAACACTTATCTTCTCATTATTTTTTATTCTTTCAGACTATTAGCTCTATTCTATAAAGCCCGGTCATCTTCTTATGAAGCTCTCATTAAGGAGTTAAGAAATCAGTTAACAATTGTAAGTAGAAATTATCTTACCGAAAACAAGAATATTGAAAAAGAAACTTTTTTACAATTTTTTAATGTGCAAGTTTATTTTACAGTGGTGAAAAAATAAGGAGGGTGATTTTTGACATCCAAAAATGCTTAAAACCACATTTCTAAATACGATTTTATAATATTGTTCATTCCTGTGTATAGTCAGTCATGAGTTTAAAATCAGTGGTCACATTGTTTATTTCAAATGCTGCAAGTAACTTCATAACATTGTCTATTCCTAAATAAATATTATTGTTACCGCATTTATTTGTGACTGCTTTTAGGGTTATTACATACATGTAAGTAGTGGTGTTCAAGAATCAACAACATATTTTAACTAGACCAACGGACACCATTCACCCACAGCTTTGACAGGTTTTCAACATTTTATTCCGTTTTATATATCTATTCTTATTTTTACATTTTATTTCATTGTCAGACACTTATTCGTTGGATTCTCATTTAATTAACATATGGTACTCGGCTTAATTAAAAGTCAAACACATATTGGTCGTTTGTCGTTTCCGACTAGCATGCTATTTTTGCGCGTCAAAAAGCCATCAATATTTATATTCTTGACGTAGTTTTTTGTGTCTGCTTGAGATCTGCACACGTCAACAACATTGTCCCTACTTTTGCATTATATTCTTATCAATCTCTGAATGTCATAATTCATTATAAAGTTATAAAATTTGTTCTTAGTTAATAACTTTTAACATATAAGATTTTATGCAGGTTATCAAAGTCGTTGGAAACATGTACATGTACTATGTACCTGATTTTAAAAACCCATACAAATGGTTTTACTTAACAGGTTAAAATTTTGTGCAGAATGAAAAAAAAATGCATGTTAAAAATCAGTTACTACTTATTATACTTTAAATAATTATCAAACATATTTTACAAATAGGACACTTAACACATTAGTTAAAAAAACACAACCTACAATATAACGCTAGAAACTAATAATACTTTACCCCAATGTTTTACGCACATCTGACAAAATCAGTAACACGGTATTTTGGAAGTTGAAATTACTTATCCATGTATAGAATTGATAATTTTTCATATAATTGCTAAAAATCAAATCGCCTTTGACAAACAGTTAGATTGAATATACTAAAATGTTTTTTATTAGGAAAGAAAAGTTGAAAGGAGAAAGGTATTTGCCAGAGCAATATCAGCACCAAGTAAGTATAAAATATACTAATATCCGTGTATAACAATATAAGCATCTGTGTGATAGTAGAGAATGTACTATTTTCAACTCTGAGTTATCTCGCTTTATTTAGGAAATTCTTTCAATGCGTTTCCGCAAGAGCATGTACTTTTACACGATTCCAGTTGAAGGCTTGTGACGGTACATATTGTCGCCCCTGTACACACATATTGTCGCCCCTGTACACACATATTGTCGCCCCTGTAGCCCCTGTACACGCATATTATCGCCCCTGTACACACATATTGTCGCCCCTGTACACACATATTGTCGCCCCTGTACACACATATTGTCGCCCCTGTACATACATATAGATCGGTAAAGTTAGCTACTAGTAACTGGCTACTAGTAGCTGGCTACTTGTAGAAGAAAAGTTAGCTATTAGTAGCCAGTTACTTGTGGAGGAAAAGTTAGCTACTAGTAACCAGTTACTTGAACAATTAAAGATAAATACTAGTAATTATTTCTAGTTAATTTTATTTACTTATTTACTGATAAAAACAAATAAATGTTTTCCGTGTGTAATTTCGTCTTAATCACAGCTTTCGCAGATATTCCTTCCGCATAAGTTTTCTTGTTCCACTAATGTAGTACACAGATATTGAAAAAATAATTGTTTTACGTAACAATTAAAAAAACTGCATCTAATGATACCAAATATTTAGACATTACAGCCTTCATACGCACGCATACGCTTACGCAAGCCGACTGGGGGGGTAGTTTTTGGTGTAGATTTCTATGATTTTTGACATTCAGTGCGAGTAGCTGGCTATTT
Source organism: Tegillarca granosa (assembly GCA_029721355.1). Lineage (NCBI taxonomy): Eukaryota > Metazoa > Mollusca > Bivalvia > Arcoida > Arcidae > Tegillarca > Tegillarca granosa. The sequence continues at coordinate 44,257,310 of CM056597.1, read as the reverse complement.
ATTTTAAAGATATTCAATATTTAATCACACGATCATCAAGGATATTCAATTCTGCATCTAATGATACCAAATATTTAGACATTGAAGCTTTTATACGCACGCATACGCTTACGCAAGCCGACTAGGGGGTGATTTTGGTGTAGATTTCTATGATTTCTAACATTAAGTGCGAGTAGCTGGCTATTTATTTCAAAGATATTCAATATTTATTCACATCATCATCAAGGATATTTAATTCTGGATCTAATGATACCAACTATTTAGACATTACAGCCTTCATACGCACGCATACGCTTATGCAGGCCGAGTAAGGGGGTGTTTTTGGTGTAGATTTCTATGATTTTTCACATTCAGTGCGAGTAGCTGGCTATTTATTTCAAAGATATTCAATATTTAATCACACCATCATCAAGGATATTCAATTCTGCATCTAATGATACCAAATATTTAGACATTACAGCCTTCATACGAAGGCATACGCTTACGCAAGCCGACTAGGGGGTGTTTTTGGTGTAGATTTCTACAATTTTTCACATTCAGTGCGAGTAGCTGGCTATTAATTTCAAAGATATTCAATATTTATTCACATCATCATCAAGGATATTTAATTCTGCATCTAATGATACCAACTATTTAGTCATAACAGCCTTTATACGCACGCATACGCTTACGCAAGCCGACTGGGGGGTAAGTTTTTGGTGTAGATTTTTACCATTTTTCACATTCAGTGCGAGTAGCTGGCTATTCATTTCAAAGATATTTAATATTTATTCACATCATCATCAAGGTAATTTAATTCTGCATCTAATGATACCAAATATTTAGACATTGAAGCTTTTATACGCACGCATACGCTTACGCAAGCCGACTAGGGGGTGATTTTGGTGTAGATTTCTACGATTTTTCACATTCAGTGCGAGTAGCTGGCTATTTATTTCAAAGATATTCAATATTTATTCACATCATCATCAAGGTAATTCAATTCTGAATCTAATGATACCAAATATTTAGACATTGAAGCTTTCATACGCACGCATGCGCTTACGCAAGCCGACTGGGGGATAGTTTTTGGTGTAGATTTCTACGATTTTTCACGTTCAGTGCGAGTAGCTGGCTATTTATTTTAAAGATATTCAATATTTAATCACACGATCATCAAGGATATTCAATTCTGCATCTAATGATACCAAATATTTAGACATTGAAGCTTTTATACGCACGCATACGCTTACGCAAGTCGACTAGGGGGGTGATTTTGGTGTAGATTTCTATGATTTTTAACATTAAGTGCGAGTAGCTGGCTATTTATTTCAAAGATATTCAATATTTATTCACATCATCATCAAGAATATTTAATTCTGGATCTAATGATACCAAATATTTAGACATTACAGCCTTCATACGCACGCATACGCTTATGCAGGCCGAGTAGGGGGGTGTTTTTGGTGTAGATTTCCACAATTTTTCACATTCAGTGCGAGTAGCTGGCTATTTATTTCAAAGATATTCAATATTTATTCACATCATCATCAAGGATATTTAATTCTGCATCTAATGATACCAACTATTTAGACATAACAGCCTTCATACGCACGCATACGCTTACGCAAGCCGACTGGGGGGGTAGTTTTTGGTGTAGATTTCTACGATTTTTCACATTCAGTGCGAGTAGCTGGCTATTCATTTCAAAGATATTCAATATTTATTCACATCATCCTCAAGGATATTCAATTCTGGATCTAATGATACCAACTATTTAGATATTACAGCCTTCATACGCACGCATACGCTTATGCAGGCCGACTAGGGGGGGTGTTTTTGGTGTAGATTTCTACAATTTTTCACATTCAGTGCGAGTAGCTGGTTATTTATTTCAAAGATATTCAATATTTATTCACATCATCATCAAGGATATTTAAATCTTCATCTAATGATACCAACTATTTAGACATAACAGCCTTCATACGCACGCATACGCTTACGCAAGCCGACTAGGGGGTGATTTTGGTGTAGATTTCTACGATTTTTCACATTCAGTGCGAGTAGCTGGCTATTTATTTCAAAGATATTCAATATTTATTCACATCATCATGAAGGTAATTCAATTCTGAATCTAATGATACCAAATATTTAGACATTACAGCCTTCATACGCACGCATACGCTTTCGCAATCCGACTGGGAGATAGTTTTTGGTGTAGATTTCTACGATTTTTCACATTCAGTGCGAGTAGCTGGCTATTTATTTTAAAGATATTCAATATTTATTCACATCATCATCAATGTTATTTAATTCTGCATCTAATGATACCAAATATTTAGACATTGAAGCTTTAATACGCACGCATACGCTTACGCAAGCCGACTAGGGGGTGATTTTGGTGTAGATTTCTACGATTTTTCACATTCAGTGCGAGTAGCTGGCTATTTATTTCAAAGATATTCAATATTTATTCACATCATCATCAAGGTAATTCAATTCTGAATCTAATGATACCAAATATTTAGACATTACAGCCTTCATACGCACGCATACGCTTTCGCAATCCGACTGGGAGATAGTTTTTGGTGTAGATTTCTACGATTTTTCACATTCAGTGCGAGTAGCTGGCTATTTATTTTAAAGATATTCAATATTTATTCACATCATCATCAATGTTATTTAATTCTGCATCTAATGATACCAAATATTTAGACATTGAAGCTTTAATACGCACGCATACGCTTACGCAAGCCGACTAGGGGGTGATTTTGGTGTAGATTTCTACGATTTTTCACATTCAGTGCGAGTAGCTGGCTATTTATTTCAAAGATATTCAATATTTATTCACATCATCATCAAGGTAATTCAATTCTGAATCTAATGATACCAAATATTTAGACATTACAGCCTTCATACGCACGCATACGCTTTCGCAATCCGACTGGGAGATAGTTTTTGGTGTAGATTTCTACGATTTTTCACATTCAGTGCGAGTAGCTGGCTATTTATTTTAAAGATATTCAATATTTAATCACACGATCATCAAGGATATTCAATTCTGCATCTAATGATACCAAATATTTAGACATTGAAGCTTTTATACGCACGCATACGCTTACGCAAGCCGACTAGGGGGGTGATTTTGGTGTAGATTTCTATGATTTTTAACATTAAGTGCGAGTAGCTGGCTATTTATTTCAAAGATATTCAATATTTATTCACATCATCATCAAGGATATTTAATTCTGGATCTAATGATACCAACTATTTAGACATTACAGCCTTCATACGCACGCATATAAGCTTATGCAGGCCGAGTACGGGGGTGTTTTTGGTGTAGATTTCTATGCTTTTTCACATTCAGTGCGAGTAGCTGGCTATTTATTTCAAAGATATTCAATATTTAATCACACCATCATCGAGGATATTCAATTCTGCATCTAATAATACCAAATATTTAGACATTACAGCCTCCATACGAAGGCATACGCTTACGCAAGCCGACTAGGGGGGTGTTTTTGGTGTAGATTTCTACGATTTTTCACATTCAGTGCGAGTAGCTGGCTATTTATTTCAAAGATATTCAATATTTATTCACATCATCATCAAGGATATTGAATTCTGGATCTAATGATACCAACTATTTAGATATTACAGCCTTCATACGCACGCATACGCTTATGCAGGCCGAGTATGGGGGGGGTGTTTTTGGTGTAGATTTCTATGATTTTTCACATTCAGTGCGAGTAGCTGGCTATTTATTTCAAAGATATTCAATATTTAATCACACCATCATCAAGGATATTCAATTCTGCATTTAATGATACCAAATATTTAGACATTACAGCCTCCATACGAAGGCATACGCTTACGCAAGCCGACTAGGGGGGTGTTTTTGGTGTAGATTTCCACAATTTTTCACATTCAGTGCGAGTAGCTGGCTATTTATTTCAAAGATATTCAATATTTATTCACATCATCATCAAGGATATTTAATTCTGCATCTAATGATACCAACTATTTAGACATAACAGCCTTCATACGCACGCATACGCTTACGCAAGCCGACTGTGGGGGGGTAGTTTTTGGTGTAGATTTCTACGATTTTTCACATTCAGTGCGAGTAGCTGGCTATTCATTTCAAAGATATTCAATATTTATTCACATCATCATCAAGGATATTCAATTCTGGATCTAATGATACCAAATATTTAGATATTACAGCCTTCATACGCACGCATACGCACGCATACGCTTATGCAGGCCGAGTAGGGGGGTGTTTTTGGTGTAGATTTCTATGATTTTTCACATTCAGTGCGAGTAGCTGGCTATTTATTTCAAAGATATTAAATATTTATTCACATCATCATCAAGGATATTTAATTCTGCATTTAATGATACCAAATATTTAGACATTGAAGCTTTTATACGCACGCATACGCTTACGCAAGCCGACTAGGGGGGTGATTTTGGTGTAGATTTCTATGATTTTTCACATTAAGTGCGAGTAGCTGGCTATTTATTTCAAAGATATTCAATATTTATTCACATCATCATCAAGGTAATTCAATTCTGAATCTAATGATACCAAATATTTAGACATTACAGCCTTCATACGCACGCATGCGCTTTCGCAATCCGACTGGGAGATAGTTTTTGGTGTAGATTTCTACGATTTTTCACATTCAGTGCGAGTAGCTGGCTATTTATTTCAAAGATATTCAATATTTATTCACATCATCATCAAGGTAATTCAATTCTTAATCTAATGATGCCACCTGTTCGGAATATATGAGTATATTTGTATACACCATCACAGTGTCAAGGATCGGGATTGAATGTGGATGAAAGTACTGACGGTACTGAGATGCGAGTTTTATGAATGTGCATGAAGTAACATACTTAAATGCTTACACTATCAAAGAGGAGGGTACGTTTTGTATTAAATTTTTATCATTTTATTCGGTTTATTGTTCTAAGAGCAATTAGCATGTTTTTGTCGTCCCGTTTGGTAATTTTGCAACAGTCGTATGTTTACTGGTTAACCGCCAAAAAAATCTACATGGAAAATGTAGAACGTTATGTTACCTTCATTTTGTGAAAAACAATTAAATTAACAAATCATTTTTTATAATTTAATGTTAATTTGTTAAGAAAATAAAATTGTCATTGAAAAAAAATAAAGCATTAGGCAAGATCTCGAAAACTTTGGGCGAGCTCACAGTAGTACAATCAGTAGGTAGCGATACAACCATAATTCACCACTGTCGGTCTGTGTAACCAAAAGTGAATTGTAGTTAACATAAATATACACTAACTGGTTATGATGATGATAAAATTGCCATGCAGATAATCGATAAATGTGAATGACATTGACCACAGAAAAAACAGGAATCCGAAAAATAGATAATGCTTGCGTATAAATTTACAAACGTTTGAAGAAGAGAACCTTATATGTTTTATCTGCCTTTTGTTTCTTTTTAATGTCTTTATGATGTACTCACGGCGACTTTGGCTGTTTCCAATTTTGAGTACAATTTTTTTTAGCTTCAATGTATTTTTAACTATTAATATTATTGTATTTGTTTTTTCTTTGACCATCATTTTGTAAATTAAAAATTGTGTTTGACATGAACACCTGAAGATTCTTACTGTATATACAAAAACAATTAAAAACATTACAGATTAATTAATGGATCGATTTGGTTCACATTGTAAGTAGAAGTCTAGCTGTTTAACATTGTTTTCTAAAATAAATATTATGTTGACCCATTTTTCTGGTGTTATTAAAAGTCTACAATTTGAAAAATCCCGATATTAACCAAGCAAAAGTAAGTAATTACTAGTAGTGAGAAATATCCTCGGATGCTAAGATAGCCACAGTTACTTTAAATAAAACAACAGATAAATGGCAATTACAGATTATTACAGAGAGAGAGAGAGAGAGAGAGAGAGAGATAGGGGTGTCTTTATTTTACAGTTTGTTTATTCTGCGAAACTTAGTAACCCGTTTCTTGCAATGCCCTTCTAGGTCAAGGCCAAGGTCATTAACTTTAGCCCCCCCCTCTCTCTCTCTCTCTCTCTCTCTCTCTCTCTCTCTCTCTCTCTCTCTCTCTCTCTGCCAATTATAAATACAATTTAAAGAAAATTATTTTTTTTACAATATTTTATAATTTTATAACAAAGATGCTGATCTTTCTGGTTTAGAAGAATTTCTTTTTGATGATTAGGCTTAATTTAAAGTCGCAATAACCAAGATTTTTTAAAAGATATTTTGCTACAAAATTTTATTGTTTTATGACTTCGATCACTAACGTTTGCTAAAAAATAATGTGAATTTTTTTTTTTTTTTTTTGAAAATAAATGATTTTAACTAGAGATTACAAATCGGGTGAACGCATCAGGCCCATTGGATCTCTTGTTTTTTATGCATTGCAGAAGTACTATAACCAACAAAAAAGGATTGTTTTCAATTATTTGAAATATTTGTGGCAATTTAAAACAATTACTACCATTTCAATCTTATTTATTCATCCAGAATCATCCAGCGCGGCTATCAGTACACTATGCACTTTGATTACAAATCCATACCGGTAACTCGTCAGTGTGTAAGCGTTTAGTGCATAACAAGACTTAAATGTCTAAGTATTTGGTATCACTAGATGCAGAATTAAATATCCTTGATGATGATGTGAATAAATATTGAATATCTTTGAAATAAATAGCCAGCTACTCGCACTTAATGTGAAAAATCGTAGAAATCTACACCAAAAACTACCCCCCCCCCCAGAGTCGGCTTGCGTAAGCGTGTGCGTGCGTGTGAAGGCTGTAATATCTAAATATTTGGTATCATTAGATGCAGAATTGAATATCCTTGATGATGATGTGAATAAATATTGAATATCTTTGAAATAAATAGCCAGCTACTCGCACTGAATGTGAAAAATCGTAGAAATCTACACCAAAAACCCTTAGTCGGCTTGCGTAAGCGTATGCGTGCGTATGTAGGCTGTAATGTCTAAATATTTGGTATCATTCGATGCATAATTGGATATCCTTGAAGATGATGTGAATAAATATTGAATATCTTTGAAATAAATAGCCAGCAACTCGCACTGAATATGAAAAATCGTTGAAATCTACACCAAAAACTACCCCCCCCCCCAGTCGGCTTGCATAAGCGTATGCGTGCGTATAAAAACTTCAATGTCTAAATAGTTGGTATCATTAGATGCAGAATTGAATATCCTTGATGATGATGTGAATAAATATTGAATATCTTTGAAATAAATAGCCAGCTACTCGCACTTAATGTGAAAAATCGTAGAAATCTACACCAAAAACTACCCCCCCCCCAGTCGGCTTGCGTAAGCGTATGCGTGCGTATGAAGGCTGTAATGTCTAAATATTTGGTATCATTAGATGCAGAATTGAATATCCTTGAAGATGATGTGAATGAATATTGAATATCTTTGAAATTAATAGCCAGCTACTCGCACTGAATATGAAAAATCGTAGAAATCTACACCAAAAACTACTCCCCAGAGTCGGCTTGCGTAAGCGTATGCGTGCGTACGAAGGCTGTAATGTCTAAATATTTGGTGAACGCATCAGGCCCATTGGATCTCTTGTTTTTTATGCATTGCAGAAGTACTATAACCAACAAAAAAGGATTGTTTTCAATTATTTGAAATATTTGTGGCAATTTAAAACAATTACTACCATTTCAATCTTATTTATTCATCCAGAATCATCCAGCGCGGCTATCGGTACACTATGCACTTTGATTACAAATCCATACCGGTAATTCGTCAGTGTGTAAGCGTACATGTGCATAACAAGACTTAAATGTCTAAGTATTTGGTATCATTAGATGCAGAATTAAATATCCTTGATGATGATGTGAATAAATATTGAATATCTTTGAAATAAATAGCCAGCTACTCGCACTTAATGTGAAAAATCGTAGAAATCTACACCAAAAACTACCCCCCCCCCCCCCAGAGTCGGCTTGCGTAAGCGTGTGCGTGCGTATGAAGGCTGTAATATCTAAATATTTGGTATCATTAGATGCAGAATTGAATATCCTTGATGATGATGTGAATAAATATTGAATATCTTTAAAATAAATAGCCAGCTACTCGCACTGAATGTGAAAAATCGTAGAAATCTACACCAAACCCCCCCCCTAGTCGGATTGCGTAAGCGTATGCGTGCGTATGTAGGCTGTAATGTCTAAATATTTGGTATCATTCGATGCAAAATTGAATATCCTTGAAGATGATGTGAATAAATATTGAATATCTTTGAAACAAATAGCCAGCTACTCGCACTGAATATGAAAAATCGTTGAAATCTACACCAAAAACACCCACCCTACTCGGCCTGCATAAGCGTATGCGTGCGTATGAAGGCTATAATATCTAAATAGTTGGTATCATTAGATGCAGAATTGAATATCCTTGATGATGATGTGAATAAATATTGAATATCTTTGAAATAAATAGCCAGCTACTCGCATTGAATGTGAAAAATCATAGAAATCTACACCAAAAACACCCCCCTAGTCGGCTTGCGTAAGCGTATGCGTGCGTATGAAGGCTGTAATGTCTAAATATTTGGTATCATTCGATGCAGAATAAATATCTTTGATGATGATGTGAATAAATATTGAATATCTTTGAAATAAATAGCCAGCTACTCGCACTTAATGTGAAAAATCGTAGAAATCTACACCAAAAACTACCCCCCCAGTCGGCTTGCGTAAGCGTATGCGTGCGTATAATGGCTGTAATGTCTAAATATTTGGTATCATTAGATGCAGAATTGAATATCCTTGAAGATGATGTGAATAAATATTGAATATCTTTGAAATAAATGGCCAGCTACTCGCACTTAATGTGAAAAATCGTAGAAATCTACACCAAAAACTACCCCCCCCCCAGTCGGCTTGCGTAAGCGTATGCGTGCGTATGAAGGCTGTAATGTCTAAATATTTGGTATCATTAGATGCAGAATTGAATATCCTTGAAGATGATGTGAATAAATATTGAATATCTTTGAAACTAATAGCCAGCTACTCGCACTGAATATGAAAAATCGTAGAAATCTACACCAAAAACTACTCCCCAGAGTCGGCTTGCGTAAGCGTATGCGTGCGTACGAAGGCTGTAATGTCTAAATATTTGGTGAACGCATCAGGCCCATTGGATCTCTTGTTTTTTATGCATTGCAGAAGTACTATAACCAACAAAAAAGGATTGTTTTCAATTATTTGAAATATTTGTGGCAATTTAAAACAATTACTACTATTTCAATCTTATTTATTCATCCAGAATCATCCAGCGCGGCTATCGGTACACTATGCACTTTGATTACAAATCCATACCGGTAACTCGTCAGTGTGTAAGCGTACATGTGCATAACAAGACTTGAATGTCTAAGTATTTGGTATCATTAGATGCAGAATTAAATATCCTTGATGATGATGTGAATAAATATTGAATATCTTTGAAATAAATAGCCAGCTACTCGCACTTAATGTGAAAAATCGTAGAAATCTACACCAAAAACTACCCCCCCCCCCCAGAGTCGGCTTGCGTAAGCGTGTGCGTGCGTATGAAGGCTGTAATATCTAAATATTTGGTATCATTAGATGCAGAATTGAATATCCTTGATGATGATGTGAATAAATATTGAATATCTTTGAAATAAATAGCCAGCTACTCGCACTGAATGTGAAAAATCGTAGAAATCTACACCAAAACCCCCCCTAGTCGGCTTGCGTAAACGTATGCGTGCGTATGTAGGCTGTAATGTCTAAATATTTGGTATCATTCGATGCAGAATTGAATATCCTTGAAGATGATGTGAATAAATATTGAATATCTTTGAAATAAATAGCCAGCTACTCGCACTGAATATGAAAAATCGTTGAAATCTACACCAAAAACTACCCCCCCCCCCAGTCGGCTTGCATAAGCGTATGCGTGCGTATAAAAACTTCAATGTCTAAATAGTTGGTATCATTAGATGCAGAATTGAATATCCTTGATGATGATGTGAATAAATATTGAATATCTTTGAAATAAATAGCCAGCTACTGGCATTGAATGTGAAAAATCATAGAAATCTACACCAAAAACACCCCCCTAGTCGGCTTGCGTAAGCGTATGCGTGCGTATGAAGGCTGTAATGTCTAAATATTTGGTATCATTCGATGCAGAATTAATATCTTTGATGATGATGTGAATAAATATTGAATATCTTTGAAATAAATAGCCAGCTACTCGCACTTAATGTGAAAAATCGTAGAAATCTACACCAAAAACTACCCCCCCAGTCGGCTTGCGTAAGCGTATGCGTGCGTATGAAGGCTGTAATGTCTAAATATTTGGTATCATTAGATGCAGAATTGAATATCCTTGAAGATGATGTGAATAAATATTGAATATCTTTGAAATTAATAGCCAGCTACTCGCACTGAATATGAAAAATCGTAGAAATCTACACCAAAAACTACTCCCCAGAGTCGGTTGCGTAAGCGTATGCCTGCGTACGAAGGCTGTAATGTCTAAATATTTGGTATCATTAGATTCAGAATTGAATATCCTTGTTGATGATGTGAGTAAATATTGAATATCTTTGAAATAAATAGCCAGCTACTCGCACTGAATGTGAAAAATCGCAGAAATCTACACCAAAAACTACTCCCCCCAGTCGGCTTTCGTAAGCGTATGCGTGCGTATGAAGGCTGTAATGTCTAAATATTTGGTATCATTAGATTCAGAATTGAATTACCTTGATGATGATTTGAATTAATCTTGAATATCTTTGAAATAAATAGCCAGTTACTCGCATTGAATGTGAAAAATCATAGAAATGTACACCAAAAACACCCCCCTAGTCGGCTTGCGTAAGCGTATGCGTGCGTATAAAAGCTTCAATGTCTAAATATTTGGTATCATTAGATGCAGAATTGAATATCCTTGATGATGATGTGAATAAATATTGAATATCTTTGAAACAAATAGCCAGCTACTCGCACTGAATATGAAAAATCGTTGAAATCTACACCAAAAACACCCACCCTACTCGGCCTGCATAAGCGTATGCGTGCGTATGAAGGCTATAATATCTAAATAGTTGGTATCATTAGATGCAGAATTGAATATCCTTGATGATGATGTGAATAAATATTGAATATCTTTGAAATAAATAGCCAGCTACTCGCACTTAATGTGAAAAATCGTTGAAATCTACACCAAAAACACCCCCCTAGTCGGCTTGCGTAAGCGTATGCGTGCGTATGAAGGCTGTAATGTCTAAATATTTGGTATCATTCGATGCAGAATAAATATCTTTGATGATGATGTGAATAAATATTGAATATCTTTGAAATAAATAGCCAGCTACTCGCACTTAATGTGAAAAATCGTAGAAATCTACACCAAAAACTACCCCCCCAGTCGGCTTGCGTAAGCGTATGCGTGCGTATAATGGCTGTAATGTCTAAATATTTGGTATCATTAGATGCAGAATTGAATATCCTTGAAGATGATGTGAATAAATATTGAATATCTTTGAAATAAATGGCCAGCTACTCGCACTTAATGTGAAAAATCGTAGAAATCTACACCAAAAACTACCCCCCCCAGTCGGCTTGCGTAAGCGTATGCGTGCGTATGAAGGCTGTAATGTCTAAATATTTGGTATCATTAGATGCAGAATTGAATATCCTTGAAGATGATGTGAATAAATATTGAATATCTTTGAAACTAATAGCCAGCTACTCGCACTGAATATGAAAAATCGTAGAAATCTACACCAAAAACTACTCCCCAGAGTCGGCTTGCGTAAGCGTATGCGTGCGTACGAAGGCTGTAATGTCTAAATATTTGGTGAACGCATCAGGCCCATTGGATCTCTTGTTTTTTATGCATTGCAGAAGTACTATAACCAACAAAAAAGGATTGTTTTCAATTATTTGAAATATTTGTGGCAATTTAAAACAATTACTACTATTTCAATCTTATTTATTCATCCAGAATCATCCAGCGCGGCTATCGGTACACTATGCACTTTGATTACAAATCCATACCGGTAACTCGTCAGTGTGTAAGCGTACATGTGCATAACAAGACTTGAATGTCTAAGTATTTGGTATCATTAGATGCAGAATTAAATATCCTTGATGATGATGTGAATAAATATTGAATATCTTTGAAATAAATAGCCAGCTACTCGCACTTAATGTGAAAAATCGTAGAAATCTACACCAAAAACTACCCCCCCCCCCAGAGTCGGCTTGCGTAAGCGTGTGCGTGCGTATGAAGGCTGTAATATCTAAATATTTGGTATCATTAGATGCAGAATTGAATATCCTTGATGATGATGTGAATAAATATTGAATATCTTTGAAATAAATAGCCAGCTACTCGCACTGAATGTGAAAAATCGTAGAAATCTACACCAAAACCCCCCCTAGTCGGCTTGCGTAAACGTATGCGTGCGTATGTAGGCTGTAATGTCTAAATATTTGGTATCATTCGATGCAGAATTGAATATCCTTGAAGATGATGTGAATAAATATTGAATATCTTTGAAATAAATAGCCAGCTACTCGCACTGAATATGAAAAATCGTTGAAATCTACACCAAAAACTACCCCCCCCCCCCCAGTCGGCTTGCATAAGCGTATGCGTGCGTATAAAAACTTCAATGTCTAAATAGTTGGTATCATTAGATGCAGAATTGAATATCCTTGATGATGATGTGAATAAATATTGAATATCTTTGAAATAAATAGCCAGCTACTCGCATTGAATGTGAAAAATCATAGAAATCTACACCAAAAACACCCCCCTAGTCGGCTTGCGTAAGCGTATGCGTGCGTATGAAGGCTGTAATGTCTAAATATTTGGTATCATTCGATGCAGAATTAATATCTTTGATGATGATGTGAATAAATATTGAATATCTTTGAAATAAATAGCCAGCTACTCGCACTTAATGTGAAAAATCGTAGAAATCTACACCAAAAACTACCCCCCCAGTCGGCTTGCGTAAGCGTATGCGTGCGTATGAAGGCTGTAATGTCTAAATATTTGGTATCATTAGATGCAGAATTGAATATCCTTGAAGATGATGTGAATAAATATTGAATATCTTTGAAATTAATAGCCAGCTACTCGCACTGAATATGAAAAATCGTAGAAATCTACACCAAAAACTACTCCCCAGAGTCGGTTGCGTAAGCGTATGCGTGCGTACGAAGGCTGTAATGTCTAAATATTTGGTATCATTAGATTCAGAATTGAATATCCTTGATGATGATGTGAGTAAATATTGAATATCTGTGAAATAAATAGCCAGCTACTCGCACTGAATGTGAAAAATCGCAGAAATCTACACCAAAAACTACTCCCCCCAGTCGGCTTTCGTAAGCGTATGCGTGCGTATGAAGGCTGTAATGTCTAAATATTTGGTATCATTAGATTCAGAATTGAATTACCTTGATGATGATTTGAATTAATCTTGAATATCTTTGAAATAAATAGCCAGTTACTCGCATTGAATGTGAAAAATCATAGAAATGTACACCAAAAACACCCCCCCTAGTCGGCTTGCGTAAGCGTATGCGTGCGTATAAAAGCTTCAATGTCTAAATATTTGGTATCATTAGATGCAGAATTGAATATCCTTGATGATGGTGTGATTAAATATTGAATATCTTGAAAATAAATAGCCAGCTACTCGCACTGAATGTGAAAAATCGTAGAAATCTACACCAACCCCCCCCCCCTTAGTCGGCTTGCGTAAGCGTATGCGTGCGTATGTAGGCTGTAATGTCTAAATATTTGGTATCATTTAATGCAGAATTGAATTTCCTTGAAGATGATTGAATAAATATTATATATCTTTGAAATAAATAGCCAGCTACTCGCACTGAATGTGAAAAATCGTTGAAATCTACATCAAAAACTACCCCCCCAGTCGGCTTGCATAAGCGTATGCGTGCGTATAAAAGCTTCAATGTCTAAATAGTTGGTATCATTAGATGCAGAATTGAATATCCTTGATGATGATGTGAATAAATATTGAATATCTTTGAAATAAATAGCCAGCTACTCGCACTGAATGTGAAAATTCGTAGAAATCTACACCAAAAATTACCCCCCAGTCGGCTTGCGTAAGCGTATGCGTGCGTATAAAAGCTTCAATGTCTAAATGTTTGGTATCATTAGATGCAGAATTAGATATCCTTGATGATGATGTTAATAAATATTGAATATCTTTGAAATAAATAGCCAGCTACTCGTACTGAATGTGAAAAATCGTTGAAATCTACACCAAAAACTACTCCCCCCAGTCGGCTTGCGTAAGCGTATGCGTGCGAATGAAGGCTGTAATGTCTAAATATTTGGTATCATTAGATTCAGAATTGAATTACCTTGATGATGATTTGAATTAATATTGAATATCTTTGAAATCAATAGCCAGCTACTCGCATTGAATCTGAAAAATCATAGAAATGTACACCAAAAACACCCCCCTAGTCGGTTTGCGTAAGCGTATGCGTGCGTATAAAAGCTTCAATGTCTAAATATTTGGTATCATTAGATGCAGAATTGAATATCCTTGATGATGATGTGAATAAATATTGAATATCTTTGAAATAAATAGCCAGCTACTCGCACTGAATGTGAAAAATCGTAGAAATCTACACCAAAAACCCCCCCAAGTCGGCTTGCGTAAGCGTATGCGTGCGTATGTAGGCTGTAATGTCTAAATATTTGGTATCATTCGATGCAGAATTGAATATCCTTGAAGATGATGTGAATAAATATTGAATATCTTTGAAATAAATAGCCAGCTACTCGCACTGAATGTGAAAAATCGTTGAAATCTACACCAAACCCCCCCCCCTAGTCGGCTTGCGTAAGCGTATGCGTGCGTATGTAGGCTGTAATGTCTAAATATTTGGTATCATTAGATTCAAAATTGAATATCCTTGATGATGATGTGAATAAATATTGAATATCTTTGAAATAAATAGCTAGCTACTCGCACTGAATGTGAAAAATCGTAGAAATCTACACCAAAAACTACTCCCCCCAGTCGGCTTTCGTAAGCGTATGCGTGCGTATGAAGGCTGTAATGTCTAAATATTTGGTATCATTAGATTCAGAATTTAATTACCTTGATGATGATTTGAATTAATATTGAATATCTCTGAAATAAATAGCCAGTTACTCGCATTGAATGTGAAAAATCATAGAAATGTACACCAAAAACACCCCCCTAGTCGGCTTGCGTAAGCGTATGCGTGCGTATAAAAGCTTCAATGTCTAAATATTTGGTATCATTAGATGCAGAATTGAATATCCTTGATGATGGTGTGATTAAATATTGAATATCTTAAAAATAAATAGCCAGCTACTCGCACTGAATGTGAAAAATCGTAGAAATCTACACCAAACCCCCCCCCCTAGTCGGCTTGCGTAAGCGTATGCGTGCGTATGTAGGCTGTAATGTCTAAATATTTGGTATCATTCAATGCAGAATTGAATTTCCTTGAAGATGATTGAATAAATATTATATATCTTTGAAATAAATAGCCAGCTACTCGCACTGAATGTGAAAAATCGTTGAAATCTACACCAAAAACTCCCCCCCCAGTCGGCTTGCATAAGCGTATGCGTGCGTATAAAAGCTTCAATGTCTAAATAGTTGGTATCATTAGATGCAGAATTGAATATCCTTGATGATGATGTGAATAAATATTGAATATCTTTGAAATAAATAGCCAGCTACTCGCACTGAATGTGAAAATTCGTAGAAATCTACACCAAAAATTACCCCCCAGTCGGCTTGCGTAAGCGTATGCGTGCGTATAAAAGCTTCAATGTCTAAATGTTTGGTATCATTAGATGCAGAATTAGATATCCTTGATGATGATGTTAATAAATATTGAATATCTTTGAAATAAATAGCCAGCTACTCGTACTGAATGTGAAAAATCGTTGAAATCTACACCAAAAACTACTCCCCCCAGTCGGCTTGCGTAAGCGTATGCGTGCGAATGAAGGCTGTAATGTCTAAATATTTGGTATCATTAGATTCAGAATTGAATTACCTTGATGATGATTTGAATTAATATTGAATATCTTTGAAATAAATAGCCAGCTACTCGCATTGAATGTGAAAAATCATAGAAATGTACACCAAAAACTACCCCCCTAGTCGGCTTGCGTAAGCGTATGCGTGCGTATAAAAGCTTCAATGTCTAAATATTTGGTATCATTCGATGCAGAATTGAATATCCTTGAAGATGATGTGAATAAATATTGAATATCTTTGAAATAAATAGCCAGCTACTCGCACTGAATGTGAAAAATCGTTAAAATCTACACCAAACCCCCCCCCCTAGTCCGCTTGCGTAAGCGTATGCGTGCGTATGTAGGCTGTAATGTCTAAATATTTGGTATCATTCGATGCAGAATTGAATATCCTTGAAGATGATGTGAATAAATATTGAATATCTTTGAAATGAATAGCCAGCTACTCGCACTGAATGTGAAAAATCGTAGAAATCTACACCAAAAACTACCCCCCCCCCCCCACAGTCGGCTTGCGTAAGCGTATGCGTGAGTATAAAAGCTTCAATGTCTAAATATTTGGTATCATTAGATGCAGAATTGAATATCCTTGGTGATGATGTGAATAAATATTGAATATCTTTGAAATAAATAGCCAGCTACTCGCACTGAATGTGAAAAATCGTAGAAATCTACACCAAAAACTACCCCCCCCCCTTTCGGCTTGCGTAAGCGTATGCGTGCGTATAAAAGCTTCAATGTCTAAATATTTGGTATCATTAGATGCAGAATTGAATATCCTTGATGATCGTGTGATTAAATATTGAATATCTTTGAAATAAATAGCCAGCTACTCGCACTGAATGTGAAAAATCGTAGAAATCTACACCAAAAACTACCCCCCCAGTCGGATTGAGAAAGCGTATGCGTGCATATGAAGGCTTTAATGTCTTAATATTTGGTATCATTATATGCATATTTTTTAATTGTTATGTAAAACAATTATTTTTTCAATATCTGTGTACAATGTACTACATTAGTGGAACAAGAAAACTTATGCGGAAGGAATATCTGCGAAAGCTGTGATTAAGACGAAATTACACACGGAAAACATTTATTTGTTTTTATCAGTAAATAAGTAAATAAAATTAACTAGAAATAATTGCTAGTATTTATCTTTAATCGTTCAAGTAACTGGTTACTAGTAGCTAACTTTTCCTCCACAAGTAACTGGCTACTAGTAGCTAACTTTACTTCTACAAGTAGCCAGTTACTAGTAGCTAATTTTACCGATCTCATACATATTGTCGCCCCTGTACACACATATTGTAGTCCCTGTACATATTGTCGCACAAGACTTTTTAGATTGGACTGTTCTTAGTCTAAGATATCAGCTTAGAGTTGGCAAGTTGTAAAATATACCCTAAATATATTGTTAGCCAGAGATGATATTACTTAATATTTTCTTGCATTAACTTATACAGCACGTGGATTATTTAAATCAGCCATCTTTTCGTAAATCGTTGATAAAATGAAAACTAATATACATGTACATCTAATCAGCAGTTCTTGATTTTCATCAGTAAAGCGACATTGTAAGTTTTAAAAATTGCCTAAAAGATTTTGTTTTTTTTTTTTTTTTTTTTTTTTTTTTTTGACGCAATTTATAAATGAAATCGTTAATGATCATAAACAACATATTTTTGTCGAGTACAAAACATATCATTTTTAACAATGGCATAGAATACTATATCATAGTTTCATTAGGTTCAGCGTGCCGATTCTAAGTCGTGGAGTTTTATATCTGTTTGAGTTTCCATTAGTTATGTTTATCTTAACTTTCTTATTTTGTTTGTTTGTATTGTTGCTGTTGTTGCTGCTGCTGTTGTAAATTAATAAAACTGTTTTTTTCTTAGTTGGAAGTGTTGGAAAAGTATCAGGTTCCGCCATAAGTTTAGCTCCCAGAAATATAGGAAAAGGTTCAGCTGCAAGTTTAGGAATGGGAACATCGACGTCTTATACAAATTTAAGGAAAACTACTTCCAATATGACTTTGAAAGACGATATATTAAGAGAAGAAGATGGTACATCATGATTCAAACTACATTACAGAGTTAAGGGTGCACATATCTGACCGTAAAGAAACACCAATACAATAAAACCCGGCTATAGAGTCCAACTACATGTATTCATAAACTCCACCTGTCTATAGCAACCAATCTGAAGTATTCCCAATAGATCATGTTACCATATAAGGACCCTCTATATAAACTCCACCTTTCTTTAACAACCAGTTTGAAGTATTCCCAATATAAATTATGTTACTATGTAAGGACCCTATACATAAATTCCACCTGTCTTTAACAACCAGTTTGAAGTATTCCCAATATGAATTATGTTACTATATAAGGGCCCTCTATATAAATTCCACCTGTCTATAGCAACCAGTTTGAAGTTTTCCCAATATATGTTTCTATATAAGGACCCTCTATATAAAGTCTACCTGTCTCATGTGGATGAAGTCCACGTTTTCAGTTCCAAATGACTCTTCAACCTGTCTATAAAGTCAACTTGTTAATAACCTTAAAATTTTATAATTTCTGAAATCTATAACAGCTTAGTTTCTTTGACATTGTGAAGTATGAAGATTGGCAACGTGTGTGTGTGTGTGTGTGTGTGTGTGTGTGTGTGTGTGTGTGTGTGTGTGTACTAACTTGCATAGTTGTAGTTTTACAATTTAATGTTGTAAACAGAACAGTATTGACTGATAATATGTAAAATTTGAGAAAAAAATATATGTAGTCTTCCTTATCAGCAACTGAAGCCATCAGATATGAAAGTAGAAATACTCTATTTTATCTATTTTGTTTGATACACTTTTGTTTAATTTGCGATAACTTTGGTACTAAAAAAGACACAATACGTCATGATAAGTAAACTTTTACCATGTAATCTTATCAGATGAATAGTTCATCAAAATATTTAAAAAATTTAATTTTTTATAATTATTTCTAAATAATCATTTTTTAAAAATATAATGGAAATAATTTTATAAATATCATTATCATTACAATTTTTATATTAACACTATATTTATTCGTACATAAAAATGACCCTCTATAAAAAGTCGACCTGTCTACTTTTGCTTAGTCCTAAAGATGGTCTTTATGCACAGGTTATACTGTATATTAACTACAATAGAGACCACTCATTATTCACACATTGAAGTGCAATACAAAATGTATAGTAATATTATGTACATTAGTTAAAGATTGCTCTAAAGACCTGGAATCACCTGCTTAGCAAGACATCAAATTGTTTTTCTTTTTTAAAATCAAACAAGAACCTGTGGGTCATTAATGTTACATAATTATTTTGGCTATATTTCTTTGATATAAATTGTCTTTTAAGATTATACAAAGCGAAACAACAACAGATTTTCTGATCATAAAACTAATTACGTAACGTCGCGATGAAGTAAAAAAATCATTTTTATTGCTTTTTTTTTAATTAAATATATTGGGAAAATATTTTATTTTTGAAGGCTAGCGTTTTTTATTCAGTAATACAATAAAGTAAAACATTCTGTTAACCTTTTCTGTATACAGACCACCTATCATTGAAGACCAGCGTTTCAGTGTCATTTTACATCATATTTTAACCAAACAGAACCCGCCTTGAAGGTTTGTACTTTTTAGGCCCCATGAGTTGTCTTTATATACAGGTTTTACTGTGTATTCTTTTAAATCCAAGACAATAATTAATTCACAAAGACCACCGTGTACACACACACACACACACACACACACACACACACACACACACACACATAAGATTTTTAAAATAGTTATCCAGTCTGTTGTTGATTGATTGATTGATCGTTATTCCTCTTAAAGGTTTTTTTTTTTGCCACCAGAATATTTTATGTTGATGTTCGGAATACTAGTACATTTTAACTTTATTTTCTCTTATCCTTTATAAAACCACTTAAGCTACTAAAGACATCGAGTCATCTGTGGGGTAGGACATCTTGTGCTTTATTGAAGACTTTAATATGAAAGATTAGATGAACATCTCCAATTAAACCGAAAATAATGGATTTGTTACATTTCTGTAAGGGTCATATTTAAGCTGTTAAATTGGAGTAAATACATTGAGTTAAATTAATTTTTTAAAATGTTTTATTTACTTTTCCTTGGCCTGATGGTTGGTACTGTTCTCTGGCATAATGATTCATCGAAATATCGAAATTGTATAGTTTGCTTTCTACATGAAATGCAAAAAAAAAATGAAGGTCGATTTTTGGAAAATCCGGTTTGCTCGGCTGATCTGATACATTGTAGAAAGGAGCTTAAAATATAAACAGCAAAACTCCAAGTATTTCACCAAATAGGTTAACATTTGTACAACATTTAGATTACCTATTCTGTTAATCCGTAAATATAAGTCTGTCATGATGCATTTTTTTAAATGTATTCAAGATAAAATTCAAAAAATGCATCATGACAAGTTGAAAAATTATTGACAACCAAGAAAATATTAACTTTAAAAAGTAGTTCCTTTTGTTATTAAACGAGCCTTGCATTTCAGTTTATAAATGCATATTTAAGACAACCCTCTAGTTTTAAACAGTGGATTTGTTTAGTGTCACCATAGTACTATAACCACGAAAATGGGTGTTATTTTTATTTTTAATCAAGAGCGCGTCCAAAAGAGGTAAATGTAAAATCCTGTATTCCAATATGATTTTTTTCTTTTGTTCGCTTTTTTCTTTTTGTTGTTCCTTGTCATAAATTATATTTTATTGCCAGGTTCCTGTTTAAGCTACAGATTACTTTTTTACTTCCATAACGTATTTTATTCACACTATTTCATTTGTTAAAAAATAAAAAAGTACTAACAACTAAAAAAGACTTGTTTATCTTTTATTTATCTTTTATTAAAATGAAATACATGATTACCTCAGTTAGTTTGTTTATAAAGCATGTTTGTATGGCCGTCCCAGCAATGTGGCATTGTGTCGCATTTCACTATTTCGTACTTTTGGTTATTGCTATTTAATGATATTTCAACCTCGTGTTCATGTCCGTTATCCTCAGTTGTGTAGACAGTTACGGTTTGTCCTGCAGCTAGGTATTGCATGTCAGTACTGGTGACGTAAATATCGTGACTGTGTGGTCCTGGTGGATCATGATGAGTGACTGAAGTTTTGAAATGACCTTCGGGGCCAACCTGACTACTGGCACCGGTTAACATGGTACTTGGTGGCTCATTAAAGAATCTGTTGTACTTGCCCATGTGATTCAAGAGATGTTTGATAGCTGAAATTTCTTTTCCAGCGGCACTTCCTTCGTAATGGACAGGCATTATTGGATACCTCATTCTTAATTTACCTACCCCTGGGATAGTTGGCAGGAAGATTCTGGTTCCAGAAGCTACCATTTTACGGATATTTCCTTGTCTGTCAAGAACACCAACAGCGGATTTAGTGGTATCAGCTGGATCTTTGTTAACTTCGCCACCTTGAAAAAATTCTGCTGGTGTATGGTAGAACAGCTTGTAGTTAGTACCGTTGTAGGCAGTATCTACTGTCAAACCACCGTTTCTGTATCCTCCTCCTGCTTTACGTGTAACCGCATTTGGATCATGGTTACGCTGTCTGTATTGAAGGTTGTAAGGGTTCCATTTATATAAAGGTGTTAGATAGATAATTTCCATTGGGATGGCGTATGAGTATCGAACGTTGTTTTGTTCGCAGACCATTGGTGAATGTTTGTTAGAAGCGTCTGAATGGTGACAGTCTTCTAATTTCACCTCTGCTACTTTTGGTTGTGTGGTTTGGGCAACAAATAAATTTTGATCTGCAAATCCTCGGTGTACTTGTTTAACACCCATGGCTCCTTTGTCTTCATATTTGAACCATCTATGGTAATATGCAGTATTTAATGGTGTATCATTGCGTTGTGTAATATCCAATACTGATAACCCGAATGAATGGTCATTTAGTACAGCACCGTAGTTGTCTTTCCCTGGAATTTCTTTCATGATTCGATCTAGAAGTCCATTTCTGTGAGATTTTGGTACAAATTCTCCATATCCTTCATCGGGTAGATATCGACTTCCTCTCAAATCGGCACCTAGGTGGAATCTGGCAGCTCTAGTTTTGGTGAAGCTAGTCATGTTTCTGTTGTGGGTTAATCTTGCTGCCATATCATCTACAGGTGCAATAGCGGCCAGTGGTACTTCTTGTTGTATTGGATGACACAAGATTCTATAGTTCCACTGTGCAAATTCTGCGGTACCGTTTACATTTATGATTGTTGTTGGGAGGTAAGACAGATTTTCGAGAAGATGTTTTCCACCGGTGTAAGAAGTGTAACGAATTTTCTCTTGTAATTCGAACCAGCTCTTTGCGTCAATGGAATGTCGGTCACTTTGGAACGGTTCATCAACAGTATTAGACTGAGATGTCCATGCACCTTCCAGATAACACATTACCGGCTTGAAATATTTCCTGTAATCTCTAAAATGATGATTTTGGAATTTGAAAGCCTTGAAATAATTTCTCATTTCTTCAATCTGTTCAGCTACAGTTTGTTGGGCTAAAACAGATGGTGGAACATCAGGAAATGGAATATCGTCTAAAGCATGATAGGCTGTAGATGAATGACTGGGCATGCGCAATTTATAGTCGTTATGTCGTGTGCGGAATTCAACACCATTCAGAACGCCAATAAATTCACCCATACCAACTGTTCTATCGTAGTTTGAATGGTCATGAATTGAACATAAAGAATCCAGTGTATATGTGTTAGCCATGTATGGGTCATCTCCGTCTCGGCTTATACGTTGTTGTTTTAATCCAGAATCGCCATCAGATCGAATCCTTTCTTCTACAAACAGCTGTTGAAGCATAACCTGTGTAAAAGAAAAAAAACACGAGAGTTATAACTTAATCCTTCAAACAATGAAAGCTCTCTATTTATTTAAGCTAAAATATTTTACGTTATGCCATATGGATTGCCTATTAGCTACCATGTATAGACACTCTAGAGTCAGATGTTATAGAAACAATATTCTTTAAATCCAATTTTTTAAAAACTGCAAGTTTCAGCGGGGCATACTTACAAGTCACATCTTGACAAAATTGAGTTATATATAATAATCATAGTTTGCGAATAATTTTTATTTATTTTATTTTGGTTTTCAAAAAGGTTTG
This sequence comes from Tegillarca granosa, assembly GCA_029721355.1. Lineage (NCBI taxonomy): Eukaryota > Metazoa > Mollusca > Bivalvia > Arcoida > Arcidae > Tegillarca > Tegillarca granosa. Next base: position 44,234,009 of record CM056597.1, on the reverse strand, counting down.
CGATAGGCAAGGATCTAGGCGCACCCGGGTGTAAAATCAGCCAATTTAATTTTAGGTTATGGTTTCGAAAAAAATGGAGTATCTATCTCGGTCAATAAACATTTAAACCAAATAAAAAAGATCTTTACAAATAATTATATGCATGAATTTTGGACATTTTTTGATTATTTTATTGATAATTCTGTTTTTGAACATCAATTTCTCACGGATACCTCATGTACAGTAAGAACACTAACTCTTTTCTACATTTTATCTTTCCCGATATTTAACAATTGCTTAATTATTTGAAAAATTTAAGGGTTAAATTTTACTTCAATTTTCTTAACTATTTTATGTTCAGTTCCAAAATGCAGCCACTTGATACAAATTTTTTCCACCCATTTAATGCGGTACTTTTTCGTGAGTTATACGGACACCAATATACAGCTGGATTTTAGGTTTTATTCAGCCTGTGATTAATTTTTTTGAAAATATTTTTTTATTTGCCAGCAGTTCATTAAATATTTAAAAACTGTAAACTTTATTTATCTTTAAAATATTGCTTAAACTGTGTTGCTAGGGGCGTCTGCGCGTGTGTGATGTTGAGAACTTTGCACCGTATTGAAGACTCCAACATGACTGATTACATGAACACCACCGACCAAGCCAAATACAATATTATTAACTTTTTTAATTTTTAAGCGACATTGTTCATCTAGTAATTTTTCAGAAACATTTTCTATTTCTTACTTTTATGTTTCTTTCATAAAATTGTTCCTTTTTTTTCTTATGTATTAAGTGCAAATTTTGGAACGGTACATTTGAATATATATATGCACTGGGTTAATGTTAAATAGTATATAATAAAACGGTACGTTTTAGTCATTTTTTTAATATTAATATGAAAAATACGACAGCGAATGGTGTCGAATGTCTGTTCAATTACAGAACCATCAATTCCATAGATAAAAATTATCATCAAATATGATAATTAAACGTTTGGTATAAAATGGTTATAATAAAATGCATCTTTTAAAAGTGTAGTTTTTGTAAAAAGCAAAGCCTATTCTAATTTCGTTTAAAATTTGTTCATTTAAAACAGTTTTTATTTTGCTATCAATGAAATAGGTAACGCCTTTTCACTCCTACACGTATTCTTATTCAAAATTAAGTCAACATTTTTCCGTCTTAATTTTTGCAATCAAATGAAATATCGTCAGTGAAAAATTAATAACTATTTTTTTTAATTTTCTATCGTGCAATAAATGTTTATATATGTGCAGATGTCTTCGATTTTGATGTTTGCTAATTTAATCCTGAAAAACGTAATCTGACATAACAGTTTGACATTTTCAAAAGCATTATGCTTTTAAAGAAAATTGAAAAAAAAAACACCATTCATTATTGTGCTGTCTATTATGACTTGTTTCATTTTTAAACAATAACTGTAGTTTCTTGTCACAAATATTGAAATATCGACATTTTTGGAAAGGAATGCAAAATTAAAAAACATCGATAATATCGGTGTAAAAATGCCGTTTTAATAAGAAATATTTAAAGGACTCGATATATTGTATTTTTTAACTATAATTATTTATTAGAAGTACACAGCATAGTTTTACAAAAATATTTTTCACTAAAAATTAAAATGAGAAATTCACAATTTTTTGCGTCTGGTTTACCACCACGCGAGTTTAAAACCAGCCAAAAATAACTGCGTCACTTCACCAAAATCTTTCTTATCCATTCGAATTTTCATAACGTAATACTGAGGTTAAAAAAGCCTTGTTGTTATAAAAAACTTTTTTAATAATAATAATAATAAAATCAGTGAACGATTTCAGATATCAACTTTCATGTTTGCAGAAGAAATTTTTAAATCGAAAGGGTACCAAAATTAACTACATGTATATAGTTTTTACCATTGATGTATGTAGTGACAAATTACGAATGATATTTCAAGATAAGTGAGTTAAAATACCAAATTGGGAATTATTTTTTAATTCTTTTTTATTTTATTTTTTTTCATTATTATTATTTTTAATTTATTTAGTTTATTTATTTTTTTTAAATCAACATTTGCCGCAGTGTATTGAACATTTTTATTCTCAAATAAATTGTATTTTGATAAATGTTTCGTTTGTTTTGTGTTTAGCATCAAACTTTCTATAAGCAGAGAGGCGATTAAAAACGTCGATTTAATTACAACAGCCTGGTTATAGCAGTGCACAATCTGTATAAGATTAACAGATGCTTTTGTCTCACTATACAAACGTTTTGGGTTACTTAATAAAAATCACATAATTACTGTAATATTTATGTCTTTTGACAATTAATTAATTAATTAAATATAGATACTTTTGTCTCACTTATATACTAACGTTTTGTGTCATTTATAAAAACACAAAGACTTACTGTATCATTATTATTATTATTAATTTTTTCTTTTTGGACAAAAAATAAAAATAAATAAAAAAACAAAGGTACTTTTGTCTCATTTACATACTAACGTTTTGTGTCACTTTATAAAAAAGCACAAAGACTTATTGGATATTTTTTTTTTTTTTTTTTTTTTTTTTTTGACAAAAAATAAAAATACATGTAAATAAAAAAAAAAAAAATAAAATTCTGGTTTTATTATGTACATTTTCAATTCTTACCTGTCTTGATAATTCCTCTAGAGATTTTTCCAGCAAAGCAATTCGCTCTTTATCTGGTAAAAGGCTTCTTGGTGAAGGTGTGGTGGTTGTCGTCGTCGCTGCGTGATGGTGGTGATTAGCTCCAAAAGTTAAGCCAAGAAGGCTTACAACTAGAACTGCAAACATCATATTCTGAAAATCAAAATTGTAAAAAATGCACAAGTTACATAAAAAAGATTATTATGGAGACTTGAAAATTGATATACATTGACATATCACAATTTAAGTCTTAACATAATTCTTAAGGAAGAAATAAAATAAGTTTATACTACCGTTTTGCCTTCTCTGGTCAAGTGTCTGTACCCGGAGAATTGCAAACGTTTTAGTGGAGTAAGAACTGACCATATTTATATACAAAAAGTGTTAACAAGCACCTGTCTATCACAACACTTCGTGCTCATAAATATCAAATACATTATCTTCTTGATAAGTGATATCTGCTATATTGTCTTCATCTGTCACTTCAACTTCAGTTCAAATCTGATTTTGGATAATTTGAAGTACTATTCAGAACAAAGCTCAAGAAATTTAGGTTACAAAAATTGCAAAATAAACATCGTCATTGTTATTTTATGATAAAGTAAGATTAATATGAATTAATAGCTTTGTTTATTGATCATAATGTACTTATATTTCGGTACTTATTACAAAAGTCATCATAAAAGTAAACATTTTAGGACAAAGTTATTATCTAATGATTACAGCGTGAACTAGTTTAGGCAAAGATACATATCCTTTTAATGTTGAATCTAGGTTAGTCTTAACAACACTTACGAACAAATATAGTATAATAATAATAATAATAATAATAATAATAATAATAATAATAATAATATAATAATAATAATAATAATAATAATAATAACAATAATGATGATTGATGGTGATGATGATGGTAATAATAATCATAATGATGATGATGGTGATGATGATGATAATATTAATCATAATGATGATGATGATGATGATGGTGATTATGATGATGATGATGACCATGATGAAGATGATGATGATAATAATATTGACGATAATAAAAATAATAATAAATGTATTGTTTGCATTCTTGTTCGAACATTTTACCAGGACATAAAAATTAGGTTTTTTAAAAGGTTTAAATTATATTATTAACAAAACATTTAATAAGTCGATGATATCTCTATAATGTCTATCTTCAAGTGAAATATTTAAAAAAAAATTCAACAAATACAATGTTATTGGAAGTCTTCTGTTTGCATATATCATAGTTTTTGTTTTATATTTAAAAAGTCTATACAGCAACAACTTTTCAATAGCCATTTAACTAAGTAAATAAAATCAATTCATATTTTAAAAAAAAACAATCAAAACTTATCTGAAATATGAATATATGACTTTTTCATAAAATTTTTATTTGGTTTTTTATGCAACTTTTCACAACATCGATGTTTGAAATTTATTGTTCTGCTAGGCTTATTGTCGATCTCGTTCTTTCTCTTACAAATCGTTTACCACAGTATCTGTGAAACCAATTTACACAAAGAAAATGTGTTATAGTGTAAAGCTCCCACAATACATTTCTAGTGTAGCAGATAATATGAAATATAGATAACTTTTTTGTATACATCTACTGGCTCCAGTTTCACAATCATTTCTCGTATAAAAATGAAACACCCAAACAGTTCTGTTAATTTTCAATATATGTAGATATTTAATGTGTCATTTGCCAAATCAAGCCAAACTTTATACATCTTAATTCTTGTTTTGTTTTCATCTTTTATTTCTAGTTCTATGAAAGATGGTAAACATTTGCTAAATTTATCTAAGTTATATAAGTAAGTAAGGAATTATTGAGAAACTGAAGCCTGGGGCTATGCACTCTCTAATATAGAAATACACATGTCGAGACTCGGAACACTAAATCGCCTATCATGTGGTAGAGTCTGATTAATGCCCCTCTCTGGTTTCGGTCGGGTTTATTTTACCATTGTTCTTTAACTTAACATTCAAAGCCTGTAAAATTTAAGATTTTATTGTATGGTCCATAATATATCTTGCGATTTATATGGTTCAAAATATGATTCTTATCAAAAATAAATAAACAAACAAACAAACAAACAAACAAACAAATAAATAAATAAATAAATAAATAAATAAATATCCCAAAATTTCACTTTTCAGGAGTTGCGAGATTCTGTAGTAAATAAATAATTCAACGCTATTTCGCTTTGGTATTTCATCAAAAACACAATACATGTACTTTGTTTATTTAATAAAAAACTAAGGTAAAGCTATTTTAATGATAATCAAGGAAACAAAGACGAGATGAACAAAGAACACCTAACAATACAAATTAGTAATAAATAGATAATGTTTTTCTGATCATAATATTGAAATTATACTACAATACGAATATATTTACTAACGCTCATTATTGATGCTGTATGACTTCTGAGTCTGTTCAGCTTACCATATTAAAATATTGAGGTATAATTATTTTTTCTCAAGTTACAGTTTTGGCTGGCAATCACTGATAGTTATTAATGACCAAACAGTCTCGCTTTTTGAACGATGATTTTTTTCAAAAAATTTGATTCATTGAAAGTTTAATTATATCATTTCAATACATCTGACATATCGGTAGTTATTCATTTATACAAAATATCATATTAAATCGTGGTATCATTCGTTTTTATTTTCTTTACTAACAGAAAATGTTTTATGATCAATTTATGTTCCATAAACCATCTGTGACGGCTATCATTGTATATTTAATTAAAGTAAATTATCCGGGTTGACCATATTATAATAACCAAAACAACAGCGGTTGCAATATAATTTCACTGATAATAAACTCAATACACCGCTTTCGCACCACATGAGGTTTTTTGGACTCAAAAGTTTTGCGTCGTATGAAAAACAAAATTAATGTTTATTTCTAAAATATCAGTAAACTTAGGTCAATATTTTAATTAAGATTGCATCCTAAGTGGTTTTAATTTATCTGCAAATAGAATTTCTGCTAGAGATACGCGTCTAATTAGAAGAACGACGGATACACGGGATAACTATTATAAATATTTAGTATTCTGATTGCATAAGCTACACAAACGAAGAGCGGAAAATTTGAGTAATGAAAGATCAACTTTGGCACCAAGCAAGCAACTAGTTAAAGAAAATTCTAACTAGAGCCAATCCAGTGTAAAATGTTTAAAATTCTGTTTTATAAATGATGGAATCAATATTTGATTAATTTCGAAGCACAATAAATGTGAATTATAAATCTGTGCGTTAAACATCGATTATTTCTCTGTTTACAGAAGGTTCCCCGTAGCGATTTTATGGCGTTTAGTACAAACGTTATGGAGCGTGTAGCAATGATAAACGTATATTAATTCGTTCCATTTTAAATTGAAGTGTTACCAGTACTCTTTCAAATATCGTACCAGATTTAAGAGTAATGAAGTAAAAGAAAATATTCATATATTTTATTTTTTACATCTAAGAAAGTCAATAGCTATTACGCGCCCGGACGAGTTTGACCGGCCTATCAAGAATACATGCCACATGACTTGGTCGGTTTTGAAGATGTTTATTTTCAAAGAACTTTTCAACAAACATTTCACATGACTTGTATGGCTGAGATTACGTCAACAGTTAAAAAAAACCCTTTAATTGAAAATTGATTAAATTTCGACTTAATTTTAATGGATATGTGAAATCGGATAATGTGTCTAAAATCGTTATAAAAGAACTGTTTAGAAGGCAATAGTTCGAGTTTAAGATGTACTTGAAAAGTCTTTTAAGAGTTCCTCTTTGTTAATCATATACCCTTCAATATGGTTAATACGGCATGCTGTGCTTGTCTTAGTAATTTAATAATCACAGATCCCGAAAGACGGCTGATGCAAAAAAATTATTAGGTATAAATTCTGTTAAAAGACAAAGACTTCTCTGTAAAATGAATTTGTATTAAAATATTGCAACTTACATAAACCATTTGCAGCAGATGCTTTTTTGCGAAAAAATAACTGCAAGTGACACTAGAATTCAGGTATTTTATTGAAGAAAATAATAATCGAAATTTTAAATGAACTCGTCGTTAAATTGAAATAAGAGCGAAATAGAAGACCTTATCATATAACAATTTGAATATGGTAAATAGAACTTCGTATTAAGTTAAAGACCTCGTCAAGACTTGTAAGATATGCATCTCAAATCCAACCGGAGATGATATAAAGGTTTTGATATATGTGTTGGCGTCACGTCCTTCTATGATTTTATATTTAAGAACGTTTTCTTTCTCTTACATTTAGTTCAGCATTAAATATTTGTTATATTCAATTCTGCATCTCCGATGCTTTATGCGTTTTCGAAATCCCAGTCATATTTTTTATACAAAAAAAGGAAGAAAGCATGTAGCTAAAATATGTACTTGGCAATACCTAATGACACTGACAACACGGATTTAATTAAAACGTAACAAAAGCTTTTTTCAGTTGTAATGCTTCTTACAGTAGCTTAATACAAAAGTATTTATTTTTTTTTACAAATGTGACAGTTACATAGATGTAGGACAATATGTAGGACACAGAACAATAAATGAAAGAAAATGGATAATAATAATAATAATAATAATAATAATAATAATAATAATAATAATTTCTATTTCTCAAACAATTCCTTCGAAAGTAAAGGGTATTTATTATGTTTTGACAAAACAGATTTTTTATCCATTGTTCACATTTCTGCATCTTGTCTTAAGTTTCGTATACGGAGATGTAAAAAAAGGATGTCTAACGAGAAGGTGAGAAGGTACAAATAATTATGTTTTACTTTTTTCTTTTGCACTTCAACTATATAAGAAATGTTGCTTGTTGCCTATTTTTCAGGTGACTTGGCATTTCAAAGGTACAAGTACATTATATAAACATATTCAAAATTGATACAGTGGAATTGATGCGTCATTTTGATTTTTTCACAATACGGATGCATTAAACATTAAATAAGCATTTTAATTCAATACTTAAATAAAACCTTTGAACATGAAAAACATGTATTCAGCAAAAGCTTATTTAACAAATCATAACAAATAAAGAAAAATCAATATATATATATATATATATATATATATATATATATATATATATATATATATATATATATATATATATATGTGTGTGTGTGTGTGTGTGTGTGTGTGTGTATACGTATATATATATATATATTTATTTAAATAGATAACTTCTAATCACGATTTTTTTTAATTTCATTCCTTTTTGCTGTAAATAAACAAAATCCTCTAACGGGTTGGTCACTTATTTAACGATTTTTTGTTATAAGCTTAGAGCTTACGCGCTGATGTAGAGTTGAATTTTACATAGTATGCAGACTTTTTATAAAATAGAATATCAAATTACGAATGTGCATGGTTGTTATTTCTACTAAAATTGATGGTGATATAAAAAGAAAAAAATAAGTAAAAAAAAAATAAATATAGCTTTTAATTATTCAGAAGCAATCAATCATCAAATAGTTTTCTTTAACAGAACTTTTAATCCGATAAACAAATTATAAATGAGGCACAAAGGCCAAATATAACAAGATGAAATTTCAATACTCTTCAACAAACGAACGAATTTGAACACACGCTATAAGAAGTGATTATTCATTATTAAATGAGTAGAATCATTAAAGTGACCATTTATTCATCTTGACATTCACTACATTATCGCAATCCACGGTAGCTAAGCCTACCCTAGCCTTGCGAAAAAGAAGATGCGTGAGTTATTACATAAAGATGCCTTTGTATGTCTTGAAGATATTCTGAACTGATGGAATAATGATAAAAAACACCTCAAATAAAATGGGTACTTGCTTTTATTCAAGGTATTCCATTTTTAAGTACATGTACTCATACATGTCCCAAGCATTGCGCGTCAGAGTCATGATCACAGGAACACCACTCACTTTCTCACGCATGTTTGTAAAATGCCCTTTCAGTATCGTTCCAAATTTTATAAAAAAATATTAACTGTCGATATACGTATTCTTTTTAAACTATTTTAACTTTTATTTTGTCTTTTTAAAAAATAGACAGAGAGCAATCGCACACTTTTGAACCCTCTCTTTTTTGAGAGGTCACATGGGAATATTACAAAGAACACCAGTAGATTTTAACGGAATTGTACAATTGTTTAATAAGACTTATTTATATATTCAGTTTTATATTAGAAAAAATACAACTGTAACCTTATCGGTGCATTCTTATGAAAAAATGTTATATGTTATTATGTAAAGAATTAGAAATAGCACACAAGTTTTCATGATATATATATATATATATATATATATATATATATATATATATATATATATATATATATATATATATATATATATATGTATATATATATATAACCTAACAACAATGCGCTATCTTGTCACCAGATAAAGATTTAAATACTGTATTTCTGTTTTATCATGTTAGTACTTTTTTATAAAAAAAATTTTGAGGTTTCAAATGTTTAGTTTTGTTCTCAAAATGCAGGAACTTGCATATTCTTACTTTGATTTTTTAATTTTTCCGAGAAAGCCCCCGAACCTCACCCCACCCCTCTCACAAAAGCGGGGATGCGCATTCGATGCACGTTTTGCTCTTTTTCTTTCTGTGTCACCCTTGACAGCTATGATGTACTAATCGTTCATCTCACACACTATCGCTTTCACAATCAAGCCATCTTTTGGTAAATAAAATATATACTTTTAACTTTATATAAGCTAAATACAATTCTGAAAACATATTCAAAATTAATCAAATGCTAGTAACATTGTATTAACAATCTAATTTGAAGATTTAATTCGGGCGCTTTTAAAATCAAGCGATTGTTAAAATTGTAATAATTTTAAATAATTAATTAAAGTAATTAACGATGTTTTAGTAAATAATTTTTTTTGTTTACCCAGGTTTCGGGGATTACCAACTACGTTACAATTTCCTTACAAAACATGAAAAATCATGCAGGTAAGTCTAATGGTTCCATTTCTAGCTATAGTTTTGGTTCCTCAAACATTTATATCTTTACAATGTATTTTTAACAAGAAAATTAACTTGATTTGATTTGTTTTGATTAGATTTGATTGGATTTACTGATGGTGGGGTTTTACGTCCTAATCAAAATTATTTCACTTACATCGAAACGTCATCAGCTATAGGTGAAGTGGCAGAAATTTTTACCTTTGCATTGCGCTTAGAATAATGTGCAAGAAGGGCTCTTTAGCGTGCCTTGTCTTCCGTGACACAGGACATCAGTTTTTGAGGTCTCCTCCAAAGGACCCCAATACTTTCATTTCTTAATGCCGAGTGCTTGGCGAAAGAAAAGAGAATACATTTTTTTTAGTATTTGTCAGGCCCGGCTGGGGTTCAAATCCCGACCTCACGCATACGAAGCGAGCACTCTACAAAGTGGTAATAGAAAAAACTATAATAAAACCATTTAACATAGATATACATGTATCCGTATTACTATAATTCCCTAAAAGATAATTATTATTCCTGTGAATATTTCCTGTTTAATAGACCATGTGATTGGAGAATATGGGATATATATTTATTCACGTGATTTTGAATAAAATAATTCACTAGACAACTAATATCTAAAAAAAAAATTAAAAATTAAAATTAAAGTTTAATCAATAATCAGACAACTAAATAACATTTTAGAGTGTTATATTATCTTGTATTTTGGTTTTAAATTACATAAGTCTATATATGTATTGACATTTTTAATGTCAGCCTTTTGGTTTTACATTATCAGCCATGATTTTCATTTATCAAACATTTTTCAGGAAATGCTTTCCTAATCATAATGCACACTTTACCCAAATAAAGTTACATTCATATAGATGTACCATCTGAAACAGTTTTTACTATGTAACTATGTTATTTAAGTATCTATGTTATTTCACCTAAATCCAATGAAAGTAAATTTGATACATTTTTAAAATTTCAAATAAATTATAGATTTATGTATTAAACGATTGCAGTTTCAAACGTGTATTTGGTAATAGAAACAGCAGTCATGATCACGAATCTGGAAACCAAAGTAAAAAAAAAAAACAAGAAGGTGTCACCTAGCAACTCTAAAAACAAAGGTAACAAATAAACCAGAAAGGGTAACCTAGCAGCCAAGATCACGAATCTAAAAACAAAGGTAACAAATAAACAAGAAAAGGTCACCTAGCAACCACGATAACGAATCTTAAAACAAAGGTAACAAATAAACAAGAAAAGGTCACCTAGCAACCAAGATCACAAATCTAAAAACGAAGGTAACAAATAAACCAGAAAGGGTAACCTAGCAGCCAAGATCACGAATCTAAAAACAAAGGTAACAAATAAACCAGAAAGGGTCACCTAGCAACCAAGATAACGAATCTCAAAACAAAAGTAACAAATAAACCAGAAAGGGTCACCTAGCAACCAAGATAACAAAGCTAAAAACAAAGGTAAAAATAAACCAGAAATGGTCACCTAGCAACCAAGATAACAAAGCTAAAAACAAAGGTAACAAATAAACCAGAAAGGGTCAACTAGCGACAAAGATCACGAATCTAAAAACAAAGGTAACAAATAAACCAGAAAAGGTCACCTGGCGACAAAGATCAAAAATCTAAAAACAAAGGTAACAAATAAACAAGAAAAGGTCACCTAGCACCGAAGATCACGAATCTTACAACAAAGTAAAACAAATGTAACATATTAAAATAAACCAGAAATGGTCACCTAGCAACCAAGATAACAAAGCTAAAACAAAGGTAACAAATAACCAGAAAGGGTCAACTAGCGACAAAGATCACGAATCTAAAAACAAAGGTAACAAATAAACCAGAAAAGGTCACCTGGCGACAAAGATCACAAATCTAAAAACAAAGGTAACAAATAAACAAGAAAAGGTCACCTAGCACCGAAGATCACGAATCTTAAAACAAAGGTAACAAATAAACCAGAAAGGGTCACCTATCAACCAAGATCACGAATCTAAAAACAAAGGTAACAAATAAACAAGAAAAGGTCACCTAGCAACCAAGATCACAATCTAAAAACGAAGGTAACTAATAAACCAGAAAGGGTAACCTAGCAGCCAAGATCACAAATCTAAAAACAAAGGTAACAAATAAACCAGAAAGGGTAACCTAGCAGCCAAGATCACGAATCTAAAAACAAAGGTAACAAATAAACCAGAAAGGGTCACCTAGCAACCAAGATAACGAATCTCAAAACAAAGGTAACAAATAAACCAGAAAGGGTCACCTAGCAACCAAGATAACAAAGCTAAAAACAAAGGTAACAAATAAACCAGAAAGGGTCACCTAGCGACAAAGATCACAAATCTAAAAACAAAGGTAACAAATAAACAAGAAAAGGTCACCTAGCAACAAAGACCACGAATCTAAAAACAAAGGTAACAAATAAACCAGAAAGGGTCACCTAGCAACCAAGATAACAAAGCTAAAAACAAAGGTAACAAATAAACCAGAAAAGGTCACCTTGCGACAAAGATCACGAATCTAAAAACAAAGGTAACAAATAAACCAGAAAGGGTCACCTAGCGACAAAGATCACGAATCTAAAAACAAAGGTAACAAATAAACCAGAAAGGATCACCTAGCGACAAAGATAACAAAGCTAAAAACAAAGCTAACAAATAAACCAGAAAGGGTCACCTAGCAGCCAAGATCACGAATCTAAAAACAAAGGTAACAAATAAACCAGAAAAGGTCACCTGGCGACAAAGATCACAAATCTAAAAACAAAGGTAACAAATAAACAAGAAAAGGTCACCTAGCACCGAAGATCACGAATCTTAAAACAAAGGTAACAAATAAACCAGAAAGGGTCACCTATCAACCAAGATCACGAATCTAAAAACAAAGGTAACAAATAAACAAGAAAAGGTCACCTAGCAACCAAGATCACAAATCTAAAAACGAAGGTAACTAATAAACCAGAAAGGGTAACCTAGCAGCCAAGATCACAAATCTAAAAACAAAGGTAACAAATAAATAAAGGGTCACCTAACAACAAAGACCACGAATCTAAAAACAAAGGTAACAAATAAACCAGAAAAGGTCACTTAGCAACAAAGATCACGAATCTAAAACCGAAGTTAAAAACGAGATCTATCATGTACCAATTTTGAATGTTATAAAGTATCATTCCATATAATGCATGACTGGTACATGAGAGATCTTCTGATTATATAATTTCAAATTTTTGCTCATAAAATCATTACAAAATAACATCCACAAATTTACAATTTAATTAATATTTTTAGTTTACAGGATAATGTTTGGAAGAAAAATTTGAGCTATTTTATTTTTGTCATTTTGAAATCCCATGCTTCATGTCAAATATGATTACACAATAACTTGAGGAATGATTGTGAAACTAGGTGCAAATGCACTTAGTAATAAGAGAATCATAGTAAAAACCATACTTAGATGTTAAATGTTTTGATTTTTTTCGTATATTCAATATCAAATGGCTAATACTATCTAGATAATTTTAGCATACATAATGAAGATATTGTTTTTATTTGCATAAAATGCAACTATGATCATTCTTATTAAAATTATAAATTGTAAAATGTGTAATGAAATAAAAATGAAAAAAAAGTATAAGGCACTAATGTACATTGCACATTTCGAACAATATAATGTTTTAAAATGAAATCACATGAATTACTTTAAAAACATGTGATATATTATGTATGTGTATTCAATCATTTTGTTTTTACTCATGTTGTAATTTTAGTTTTACTAAATATAAAACATTTATTTATTTATTTATTTATTTATTTATTTATTTATTTATTTATTTATTTATTTATTTATTTATTATTTTATTTTATTTATTTTTTATTTATTTATTTATTTATTTAATCATTTATTTATTTATTTCAAAAATACATCATAAAGTTGTCAAATAATAAAATGTATGTGTATTCAATCATTTTGTTTTTACTCATGTTGTAATTTTAGTTTTACTAAATATAAAACATTTATTTATTTATTTATTTATTTATTTATTTATTTATTTATTTATTTATTTATTTATTTGTTTGTTTATTTATATTTATTTATTTATTTTTTATTTATTTATTTATTTATTTAATCATTTATTTATTTATTTCAAAAATACATCATAAAGTTGTCAAATAATAAAGGTTTGAAAATAAGTAGAGTATTTGAATCATTTTAAGATTATGTCCAGCTAAATCTTTTCTTATTCAAAATGAAACGGAAAACATGACAAAACAAACGAAAAAATTAACACAAATTACGTGTGATAAAATCTATTTTTTCAAACAAGACACTGCTTATAATGAGAAAATTGTTTAGTTTTGAAACTTACATGCAACTTCATTCTCTCTATTCGTTATTTGTGATTATATTTATTAGCCCAATGATGATTACATTTTATTTTTCATATTAGCTCAATGCTTTTTTTGTTTTATGAACTTTTTTTCCATATCATTTTGCCGTTTTCCTCTTCCTTTGTCTAACTCCAATTTCCTTATATTGATTGAGTACAGTAGTACTGTATTTGCAATTTAAACTTTATTACTTTTACAACGATTTGGAAACAAGTTGTGCAACTTATATTAATCTAGCTCGTTGGCCCGAGTTGTAGCGCGCGTGAAGTCTTATTGTGGGAGGAAAACCGGAGAACCCAGAGAAAAACCCACGTGCTCAAGCAGGTGACCTCATACCTTATCACATACGACGCTGGGAATCGAACTCCGGTCGCATTGGTGATAGGCGGAAGTGCTTACCACTGCGCCACTTGAACACCCAAGTGTTTGCAATTGCTGTTTGTATGGCAAAACACATCAGAAGTTCCCCTCTTTCAAAACTACGAACTAAAAATATTCATATCACTAAGAAAAATTTAAAAACATGCAAAGATTTGAATAAGAAGATTTTTAACAGATCTTTGAAAAAAAGTCTCCGGCTTTATTGAAAAGGTGATAAATTGTCGGTACTGAAGGTACTCGGAATTAAACACAGATTTCAGTTTTCATTCATGTTGTATAGAATTTAAACACTTGATATTGTGACGAATTTGCACGTCTATACCGTAACTTTACTATAGAATACAGAACTTTGTCGTCGAAAACAACTTTTGAAATAATGATTGCTTCCTAAGTAATTCATCAAAAGCTGTAAATTCTAGTCTTGAAGCATGAAAAGTTGAGTTTTATATCTATGTTGTGTTATCTTCCGTTCTAAAATACCTCTATACCCAAACTATATTCTTATTAACTATATCATCATACATATTTACTAAATTAAAAAAATGAATTAGTGCCATCAGTCGGATAGTACAGTAAAACCTGTTTTAAGAGGCCACTAATGGGACAGGACAAAAGTGACCGCTTAAGACAGGTGACCTTTAAATCCAGGTTGTTTTCCAGAAGATATCTTTGAAGGAAAAAACGAGTGAATTTAATCATATATATATATATATATATATATATATATATATATATATATATATATATATATATATATATATATATATTTATATATATATATAATGTATGTGAGATATGAAGTGAAATGTTTGTCAACATAATACATAATAAAGTAAAGATCTCATGCAAAATAATCAGTGATTGTTTTCTGTTTTATGGATTTTAATAACATTTTGGAGAGAGAGAGAGAGAGAGAGAGAGAGATAGAGAGATCAGGATTAATCAGACGAAGCCATGTATATATTTCATAATGTCAATTAACAAGCGTATACAGTCTATTGTTATTTATCTTAGAGGTTTTAGATAACAAAAGAAGGAACCTGTCACTGTCCGTCTTAATGTAAGGTGATATCACTAAATAAAAACAATTTTACTTTAATGAAATTTTTAACTTTTAGAAGCTATAAAATCAGTTTCATTTGAATCGTTTATAAATCGCAAAGACTTAAATAATTAATGTACCGGTTATTGTGATACGTTTTGCTGAAGTATCTTTAAATCACTGCCTGCATAAATCATTAATTTTTTCATCATCGCTTACATGACTTCACCGTTTTTGTTTTTTTTTTTTTTTTTTTTTTGGTTTTTTTTTTTGTCTTGACCTTTATTACTTTCGAAATCCTTAATAAATCCGAATTATCTCTGTACAATATTCAAATTTGCATTCGTCCGACATAAAATTCGTCCGCTTATTTGCGGGATGAAAATCCGGATTCGCTTTTTTGATAACATCTTTTTTCTTTCTTTAAGTGTTTAAATGCTTAATGTTTATTAAATAAGACAAAGAAAAAGTGAATACTTCTCAAATAATATTATTGTTTTTACTTATAAATCGACTCGACAAGTGCGATACGGCTGAGCAATCAGCTTAACATAGTATCATAAACAACATTACCAAGTCATGTGACAATTATCACGTGATACCATCAAAGCAAAATGGCCGTCTAATCCAGGTTCTTCCTCGTTGCCGGTCACAAAATTAGTGGCCGCTGACCGCGTTTCGCAGGTGACCGTTT
The DNA here is from genome assembly GCA_029721355.1 of Tegillarca granosa. NCBI lineage: Eukaryota > Metazoa > Mollusca > Bivalvia > Arcoida > Arcidae > Tegillarca > Tegillarca granosa. Next base: position 44,217,800 of record CM056597.1, on the reverse strand, counting down.
ATTTCAGGTGAAATATTTAGTAAAGTCCTTTGGACGGGATTCAACCTGACCGCTATCGGCAGGTGACCGTTAATTCCAGGTGACCGCTAAGGCAGTTTTTACTGTATATGGTACATAATGCGTAACTCAATTCACAGCATCCTTCCGCAAAAACAACTTATGTGCAACAGCTCTTACGATATAGTTTATTAATTTCCTTGTGTCACAATGACGACCGCGTTTCGCAGGTGACCGTTTATTTCAGGTGAAATATTTAGTAAAGTCCTTTGGACGGGATTCAACCTGACCGCTATCGGCAGGTGACCGTTAATTCCAGGTGACCGCTAAGGCAGTTTTTACTGTATCTTACAACCTGTCTTTATTTTAATGGAATATGCAATACTTAATTTAAAACTAAAGTTTGTTCCCTCACGCAAAGCATTCCTTAGCTGGCTTTGAATTTATATAATTTTGGAACTTTGGATTCATTATTTTTCTACTACTTGGCTTATGTTTTTTCTAATAAACTTTTTGGGCCCTACTGTCACTGATGCGGAATGATTTTTCGAAATGTGCATGTATGGTACATCAAAATTTAACAGGTATTTTTGTTATATGTCTATTACTCAATGTTAAAGTGCAAATGATTTAAAAAAGCAACTTGAAACAAAATAACGAAGATAAAAGAGGCACGCTATACATATACAGCGAGAGTAATTTTGTCGAATCTAACAGAACAATCTACAGACAATAAATAGGGGGTTCTATGGGAACTTCCTGAATACCTTATTTTTTTCTTTGCTTTGAAAAAAAAAAACAATTCATTGACAAACTATTAAAGGGGAAACACAACTTTATGCCTTACATTTTTTTTTACTAAACAAAACATCTCTATACCCTGCTGATTACATTTTAGATATTAATAAACCTAAATTTGAAAAAAAGCAATTTGTTTATCAAAACTAGTAAAAGCAAAAAGCAAACAAGTTGGATATACGTTTTTTCCTAGATCTAAATAATCTCTTATAACCACAATGATATTATTATTATTATTTTATTTAATTCAAAGACAAAAGGAATGGTTTTAAATTTCCATTTTATTTACTTTTCTTGGCTCGATGGAGACGTTCCTCAAGGTATCTACATTTCTTACAAGTACAATATGTTCCTGATTGTTCAAATATTGATGGTTTTCGCATTAGAATTTTACTTACAATGCCGAGTGTTTATTGTTATCATAAGGATATCGTTATCACAACCTACATACATATACATCACTGTATATTTTTCCAAAAAATACATAGATTCTATATCCGTATGTCAGTCTATCGTATATGAAATCTTGCATTCCAAATTTCATCTTGTTTTCCATTTCCGTTAAATTGTAATAGTAACAAACTTTAAAGTAAGTATAATGAAATGTTAAAACATAAGCCATAAAATTTTTTTTAAAAATTTAATAAAAAATTTATTTAATCTGAATCCTACATCCTTGCCTTGCGCAATGACTGATAACGCCAGTGAGAATCAATGTCAAACAAATATTAAAGTCCTATGAAGGTAAGTACATGTAGGTTCTGTATGCTACTTCGCCGAGTAGCATATCTCTTCGCAGTTATTTTAAACTTAAATATATGTTAATCTTAATGATAAAAAAATTATTCTTCCCTCTAAGTTAAAATGGTAATTTAAACAATGATTGATGATTAATTGTTTTGTAATTATTAAGCTAATGTTTTTTTTTTAATGTGTGTTTTTATGATACGCTTGTTTGTTAAAAAGTGGAATGATTGAACATCCTTTAATAGTACTTTAACAACCATATTCGACATTTATTTGATATTTACTGTAGTGCCCGTCCAAAATAAGGACTTTCATTATCAGTGAATTAAAAAAAAGGCAGTTCTTTTATTGGTATTGTCTGGTTCGGCTATTTTATCATTGACGTTTTCGTGTTTTTTTTTCATGAATGTGCACACCAAAGAATAAAATAAAGTAAAGTAAATGTTTATTTGTGCAATTTTTTCTTCTTCAATTATAAACACATTTTTAGTATAAAATTGTTTTTTACAGGTTACTCAATCTAAAAGAAATTTGTCTTAAATGATACAGGATTGCCCAAAATCCTCTTCATCTATAAACCCAGATATTTTTTTTAAACAAAAAAGTACCAGAAATTTGACATAAACTAAATAAAGGAGGAAATTTGTTACTAAATCGTTTTTGTTACAACCAACGTAAACAAGAACAATAACCATATTTATTATATATATATATTAAAAACCAAGTTAAAGTAAAATTGGAGGCCATGAAAATCCTATCTATTTTACAGACCGTGTTACTTACATTAACGCAGTTAAAAACTTAAATAACATATGAATTTTTTAACCAAACAACCCTAATTTATATGCTGTGCATTAAAAATTAAGAAAAAATATGTTTTTAATGTTCACACTGTGTAAATGCTTGTTAAATGTTATACAAAAGGTGAATTACTATCTAAGGGAATAAATCCGAACCCTTTTGTTTTGGCTAGTATGTTAAGTTTTAGATGCCAAATATCAAAAACTATTATTGGTTTCTTATTTACAGTACTGTTTAACTGTTTAAGATCAAGCAATGTTGCTGACTTTTTAAGGACTGCTTTTGTGGGTTTTTCAGTCCTTGTTTAGATCTACAGGATGAATATTTCAGATTCAATAGTGTTGGTTTAGTTTATAATATAAAGTCTATATTTGTTTAATCAAACTTTTTAAAGAACTTTTATTTTTAATTATTGTTTTTGTATTATTATCGATAGTGATATATGTATAATGTTGGTTTTTTTATATTTCTTACTAACTAAACATATAGCTTTTTTCTATTTTCAAAAAAAAAAAAAGAAAAAATTCTCTATTGTTTGAACAAACTTTACAATTATTTAAAGACGCATTACGTTTATCTATATCGAAAGAAAAATTCTAAAAATATTTTATCAATATAAATTGATTGTTTAACGGTCTGTGCAGTTCATTCACTTTAGTTCACTCTTATAAGCCCATATTAAATGGAAATTCTAAAAGCTTGGGACAACTCGATAAAGTGTTATTTATCAGCTTTTAGCATGCGCGGAAGTTCTTCATGTATGTAAACAATGTCGTCGGCAGATAGAAAACGTGTTTGTACAAGAATGACCCGAGATTCTGCAAAGAAAAGAACAAGGGTCAATTGGAATAAACTCAATCTAAGGATTCGAATCGGCCAGACTCAGATGAAAAAATGGCTGTAAATAAAACAGCAGTTTGGCTTCGACAAAGTGGTCGCATTGGTCTTAAACACATGCTCTTTTGCTGTGTTTGTTGACGTTGCTTCGTTTTTGTTAAAGAATCACGTTATCAATGATTTAAAATAAGATCTTTGGTAGATCAAATTAGAAGACCATGAATTTCAACGCAAGTAAAGGTTATACATAAAACCAAGTATTCCATTTTTCATGAGCGACATAGTTAAGAAAAAATGTGCAGTTTATTTACTATCCATAGGAAAACTTAATACAGCTTAAAAACAATACCATAAAATACTAAAAAATGAAATGTACTACAATAAGAGTATTAAGAACTCGACACAACTGAATAATGAAATAAAATCGGGAAAGAATTTTTAGCTAAAATATGTATTTGGTCATATCGAGTGCAACTAAGAACAAGGCGAAACCAATGAACAAAACAAAATTTTATATTTAAAGAGTGAAAGAATTTAATATCAGTAATTTTAAAAAATAAAAAAGGCTGAAGAAGCTGAAAGTGATTAATTTTAGTGGTATAAATAATTTCTGTTGTGTTAGTCAATTTCATTCATAGAACTGTCATATACCATTTTTGAAATTAATCATAAAATACATTTAAGAATGGTATATGTATTGTCATAAACTATTTTGGAATGTATTTTATGATGTAATTCAAAATTGGTATATGACAGTACTACCTGTGTCCACTTAAAAGGTACATTTAAATTTCAAACAAAATATATTAGTTAATTGATTAACCCGAGTGTTCTTGTTATCAGTATACAATTTAAAAAAAAAATTATTTTGACACAAAATTTATGTTTACTTGAAATATTCAGCCGTAATATTATCGACAGAGACTTTATTATATAGATTGTTTAAATCATTTCTGTCTATACACAGAATGCTGGAACAGACACGTAGTAGCGGGTTTAGGATTGACAAGAAATTCTTTTAGGCATTTTTTGACCGTAGAAATACAGATTCTGTAAGAAATCACAGAATTATAGTTTTATCACACTTTCCTATACAAAGTTATATAAATGTTTCTTATTTGTAAGCTGAAAACCTGTAGGGTTTTTTTTTTTTAGGTTTTTGTACAAAATCATAAAAGCAGGAAAATTTCCTGCCTGTTACGCTGATACAAAAACTGTATCAAAATGAAACAAAACCTTTAACAAAATATGCGTTGAAGTTGTGATTGATACATTGATTTAAACCGTGAAAAAATTCATAAAAATTATTAATTTTTACTCTAAATTCTAAAACGTTCACCCAAAATATCACAAAGTTTTAGATACATATCATGTATCTTTATCTGATGGATATAAGTAATTATAATGATAAGTAAAGTAATCAATAGATGTGATATAGCGACTTTTTCATCCCAGAAATATACTTACAGTTGTATAATTATCAGTAAAAACTGTAATTAAAATAACAGAATTTTTCTCATCAAATGTAGATTTTCGTAGTTGATGACGTATAATTAACAATAACTAAAAAGAAAAACGAACTAGATCACAAGACAAAAAAAAAACGGAAGGACTGAACACCCAGTAAAACATATTGAGTAAATAAGGAAAACTACTTACATTGACAGACACAAGATACAATGAATGGTAAAGCAACCTATTTACTTTACAATACACAGAAACAAGAAACCAACATCCGGTCACAGTGGTTCCGTTATCCATAATTACCTGATTATAAAATTTTGTTTGAATTTTTTTTTAATCTATATGGACAGCATAAACGCACTACGTTTTGTAACATAGTTATTATAAGACAAAGTCAGTTCAGTACATATAAAAGAGTGAAGTAAGGGCAAAATGTGGTACCGTAATTAATAAATTATCTCCAGTGATTTAAAACAGAGGAAATGGGCTTATTTTTTAGTGTGACTATTCCATTTTTTTTAAATTCTATTCTACGATGGATATATCTTTTTAGTTTAAATATATTAGCATATATGAAACATAATTTTTTTGTTCAAAATCATATAAAAATGGAATAATCGTACACATTAAAGGTTAATTCAGCAGTTTTCATTTTCTAAAACTCTCTCTTTTATATTGAGCTTGAAGTGTGACGCGTTTTCTTCAAATAGTTTGATGCTTTTGGAATTTATTATAACAAAGTAAGCCCTTTAAGATGCATAAAACGGGTGTATACCTTTTTTAATGTTTTAATGTATTAATATTGTGCGAGATGAATTTGAGTCACTTCGTGATAATAATTAATTTCAGAAAACAGCCTCACTTTGAATTTAAATCATTTATATTTGACAATATTACAATAACCACGTGGTACTCATTGTACATCAACCTGGGAACAACAAATGAATTTATCTTTTCTATTTATTTTGTTCTTGCATTTTAACCATCCTACTTTAACGGTTGGTTGGTAGTATTTTTACTTCTCCTTGTAGGTTATGTGAAAGAAGTGACCACTCATTACCATTATAATGTAAGGACAACGGTAAGAGTCTGAACGTTTCTTAACATAGTTACTGAGTATTTAAATATTTCAATAATAATGCCCTTCACTGGATCCAATGAATGAATCTAAATTATAACTGATATTATAACAGTTTTGAATTAATTCGTCCAATAATTTTGCATGCAGAAATATAAGGATTTAAATCAATTTACGACAATATCCGCTGCTATACAGGTGATTTTTAAATACGTTTGCTCTTTGATTCGGTAACGTGTGTTCGTGTGACGGAGTCCTAGCAAGAAGCATGGCGCCAGGAGAAGAAAGCATGATGAAAGCAAGAAAGAAAATCATTGTCAACAATTTTACAACTGATTTTCCCTCAAATAGAATGTGATATCATTTCGCAGCGTGCTAACCACATTCTGATCCCTACATACAAAACTAATGCACTCGGATAAACTTTAGCTGAAAATAAAACTAAGTTTTATATCAATAGTATCCCAAAATAAGTTTACAGAGTCCCGTTTTATTGGCATAAAAGCTAGTGACGTGCTGTTAATCCTGTAACAATATTACCTGTTAAAATCGCCTTGAAATTTTACTCCTGCGTACTTTTTGCATCATGATAATGAATGGGCAATTTTACGGCGTCTTACAAGATGAAAAAAAAAACATAATAGCCCAATGTACACTATCAACTCGTCCGAATGGAACAGGAATCGTGTCTGTTAAGTTACAATGAGAAATGATTAATTTAAATTTTCCTTGAAAAATTCTCATTGAGAGGTTCTTATTTCAAAACAATGGCCATAAGGCACTGTGTGATTTTTATAAAAGTTTATAAACTTTTATTCAAAGAAAACAAAGAAACTGTATGATGTCGAGTCTTCAGTTCATAAAGAAAGTCTTGGTTGAAATATATTTGTGCTTAAAAATTTTTATAATACAAAGTCTTGACTTAAGTCAAATAAGTTTTGATTTCGTAATCTATTTTAATTTTTTTTGATTGACACATTCTCGAGATCGACAGCCAATAACAAGCGTGTTATAAAAAAACATTAGATTACTCTTCACTACAGATTATTTAATTCACAATATACAACAGTAATTGCAATATTTTGTTTATATAATGTTTTAGACTTGTAGTTTCATTTTTCAACGAATAAATGTTTATTCGCTGGCCCTAGTTTAACCATCGTTCCTTAATTTAAGACTTTTCGTAACTTAAATTTAACAAATTTAACATCCGAATAATTTTGTTATTTGTTTTTGTCAAGACACTAACTGGTAAAAACCATCACATTCGAAGTAGATCCATCAGACACCATTGAAAATGTAAAAGCTAAATTCAGGACAAAGAAGGAATTCCCCCAGATCAACAGAGTTTGATTTTTGCTGATAAACAGTTGGAAGATGGCAGAACCCTCTCTGATTACACCATCCAGAAAGAGTCCACACTCCAAAAACACTACAATAAACAGTTGTCCTTTTTGGCTGAATTGGGAAAGGCAGCATAAAAGTGATAATTTTTTTTTGGCTAATAGTACTAGTGTTAAATAGACTACGAAGATATCACCATTGCTATTTTGATTTGTGTTACATTGTCCATCAGACATGACAATTCAAGAATTTTAGGTGTCGATTTGAAGATCGCTTCAAACTTATTACTAATGTTTTAGTTGTGTGAAAAATGTTTTTTAATAACCCAAAATAAATTAGCCAAAATTTGCTAAATTTAAGTTAAGAAAAAAATCTTAGTTAAGGAATGATTGTGAAACTGGGCCTGATTAAGTCTTTTAAACTTTATTAATACTAAGTGTGTGTGTGTTTGTGTGTGTGTGTGTGTGTGTGTGTGTGTTAAAGCAGAATATATTTATAAAGAATAAAGTAATTTCACAATGTGTTTATGAACTTCAAAGTATTTTTTTCTTATAGATTGAAGTTTTCTAACTACTCTAACCAATTATGACTTCATTTAAGTAATAATAAAATAATATGTTTCACCCTGTCTCCATAAAATGAAAGACGCCCTATCATTCAGACAATTGATCTTTAGTCTCTATGACGTCATAAATTAGCAAACTATAAACTGAGTACAAACATATGTACTTTAATTTAATAGCAAAAATATTAGACTGCTAAAGCTTTAATTTTAAATTATATATTATTGTTTAATAACTCATCAGTAGCAATTCATTTATACAGTTTCTTAGTCCGTTACAATTATGTTCCTCTCGTTTGATATTTATGATTTTTATATTTGTTTTAGTTTTCCGGTTGATAAAAATTAAACAACAATTATTAATTTTTTTAATATCTTATTTTAATATAACAAAAATAGCAAATTATATATAATAAATTTATGTCACTGACAGTCTTAAAATTTTAACAGAAACTGTGGCAAATTTAAAGATTTCATTTGACCATAGTATTAAAGAATATTGATGAACATGACAACAATGAGTGTTTGCTGTACTGGGTTGCATTGAGCTGACTTAGAATGATCAACTACTTTTGACAATAGTGTTGTGTAGAACTTTCACGCACTTTAATAATAAAACCAAAAGTGAATTCCTATATTGGTTACAAATCTGACATGAACAATTTTAGCCACATTCTGTCACACATGTATGCATGACATGTATAACTTTTTGCATAAAATAATGTTTGAATTGCAAAGCTGTATGGGAACGTTTGGTCAGTTGCTATGGGATGCACCTGGGTGTATGGAAAATAAAAATGAGGATACATTAAAGTTTACTTTATAAACTACTGATGTGATTAACAACAACAAAAACAACAACAATAATAATAATAATGATAATAATAATAATAATCATCATCATAACAACAACACTATTAGCGTTGTGATTATAATACTTAGTAGTAGTAGTAGTAGTAGTAGTTTTAAAAGAAAGTAGATTTCCACGTGTTACCTCCCTTGTATAGACAATTGGGGTTTGTTTGACTATTATAGCTTCATCATATATACCTGACTTGATAAACATAATTAATATTCCTAATCCGACATGAAATTTTAAAATCGACCGCCCATTTTTCTTGTTGACTACTTATTGGATTTAGGCAATATTTGTATTTTTTGACACATAAGGATGACCACAAAGCCTTGCATTTCAGTATGATTAAGAACAGACGTATTTAGGCCTGTTAAATTTGTTTGTCTTGATATATGAGAATACCTTTTAATAACTGTAGCAGAATAAAGCATTGTTGAGGACGTCATGGTAATTATGATTAATTAAAACTAGTGAAATTTTAGGAATAAATTAATAAATTTTCCCCAAAAAAATTATACATTGCTCAGATGTTGAATATTAATATTAGGATATCGTACCTGCCGTATGGCTTTGACACCGACAATATTATTTTAATACTATTTACCATATCTATTCCTGCATGATCAGTTATAGAGATTACTATATATTTCAGTATGAAATGTATCAGGAAAAATATGTTGCATATTAGCCTTAACGTTATTAAAATTGATAAAGGCGGAATTGTTATGCTGAAATGAAATATCATATTAATTTCAATCGTTGTTGCAGATCAAAGGTTCGTGTAGTTTGGAATGCTTGAAATCATAAATTATGAAAATTTCGAAAATGTAATAATTTTGACATCAATCTATAAAATCACGAACAATATCAAACAGTATTGCATATATTATTATTTCATGATTAAGATTATTACACAAATACAAGAAAACTATAAAATGGTGTGTTTATTTAAGAATTCTCTATTTGCTGTTTTTTATTATTATGAAGGTATTACATTAATCGCACTTTCATTTACAAAATTATTAAAATGTCATGTACTATTTCTGAACTGTATTACTAGCATTCATAAAAAAGAGAAAGCGACACAGTACAAAAAATATATCACTGTACTATTTATATCACTGTACTATTTTAAAAACGTAATCAAGACAAATTGTATTTTGTGTCATTTTTGTTTTAAGAATTTTAAACCTTTGTTATATTTATATAAAAGTTCTAATTCCAACACTTATATAACATTTCATAAAGTAACTTTTCTTTAATAAAACAAAATTCTCTAATAATAATTTTGGCTAAATTTTGAATTATTGAAAGTTTTTTTATTATCAAAATCCATTGGAATTTCAATTAAAAATATTTCCAAATGAAATTAATGTTTGAAAAAAATTGCCATCTTATCGTTAAATTAATAACAAAATTATCTTGGGAAAAATCCAATGAAAGTTAAATTTGGAATAAAATCCAAAATAATTTATAATTATGTAAATATTCCAAAAATATGAATCTACATATAATATATGTAATGTAAAATTGGGCTACTTACTAATAAGTATTTGTAAACACAGGAAACTAAATAGGCATATAAACAGCAGTATGCATAGATTAATAAAGATACGAGTCATTTTTAAGGAACTTTAACTAGCAAAGCGAAGTAAGATCATGAGCTTCAGAATAATTACATTCCTTATGGGATTATTTTTTATATGATAATAGATGACTATGATTGCATGCACAACATTTTTTTCATTCTATCGAACATTTATTTTATATCATGAAAACATTAACCCTTTTTTTTCTTGATTTTATGGATAACAAATTTCGTTGGTTAGTTGTTTGGAAAAAACTACCATCACGTAATCGTCATGCCATTACAAAAGAAAAAAGAAAACTTGAAACTGAAAAAGAACATGTTCAGCTACCGCAAACAAGAACAAGAAACAATATAAAAATGATAATAACACTCAAAGACGACAATACAGAGAAAAGCAAACATATTGGGATCATTTAGTTATCAAATGTCCGACATATGACGGCTCACGAATGCAGTTTTTGGAAATTTAATACTATAATGGAGTTCTTTTCTTACCATCAAATGCGCACATTTTATGATTGAGAATAAGCTTTATTTTACCAAACAATAAAAAGCCCTTGCTTGTGTATGTTATTACATACATGTATTTTCATTTGCCTTATGAAATTCCCATAGCTGCAAGCTTGAGAGCGTTGTGTTTGTTATTGACAATGAACGCCAAAAAAATTTTGTCACTCCGTGTATGAATACACAGAAAATGCAATACACAACCCGGAACTACAATACCATAGGTAAACAAACATGGCTATTACGTTACTTTTGTTTATATTCGAGACAAGCTTGAAAAACGCATTTTTTACGAAATTTTACAAGAACGGTTCAATGGTTTAAATGCACAAAATAAAATCAAACAAATTAATTAAATAAAAATTTTAATAAAATATATAGGCACCTGGCTGCCGATATATTGACATTGTGAGAGACGGAGTTTAAAAAATCAAATGGTGTTTTTGAAAGATGTTCTGTCAAAATCATCAAACCACAAACAATTGTTGAACAATCGGATCTTATAAAAATTTCTTCCTACCTTGGCAAAGCTGCTATCTCCCATATTATTTTGAGGCAATGTTTAATGGTACTACCTGTCAGTTAATTTTGTGTCTCGCGGGATGTAAACTTCAATTGGAATTAGATTCACGAATGTATGCCACATCCAGTGAAAATTGTCCGTTTCACGTGCTGTGTTTGTTGATCGGAAAAACTGAAAAATCAGCTAGATGCTTTTTAATCTGTTTACTAAGGATACAGTAGCAACTCTACATGGTTTAAGTACTACTAAACACCTTGCTAAACTTAAAACGATCATTTCTAAACTTTGAGAGATTTTTGCACCGCATCAGGCGTAGAGAATGGGTATACTTTTCACTGCTTTGCTGTCTATATTTGAACGACACCAAGTATGAAGCTCAGCACATTATGTTAAAGTGAATCTCAAGCTAACATTTTTTTATATCCAATATTCTCAAAAATAATTAATGTTAGTGAAAAATCGAGAAAATACCATCAAAATACCTGAAAACACTATAATTTTTCAAACCAAAACCCCCTGTTGTTATCCCACATCAGAAATAGTGCGGATTGATAAGGTGTCGTTCTCAGTCTAAAATTCAGCTGTTGCGTCTACTGGACTTCCCTAAAATACATGTGTTATAGATGGGAATTTCTTTTATTCCTAAAATTAATGAATAATTTTTTTAAAAAATTTAACGAAAATATAACAATTGAACTGTTTTAAAACGATGTTCATTGTCAGTATGAAGGCAACAACTTTGCAAGCAAACTTATCATAACGGGCTAACGCCTTCATACTGACAATGAGCTTCATTTTAAAACAGTTCAATTGTTAAATAGTATAACATTAAATTTTATATTTATAAAATTAGTTCCTGTAAATGGTAAGAAGTCCTATGTATATTAAATATACTTAGGTGCATATTCACTGAATGATGGAACATCTAGGAAATTACAAATGGATTGTTATTTGACTTGCTATTTAGAATGTTTTCCTTGTCAATCAGCCAATTTTTAGGACTTTCGGTAAGCATTGATCTCGCCATACGTGTGTCATGTTGTAAGTTTCATATAGGTTGTTCTTGGTTACTTGGCAATTATGTTTCCAGATATTAAGCTAAAGATAGATATTCTAAACGGGAAATGGCAGTGATTTAAAGTATCTTCCATACACAACTAATATGTTCCAAAATTAGTAAATAAAATAAATAACAGGTACACTTTCTAGTGAAAAGGCCTAAAGACTTAATACTTAACAAGTGTTTTTCTTTTTGCATTTGTCCCTTGTGTTCATCGTGATATTGGCTATCATCAATAAATTGTTTCCAGGGCTTGTCGTTTGTTTTGTCTTGTCATTTTGTGCTTTTTGTTACGTTTATTATTACCAATAACATGTTTTCACATTTGTCATGTGCTACTTTTGAATGCATTATTTCATTAAAAACCAAAGGCAGCATATGTTACATTTTTTATCATTTGTTCTAGTGACATTGACTATTACCTATTACATGATTTTACATTTGTGTTTTATTATTATCATTATCATTATCATCATCATCATCATTACAATTATTATTATTATTATTATTATTATTTATTTATTTATTTATTTATTTATTTATTTATTTATTTATTTATTTATCTTTTGTCGATATGTGTTCTTGGTTACGTTGACTACAACTAAATCACAAATCTCTGTATCAAATGTACTCTACAGTAGAATGTGAAAAAAGTATTAGAAATAAAATGATTGGTGCATATTTGTATGATTGAATAATCATAAAAGTATAGGATGAAAATAAAAGTGTCGTATTATATATTTTCCACTTTTATATACCGAAATATATAAAAACATACCTGGTAATATAACCTAATTCATCCCACCATTGTTTTGAAATTTGAAAATTAACGAACTCTTTCGCGTTTTTTTTTTTTTTTTTTTTTTTTTACACACGTTATAGCATTTTAATTTTTGCTATAATGATTTTTATATAACCTTTATTGCGCGAACCTGTCGTCTTTTATCAAATCCTGTTGGTAGTCTCCTTTTATTTATTTATTTATTTATTTATTTATTTATTTATTTATTTTGCCATATCGTGTTTAGATTGTTTAAGAAAAACTTTCCAATTAACTGATTAAAAACAATTGTTCTTTACAAAATAAGAGAATCAAGGAAATGATTCAGCTGTAAAAATCAGGTACAAGAGGCAATTATATATTTGATAAAGATAAATTCGTAACGTCATCCTCCAACTTGTTTGATCTAGAACCACCCATGTGGCAAGTGTATGGACCAATATCGCTAATCACATCTTAATTTGTAATCATCAGACTTAAGTACTACTTCATTAGTAATGTGGTATAAATACGATAGTCTTGATATGTAAAGCTTTTACAATATGGTGTCAGAATGGTCACTTCTTTTGATAAACCCTTATGACCTAGTGGTCAGTTGGCTACTTCACACTTTGATCTCTATTAATCATTCATAGCAATAAATAACGTAGTCTTTAAAAGCGAAACTGTATAACTTTATCACTGATTAAAAAAAATCTTACCATACCATAAAAATATATAACATTTTTTAAATCTAAAAGTAACAATTTCTGTATCTCGATATTTTTCAATGATCTAGTGTAAAAACATGTTTATTTTAGTAAAGACTTTCTCATTGACCATTGCTGTTCGCATGCAGAGATTGTTGGTTAATTGTTTTGTATAAATGATTTATTTTTTTTTATTCTTCTTAAATGCGTTTTATAGACCTTTGGTTGTCAAATCCACATTGTGGTTGTCAAATGCATATTGTGGTCAAGACACTTGTGTCTTGTATATTTTAACAACACCAATAAAAAGCGACCATCTTAAACTGGAAGTCAGTAATGTAATTGGTATTCCTCTTAATCTTCTCTTGTTTGGAAGTTTACATAAACTTTTATTTTTCTATGTTCCCTTGATGTTACGAGTTTTTCAGTTACAAATTTCTGTCTCTCATTTTTTTAACTCATTTTTAAGCACTGAACATATCCTTTAAATTGTATAACCAGTGGTCCTAAAATGTATCCATGCCGAAAGAGTATTTTCAAACTTTGCAATTGAAATGATATAAGATCATCAGAGACTCTTGTGCTTTAGATACAAAAATGGTAGCTGCATTGTGTGATATAGTTGCACAAGTATAATCAAAATGTTGCTGATTTTCAAAACAACTCAAAGTCAATGAAAATTATTTAATCTTAATTTTATGACTTTTTTCTTTAACAAAAAGACGACAATCGAATGTTATATTATGCTTAGTTACTGGTAATCATCTGTGATACACCAAATACGACTACTTAGTTGTACTGTTATTATAGATAGATAGATAACATTACCATTGATGAGGCATAGATTGTAATGCCTACTGTGTTAACTGTTTGATCAACATGGAAGGTACATAACAAAATGGACAAATAAATATTGATGTATACACATGTAGATCCTGATAGATTTGATTTCATCTCAAACATAATTCCATTATTATTTACACTTTTCCCATATTAATATAGTTTTAATTTCAATTCATAACCATAACTTCCTTACTGACAAACACCATATTATGTAACATCTAGCAATAATAGTTTGCATAAGTGTTCCACGAAACGTGAACATTTAAATAACACGTAATGTTTGCATTTCTCTCACACAGTTCAAACCATTGGCGTTTCTTCACTATGTACTAATGTACATTGGTTCTCTGTGTTTTATATATAATATGTTCCCTGTATATAGCATGTGCTCTCTGTGTTCTTATAGTATTTATGTTATATGCGTCCTGTTTTCTTATACAAAATGCCATGTTCCTGTTCTTGTAAAGTACAAGCTATCGGTATTTATATAGTAACTGCTAGCTGTATTCTTATTTTAATATATGCTTTGATTTTTCTTTAAAGTATTTGCTCTCTGTGATTTTGTATAGTATGAGGTCTCTATCTTCTTATAAGAATGTGATTTTTGTGTTTTTATGTAGACTTTTCTCTGTTTTCTTAAATAGTATGTGTTTCACGTGGTCTTATATTTTACCTTCTCTTGTGTTGTTTTATAGTATTTATCTCTGTTTTCTTATGCAGAAAGCGTTTAATTTGTTTTATATAGTATTTGCTGTTTGAGTTTTATATAGTTTTTTGCCTGTGTTCTGATATAGAGTCACATGACTCTCTGTGTTCTAAATAGAGTCTCATGGCCATCTGTGTTCTAAATAGAGTCTCATGGCTTTCTGTGTTCTAAAAAGGGTCTCATGGCTTTCTGTGGTTTGATATAGAGTCTCATGGCTTTCATTGTTCTGATATAGAGATAGAGTCTCATGGCTCTCTGTTTTCTGACATAGAGTCTCATGGCTTTCTGTGTTCTGATATACAGTCTCATGGCTTTCTGAGTTCTGATGTAGAATGTTATGGCTCTCTATGTTCTGATAAAGAGTGTCATGGCTTTCTGTGTTCTGATGTAGAGTCTCATGGCTTTCTGTCTTCTGATATAGAGTCTCGTGGCTTTCTATGTTCTGATGTAGAGTCTCATGGCTCTCTGTGTTCTGATGTAGAGTCTCATGGCTCTCTGTGTTTTGATGTAGAGTGTCGTGGCTTTCTTTGTTCTGATGTAGAGTCTCATGGCTTTTTGTGTTTTGATGTTGATCCCATGGCTTTCTGTGTTCTGAAATAGAGTCTCATGGCTTTTTGTGTTCTGATGTAGAGTCTCGTGGCTCTCTGTGTTCTGATATATTGTCTGATGGCTTTCTATGTTCTGAAATAGAGTCTCACGGCTTTCTGTGTTCTGATATAGAGTGTTATGGCTCTCTGTGTTCTGATAAAGAGTGTCATGGCTCTCTGTGTTCTGATGTAGAGTGTCATGTCTTTCTATGTTCTGATGTAGAGTCTCACGGCTTTCTGTGTTCTGATGTAGAGTCTCATGGCTTTTTTTGTTCTGATATAGAGTCTCATGGCTTTCTTTGTTTTGATATAGAGTCTAATGGCTCTCTGTGCTCTGATATAGAGTCTCATGGCTTTCTTTGTTCTGATATAGAGTCTCATGGCTTTTGTGTTCTGATATCTCTCTGTGTTCTGAAATAGAGTCTCATGGCTTTCTGTGTTCTGATATAGAATGTCATGGCTCTCTGTGTTCTAAAATAGAGTGCAATCGCTCTCTGTTTTCTGATATAGTCTTATGGCTCTCTGTGTTCTTATATCATATGCTTTCTGTGTTCTAATACGAAATTTCCTGTTTTGGTCAAAGTACAAGCCATCGATATTTTATATAGTAAGTGCTTGTTGTGTTCTTACATTGCATACTTTTTCTTTTTTTTCTATATTTTATATTCTTTGTGTTATTTTGTACAGTGTGTGCATTCTTATTAGAATGTGATCTCTGTATTCTGTATTCTTAAATAGTATGTGCTCTACGTGGTCTTATATTTGAGGTTCTCTTGTGTTGTTTTATAGTACGTGTATGTGTCTCTGTGCTCATATGCAGAAGGCGTTCTATGTTTCATATATAGTATTTTCTATCTGTATTGTTCAATAGAATTTGCTTTCTGAGTTTTAAATGGCATTTGCTCTCCGTGTTCTTTTATAAAATGTGCTCTCTGTGTTCTGATATTAAGTGTTATGGCTCTCTGTGTTCTGATATGGAGTGTTATGGCACTCTGTGGTCTGATATAGAGTGTTATGGCTCTGCGTTCTGATATAGAGTGTTATGGCTCTCTGTGTTCTGATATAGAGTGTCATGGCTCTCTGTGTTCTTATATAGAGTGTTATGGCTCTCTGTGTCCTAATATAATGCGCCATGGCACTCTGTGTGTTCTGATAGAGAGTGTCACTGCTCTCTGTGTTCTGAAAGAAAGTGTCTTGGACCTCTGTGTTCTGATATAGAGTGCCATGGCTCTTTGTGTTCTGATAGTGTCATGGCTCTCTGTGTTTTAATGCAGAATGTCATGGCTCTCTGTGTTCTGATAAAGAGTGTCATGGCTCTCTGTGCTCTGATATAGAGTGTTATGGCTCTTTGTGTTCCTTAAAAGTATGTGCTCTCTTTGCTTCATATATAAAATGTTTTTCCTGTATTCTCATACAACATGTGTTTCTTTTGTTCTTTTGAGCCTTTACTTTTGCGTTTTCATAGAGTGTATGCTACCTGTGTACTTAAATAGCATGTGCTCTGTGTTTATATAAACTACTAGTATATACATTTGTACTCTCTGTGTTCTTAATTATCTTGTGCCCTCTTAATCTTATAAAGTGCATGTGTTCTGTGTTATTTTATTGTATGTACTGTCTGTGTTCCTGTATACATGTACATGCCTCATGTGTTCCGAATATATATATATATATATATATATATATATATATATATATATATATATATTATCGGCTCTCTGTGTTCATTCTTACTTTTAATATTCAGCGAAAAAATTCTCTGCTTGATTTTTAAAAGTTATTTTTCATGCTAGATTTGTATCGTTTTTTAATTAGATTTTTTATTTTACAATTTTTCAAAAAGGTTAGATACTACAACTACTGATTTGAAATTATTTACAGTGTTACAGTGTACTGGACTTTTAACAACCATGCGTCTTCGTGTGCATTTTGTGTATTTTCTTTACATTAAATACGTGTTCTTATGTGACTTGTTCTTTTATACAGTACATTTTATTTAGTTTTTACAATTTGTTTTGTTTTATCTTACAAACACCTAGACCGAATTTACTCTCACCCTAAAACAAACCAGCCAATGCATAAGAATGCTAATTAATTTTAGTCATTGAACTTCGTCAAAATTTCACGAATTTATACACGCCTAATACATGCAAGAGAGTAATATTTTCTAATGTTCTAATAACGTATCCAATCAATAAAGGTATAAATCATGTCAAGAACTTTCATAATTTATAACATATTGGAGTCGAATAAATAAATAAATAATTAAATAAAATAAAATGTTTTGAAAATTTGTTTAGCTGGGATTTTAAAAAAAGCTACTTTTACCTTACAATATTATTGTGACTTAACGTTTCAATTTTGTAGGTATGTCACGAGATTGTATCATTAATGTTAATTTATGATTATATAATTTAATTAATAAAATATATTCGAAAATGGTATATGACAAAAGTTTAAAAATAATATTAATAAAAATATATAGTCTAACTCCACGTAACTTTTTCTAACATCCTAAAATAAAACGCTTCGTTAAAAAAAATGATGATATCAGGTAAAATATTTATTTATTTATTTATTTATTTATTTATTTAATTATTTATTTATTTATTTGTTTGTTTGTTTGTTTATTTATTTGCGTGTATTTGTTTTGTATTTAATTTATTACATAAGTACGTGTGAAATTACAAGATATTTAGTGATACCAATCTGATAGCAGGGGATAAGTAATCAAAAGATTCAAAGTCAGAATACCAGGACATTGCCAGTGGGCAGTAGATATATAAAAAGATAGTTCTGTAAAGAAATTACGTAAACTGTTTGTATCCAGTGTATACTTTACTTCATCTATAATTACCATGTAATGCAATCAACCAAGGATACAAAATGGTTCTATCTAACTAAAACACTTGAGTATTCTGATAGCATCCGAAAATGTATATATATGTACGTAAATATTCTGACATAGCGCGAAGTTATAAGAGTACATACATCTTCGTATTAACTTTTGAATTTTGATATCGTAGTTTAATAAAAAGACGGAGTTTTAAGGAACAAAAACGAATTTTGTCAAGAAATATTAAAATAAAATATTTAGAATGTATGAAAAGTATTTTTAGATGTAAAATTTTAAAGTCGATGTAAAACATGTTAGAACCATACAAAACAAAAATGAAAAAAGAAAGTAATTTACATAGAATACTTGATTATACACATATAAAGAAATCAATGATATTAACAACACTCGAACATACAGGATAACTTGACACCAGAATAAAACACAAAATCTCGAAAAATATCACCGGTCATTTTACAGCTTTTTTCTATATTAACTTAAATGCATTTGAAAATAGCTTTTACTTAGACAAATCATTGTTTTACACTTTGTTTAATACAATATACCGTTGGGAAACAACAATTTATAAATGTTTTCGTATTAATGTTTTACCGATTTAGTAATATTAATTATGGTAGGGTTTTTTCTAATTATGAAATACTGTCTTGTCTAAATTCAATTGATTTTAAGTTTATGTTTATTGCCCTATTGCATTGTAACAAAGTATATGTCAGAATTACCTAAAACATTGATTTCTGCTCTTTTTATTTACAATGATGTTTTTCTTTTAAGAATTGACTGTCATTTTTTCCTGGGTTATCAAGGAATGAACCAGATTTTAAAACTAGCAAATCTGATGAACTGCGAAGCAGTTCATTTTAGATTTGCTAGTTTTAAAATCTGGTTCATTCCTTGATAACCCAGGAAAAATGACAGTCAATTCTTATATTTACAATATTTTTCCTAACATTCTTTTTACAAACTTCTCGATTGCGTCATACAAATAAGAAAGAAAAACCGGTATATACCGAATCTGTCGGCAATGTAAACATTCTGGGAACAGCCAATATGTCAATCAAAATAATTCCCGCCTTCTCACTGATTGTGTGACGTAATAGACGGTTTAAAAAATAGTACGCTGGAAACAAAAGTATATTTCATACAATTTTATTCGAATAGACAAACAAAGTTACAAATTCATATTGATTGTTAAATTACAGCTATTAAACGTTGAATTTGTCAAAAATCCCGATTGTATGGATGACAGGGTATTGGAAACATCAATGCGCGACGTTTTGTTGGACTGTGTTGTGCACAGGTCCGAGCATGGAACCATCACGTGATTATCAGTTGCTGGTAGAGAAGAAGAAGCATGGTCAGAGGCAGAGGGAATTACGGCAGAAGTATTACCAGTGACAGTTGATGAAAGAAGCGAACTTAAAGTATGTTTTTGAATGGTCGAACAGTCGCGAGAGTAGCTCCTGACAGAAGCCTCATTCCGATTCCATAACCGCTCATAAACATTATCTGTCTGGTCTCAACACCGGCATCGCTCATAGCTTGTACATGGTAGTGGCCCGCAAGCAGTGTGCCGTGTAGCGTTTAGAACACCCTGACGATTGAAATATTTTTAAGTATACAATAAAAATCGAAACAAATATTTTATTTATTTATTTATTTATTTAAAATTCAATATTTTTTCTTTCATTTTCAATGTATATTTAATTAAATAACACTAAAAAATGTGATGGCTTGAATGTTTAAAATAGATTGATAAAGTAGGTCACGGGAATTGCCTAATGTTCTAGATTTTCTACAATGAGTTCAAGGAATTCAATAGGTGTTGTAAATATTTTTTATTTTTTGAAAAATTATTTATTTTGCTATAACGTGAAAAAAAAAACTTGAAAAAAAGAAGGAAATATCGAAGTATGTACGTGGTTTTGTGAGATAAAAACAGATAGCTAAAAATAGGTCAGTTAGGGAAAAACCAGAAATAGTATTCATGCGCGATGTGAAAAACCGATGTTTATGCGAATAATGAAAACAAAAATCAAACTGGGTTCAACGTAGAAATTATGTTTCTATTGTAAATATTTATATTTGAACATTTCCTAAAGCACTCGTAATTATTTTAAGTCTTTATTGTTGCATATATATAAAGTTTTTATTAACATGCTTTATATGTCTTTCTAGCATACTTTCATTATATATATATATATATATATATATATATATATATATATATATATATATATATATATATATATATATATATATATATATATTCGTTTGCAAAAATATATTATCCATTCATATGCTTAGGCTTTGGGATTGTGCTTGCTTTTGGAAATACAATTTAAGCTTTATAAAATTTTTTTATAAATTCTTCTTTTTTCTGAACATTAATATATGCAAATCCCAAATTTAATTCGTTGTATGTGAAATATTCTTGGCGACATTTTGAATACATGCATTAAATTGTTTAAATACGTCAAACCTTAGCATTTACAATATCTATAAAGATGTAATTAAAATATGAGAATGGATTTATAATTTACACATAATGTGCACCATTATTGTTTTTCGAGTAGGTAATAATTTTTATTCTCACATGACGATTTTTACCGTTTCTGGACATTATAAGGTTGTTCCGTTCATATTACTGAGATTGAAATAACACTATTTACAGGAGTTATAAGATATTCGAATATACATATACACGTCCTTATGAAAATTAAAATTATCATGCTGTGTCACGGGGTATAACTAAGTGCACAGGTATTATACGAATCACATTGAAAATAAATTTTCAGGATGATGTCTTAATACTGTCTATGGTTTAACTTTTGATTGAACAATTTATAAGTGTAAAAAATAGACTTCCCGTTCAGGTATCCGCCTCGAGGTTTGCCGCCACGTTAATCGGATTGCGTTAGTCTACTCCTCCCACTATTGGTTTTAATAACAAAAAGAGCATCTTAGGTATGTATCTGTAACTGTAGAATGTGTAACGTTTTAACTGATGGACACGCCCACATTTTGTTCTATTGTCACCTGTGTGCGGCGATACTTTCAACTATTCTAGACAAATTAGTTAGCGCTTCGATTACTACGAAAAGCTATTTACCATCTCATCATGTGACGTGCATTAACCAACAGATTGACATGTTATCATAAAATAACTTTTGAATTAAAATGATATCCTTCATATAATCGATTGTACATTAACTACACGCCAAGTTAAAGCAGGTGAGAAAGCCCAAATAACACCAATTTTAACGTTAAACTGGATTTTAAAATATTATTTTACATATGTAATACGTTTATATTCTTGGATTGAAATAATTTTATTTTAACTGAACAATTTATATTTTTTATTTGTGGGTTTGTAAAACATTAAGAAACGAGTTATAGACATTTTTTTACAGTTTGATGTTGCTGAATTTAATGAGTTGAGGTTGATTGAGGTCTCTTGAGGTTGCTTGAAATAACTTCACCAAAATGCTGAACAACGTTTTTTCATACCACCTTGCTGCTCTTGGGCTTATGCCCACCTTTCAGATGGAAGGTAAGATTTTTTATGTAAAATCGTACCAGCTAGTAATTGATATATCTTAATATAGCGCATACAAATTATATGGAACGTCACGCTTTTTATATGTGAAAACAAGGATAAATTTGCGGGAACATGTTCCATGAAATTCAAAAATTGACCCAAGTCATGGTTTAAATAGTTTATTTGCCAGTTTGTTTGAATAATAACAGGAAATCAATTAAAGGAAATTGACATCAAATTTATAATGAAGCGTGTCCGACATTTCATTAAATACTTCATAAATTTAAGGCATTTAATCACTATTGTTAAGCGAAAATGTTGGAAACATTTTAATAAAAATAATATTTTTCACAGCGTAAATTATTCGCTTGAGCATTATTTCGTGATATTTTTGTCTTTGAAATTTTATCATTTAATCAAAATATTCTTTCCAATCTGTTTTTCGTCTGAGAAACCATACTTGCGGTAAGAGGTTTTACTTTGAAATGTATGAAGTTCTTTTTCTCGCATGATCAATATCAAATCAGTATTATTAATGATATAGAAGATAAGGTACTCAAAGTAACGTCCAGTTTGTTTTCTTATTCCGTCCACTTTGAACATTCGTTTTAATTACGGATACTTTATTACCCCTTGTTAATTAGTCTTAAGATCAGTTCCCTATCAAACACGGTTAGATATCCCTGGCCATCTTTGTCCGGTAATTGATACCTTCCTCCCCATCGTGCACTTGCTAACTCGACACCTACAGAGCGACCAATTGTTTCAGTGTAAATTATTCATAGATAAATTTACATATCATTAAAGTATAAGAAATTGACAGTCACACTTCTAACTTCATCTAAAAGTTTCACAAGTTTTCTTCTTAGTTTGATAGTTGAAACAAGTGCGTAAAACTAACATAACTATTTATTATGGAATATTCGCGTATGGAAACTGAGGCATTGTTAAAAGGTTAGTTTTTTAATTATTATTTTAAAACAATT